>JAFEMH010001692.1:0-433632 GCA_022495995.1 Adenophora triphylla var. japonica | reverse complement strand
AAGAAAATCAAAGACTTGAAGTTTTGAGGGTCGGCATGAAGAAAAGCCGTCATTCTTTAACGATGGTGGTTAAGCCTTTTCTTGGCATACTCAAGATTCTTCCCAACAAACCCTAGAAAGCGGAAATGGGAGTCAAAATTACTGCAAAGGAAGGAGATTTCATGCACGAGTTTAGAGAAATTGATGGAAATCACAGCAGGATGCTACTTCGTCAGGAAAAAACAAGCTAGGAATTTGAACAAGACTAAGATCACCGGAATACATTTGAACCTTCTTATTCTCTCTCGAAATACTTGGGAGTAGTAAAGGGTGAAATGAGAAGGGTTTTAGCTTTTATAACTCATGTCGGGTCAAATCCATGGGATAAAACTAAACCCTGGGTCCGGTGCCCCAGGAATTAAATGCACGAAACAGCCGGTTTCGGCGTGACAGGCCCAGGGGGCCCCGGAATGGCAGCAGTCGGTTACACGAAGCGACGCCGAGGGCACGTGTCAAACCCGTTCGTATCCCATATGCTTTGAGGACGAGGTGACTTTCTACTCGTCCTAATCCCAGGAGCTAGAAAGTCGGGGGCCATGAGCAGTATAAGCCGAGATACAATTATGGGTTTGCTCGAGTGGGCTCGGTGGATTGGAGCTATGAATATTATCTAATAACCAAGTATCAGGCCGTAGTATAAGTCTTCCTTTGTAATGCCGAGGAACATTTACCCTCGGCCCTCACTTGTCATCTCGCTTGCGGCCGTCACTGCCGCCAAGAAGTAATGAGGAAAGAAACGTCCTTACCTCGTGGCATTTTCATCTTGTGACGAGGAAACAAAATCATTTACCCCGAGCGTATATACATGCCGGCCAATATCCAAATGACGAGGAATTATGATTATTTACCTCGGTCTATTTGCCAAAGCCGAGGTAGAACATTCGTGATCCTCGAGGCGTTACGGCTTAGCCGAGATCATACGAGTCCTTATACAGGCCAAGAGATTATACATTCATGATCCAATCGGGTATTTTAACAAACTACACCACTTCAAGTCAAACAAGGACTCCTGTAACATATATAATTCTCTTTAGGATTATATCTCTTATCTCTTTACAAGTTCACTTCAACATGGATTCTATCAATCAAATCCCTATAATCTATACAAGCCTCATGTGCTCACCCCTTATTTGAGTACGTCTACTTTTTACATAGGGAAAACTACGTCGAATTTGTTTTCTCATATACAAATCGTGAACTTACTCTTACGCCGGAGGGCGCTTTAGCGGGATCCGCTACCGTCCGCTTAGCTTTAAAAATCGTGTTTTCCTTATTTTCGGGCCTTGCTGGATCACACCCGGAGCAATCATCGCTTGGATTTGAAATTTGGGGTGATTTGACTTGATTTTGACATCATCAACTAGTATTGATTAAATTCAACTAGTATTGATACCTATCCAAGCCTTCATTTGCCTATCAATTAGTCATAGTAATAATTCTGCGTTTTTTAAAACCGGTGAAAATTCGAAAACGAGCAATTATTTAGGATCGATTGGAGTAATTTTTCTTTCTTAATATTTGTATAAAACTCAAAAAATAGACATGTATTTTGTAACCGATATTTGTGTGGATCAAATATGGTTCAATAAACCTAGTTAAAGATTTCAAAATTTTTAGTAAAATAATTTATGTCATAATGTAAGAAGCAGGCCATTTGGATTACGTTACTACTTAAATCTTGTCCTTTACTTTTGTCCTTTTGTTTTTTGGAGCTGCCAAACCATTTGATTTTTAGCTTTTGTTTTCCCTTTTTTTAATGCACTTCAAAAATAAATATAAATAAAAAAGGGTCTCTCAAATGATTAAGTGATGGAAGTGGAATATCTCGTTCATTATATACAGCCTTTATTTCAGAAAGGTATTTTTACTTTAATTTAAAGAGTTATGAAAAGATGGTAATTTTTCTTAACAATTAGAAGAAAAAAAATTTTGATTTATTCCCAAAGTGTGCGTATCCCATTTTGAAGTGATCGTACTAATGTTACAAAAACAGTGTGGGCTAAAGAGTACCGGCTACATTGCAAAAAGGATGCAAGCCGCCTAGGTCCGTAGGCATAAAGACTACCCGTTAAGCCGCGCCCAACCGCGCACTGGCGACTTCTTCAACGTCTAATTCCAAGCCGGCGCCCACGCCCTGGTTAATCCCGACTAATCCCGATCATCCCCACTGTCCCAGCCACCTCCAATCGCCGCCAGGCATCCGCCAGCGCTTCCAACATCTTTTAGTACAGTAGTATTAGAATATAACTTAAAATGAGTGTAAGTGATATTGTTAAAAAGACTAACTTCGATCGATTATCTGAATTGTATATTAATTTTATTTTATTTACAAAAATAGTAATTTTTGAATCCAAATCTCTAGTTATTCACAAAAAGAAGTTGTCGCATATTTTTAAAATACATGTAATGATTATGTATAAAAATGCTTTACCGAACATTTCAAAAAATAGGATTTTTCTAAAACTTATGAAAATTTGATTATTCCAAAAATTTTAGCTAAAATTAATGGTTAAAATAATTAAATTTCAATAGTTAATAGAAAACTTTTATTAAGAATCCAATCAAAACTGATCGTTCAAATTAAAAAGTAAACTATTTTTCTAAGATTAATTTTTTAGATTTTGTTTTTATGCCAAGGATTCTAACATTTTAAATACAGCATAAAAAATGGGGTTTCGACTATTGCCAAAGACAAGCCCTGATGTCATTGATCCAAAGACCGGCTTAAAGTTATGTACATACTCCCTCCGTGTCACATTTGAAAAATGCCTGAAAGTTGACGTTGCACAAGAATTAAAAAGAAAGTATATAGTGGAGTAAATGTTACATGAGTATAAAAAGATTGACTTGTAAGAGAAGAGAAAACCTGGAGTAGCATAATAGTTAGTTGAATAGTTCATTGTAAGTATAATAATTGAGTCCCATGAATAAAGAATACTCAAAAAATGAAAGTGTTTTATTTTTAAATGGGAAATCAAAAAAAAAAAAAAGTGTTATTTCTGGATGGGTTTGAAATCACATAGGAGTATCATTTAATAGAAAATATTATCCCTCCGTCCCACTCGAAGTGTCCTAACTTTTCTTTTTGGGTGTCCCATTTAAAATGTCCTAACCCAAAAAATGAAAATTTTTTATCATTTTTTTATTTATGAGATCTACTTGTCATACTGCATGATAAATATTCGATTCGATATTCCTCTTATCCTTTTCTCTTTCCTATATCACTTTTAAGATGCTCACAATATTTATTTTACTATAATCCCTCCGTCCCAAGAAATATGTCACCATTTTAGGCCCGACTCGCAAATTAAGGAAAAAAGTGGAAAGAAAAAATGTTGTGAGTGTAATTTGAAAAGAGGAGAGAGAATTAGTGGAGGAAATAGTAAATTTAAAAAGTGTTGTGAGTGTAATAGTGTTTTAGAAGAGAAAATGAGTGGAGGGAATAGTTAGTGGGATAATAAAATATTAATAAAATATTTCCATTTTAGAAAAGGTGACGCTTCAAACGGAACGCTATTTTGGGTAAAAAGTGACGGATTTTCTAGGACGGAGGAAATACACTTTTTCTCTTTCATGTATCACTTTTCTTAATTTCCATGCATAAGTAGTATTATATAATGGGGTGGAATTTAATGTGAAAAGAAGAGTTTTAGAAATAAATGAAGAGGCGAAGGGTATTTATATCATTCTACTCTTTTGCAGGACACTCAGACGGACTCCCTCCCTCCTCAACAAGTTATATCACGATCCACAACAAGTTATGCATAAACACTTGAGCTTCGTTTGTTTCGACATAAAATATTTTCGAAAAATGTTTTTCAAATAATGTTTTTCTGTAAAATATTTTTCTGTAAAATATTTTACGAAGGTAGGGCGTAAAATATTTTAGGAAAGAAGGATGTAAAATGTTTACGACTGTTTGATAAGAAAAATATTTTTCGAAAGGACGTAAAATGTTTTATTAAAAAAAAATTTAATCATTTTTTGTAACCACCTCACCCCACCCCACCCACCCCCCACACCCAAAAAAAAAAAATTAATCATTTTTTGTAACCGCCCCACCCACCCCACCCCCCACCCAAAAAAAAAAAATTAATCATTTTTGTAACCACCCCATCCACCCCCTGCCTACCCCACCCCACCCATCCCCCCCCACCCAATACAACAACAACAACAACAACAAAGCCTTAGTCTCAAAATAATTTGGGGTCGGCTAACATGAATCCTCATATGTTATCGTGAAAAAAATAAAAAATAAAAAAAATAAATAAATAAATAAATAAATAAATAAATAAAAAATAAAAATAAAAATAAAATAAAATAAAATAAAATAAAATAAAATAAAATAAAATAAAATAAAATAAAATAAAGTAAAACAAAATAAAATAAAATAAAATAAATAAAATATAAAAAAATAAAAAATAAAAATAAAAAATGATTAAAAAATTTAAAAAAAAAAAAAATTGGGTGGGGGGAGGGGGTGGAGGTGGGGGGTAGGCAGGGGGTGGGTGGGGTGGTTACAAAAAAAGATTAAAAAACTTTTTTTTTGGAGTGGAGGGTGGGTGGGGCGGTTAAAAAAAATGATTAAAAAAAATTTATTTTTTGGGGTGGGTGGGGGGTGGTGTAGGCAGGAGATGGGTGGGGCGGTTACAAAAAATGATTAAAAAAAAATTTTTTTGGGGTGGGGGTGAGCGGGGGAGGGTGGGTGGGTGAGTAGGGTGGGGTGGGATAGGCAGGGGGTGGCTGGGGGTGACTGGGGTAGTTACAAAAAATGATTAAAAAAAATTTTTTTTGGGGGTGGGAGAGTGAGTGGGGTGGGGTAGGCAGGGGGTGGGTGGGATGGTTACAAAAAATGATTAAAAAAAAAAAAATTTGGGTGGGAGGGGGGTGGGTGGGTGGGTAGGTGCGGTGGGCTGGATAGTTACAAAAAAATTAGTACATTTTTTTTTTGGGTGGTGGGTAGGCAGGGGGTAGGGTAGCAGGGGTAGGGGTGATTTTTTTTTATTTATTATTATTATTATTATTATTATTATTATTATTATTATTATTATTATTATTATTATTATTATTATTATTATTATTATTATTATTATTATTATTATTATTATTATTATTATGTTGTATCTTATGAAATATGAGTTGTACATGAAGGGCACAATTTTCCGAAAAATGTTTTACTTAGGACAAGGTCAGTAAGTCGTTTTATTTAGGAAGGGCGTAAAATGTTTTCCGAAAAACGTTTTCTTCATTTTCCGAAAAACAACCAAACAACGAAAAATGAGTTATTTTCCGAAAAACATTTTTTATGGGGGCTCAACCAAACAACAGAAAATGAGTTATTTTACGAAAACGAGTTATTTTACGTCTAAACAAACGGGGCCTTAGTTGAAGATAATTACTTTACTTACCCTTAAACTTTGAGAAATTTTCATAAGGCCCCTTCAACTTTAGAATATACCAATTGACTTTTTTTTAGCAACAAAACAAGTGAAACTTTTTGCTTGAGATTTTAGCTTGAAAAATATGAGGATCGATTTGATCTTCCTAATGAGTATTTATGTAGCCCATTATTCCCAAAATAATTATTTATTTTAAAAATAATGTCTCAAATAAATGCCAATTTTTCAAGTAACTATGTGCCAAAATGATTTTTACTATTATTTCTTAATATTTTATCATATACTTGAAATATAAAAAGTTCAAAAATATATAACAAGAATATTTAAATATTTTCGTTACTAAATTTTCTCATGATGATGCCAAAATCGTCAAATCAGCCCAAATCCAAGCGTCGAATGCTCCGGCGATTGCAAGGCCTGAAAATAAGAGAAAACACGTAAACTAAGCCGGGGCGGATCCGGCTAAAGGCCCTCCCGTGAGAGTAAGTTCACGTGATGATATTAGAGAAAACAAATTGACGAGTTTCTCCAATGTAAAAAGTAACGTCTTAGAATAATGAGCCATGGGGCTTGTATTTATAAGAATGGATAAGTAGAATCCATGTTGGAATGAACTTGTAAGGAGATAAGATATAATCTTAATAGGATCATATCTGTTAAGGAATCCTTGCTTGACTTGAATTGATATTGGTAATTGTAATCCTGATTGGGTTACAACTGTATAATCCTTGTTGAATAAGGAGTGTAACTGCTAGCCGGAACGCCGAGGAAGACAAATGATTTTCCTCGGCCTTAGGCAAATTAGCCGAGGAAAGTGACTTTGTTTCCTCGTCATTTGGTAAATGGCTGACATGAAAATATGCCGGGGAAAATACTTTTGTTTCCTCGGTAATTGATGACATGCCGAGCAAAGGACTTTTCTCTCCTCGGTAATTGAGACAGTAGGCCCAAGAATGGCGACATTTAGTCAAGGTAAATGTTCTTCGGCATACGAGGAAGATAATGCTCGGCCACTAACACTTGATGAATATATAATACCCATGGCCCAATATAGTTGGGCCCGAGGTTTGCCAGCAATCCCATGCTCGTAGCTCGGTTTATTCCGTTCGGTGGCCCCCAACTTTCTAGCTCGGCTTAGACGAATAGAAAGTTAGCCTGTCCTCGGCATATGGAATACGAACGGGTTTGACACGCATCCTCGGCGTCGCTTCATACGACCGACGGTTGCCATTAAGGGCCCCCCGGAGGTCTTGTCACGCCGAAACCATCATTTCGCATTTAATTCTTGGGACTCCGGGCCTGGATCTTTACTTTACCCACGGGTTGACCCGGATTGGAGGGGTATAAAAACTAAAACCCTTTTCATTTCACTCTTTACAAACCCCAAGCAATTGAGAGCAAAGGCAAAAGGGATTTCAGGCGATCACAGCAACCTTCAACCCCAGTTTCCGGCGAGCTTTGTTTTTCCGGCGAAGTTGCTTTGCAGCGATTCCATTCATTCTTGCAAACTCAGGTATGAAATTCCTCCCTTTCTTACAGCTTCCGTGCTCCAGCGTTGTCTAGGGTTTAGGAGTGAATTTGTCTATGCCAAGAACCGCCATTGTTGAAGGTTGAAGCTTTTCTTGATAAAAACTTTAAAAACTTCATTTCTTCAATTCTCTTTGCATTTTATATGAAATTTCTAGAATATTGAATGAACTCCCCCTTCATTTTTGATTCCCCTTAGAAATGGCTCGATCTTGGGACCATTCTCCCGATTCCGTTATGGATATCATCTTGGAAATTTGAGGGTCTATCGTAGAGAGAGGGTCCATGGATGATCTTGAACTTGGATGATATAAGCAAGCGGTTGAGGGGTTACGGCCGCTCCCGTTTATTCATTCAATACCCGGACTCCCACAAGAATAGATAGGATTGAGTCCGGTTCTCCCAACATCATAGTGTTTGAGGATAGGGCTCAAATGGTGGAGCACATCGAAGCTGTTCTACCCGGCCTCCCATCGCGAAATGCGTGAGCGTACGAGAGGTACGGTCCCTCCTCGGCCTTATGAAATGACGAGGAAGGAGATCTTCCTTCCTCGGCCTTATGGAATGACGAGGAGGGGAATCTTCCTTCCCCGTCATTTAATCAGCCATTGACGAGGTAAATAACTTGGTCTCCTCGTCTTTATGCGAGATATGACGGGAAGAGAAGGTGAGCCCTCCTCGTCTACTCGGATTGTTGACGCTTTCGTTGAAGGTGCACAAGCCGATGCCCGCCTAGTCCGAAGAAGAGTCCGAGGAAGCGGTAGCCGAGGAAAGCAAGTGGAGAGGGCACCAAAGCCCGGGGATCCCATGATTGAAAAATTGTACTCCAAGTACAAGGTGAACCGGGATGAGTACAAGTTAACTTATATGGGCAAGATTGAGCCGAAGACGGAGAAGGAAGAGACGAACTTCTACTACAATCAAGATTATGTCCACTTCTATTATAAACAGTTCAACAAGGGCTTCGTCTTCCTTTGGACCCCTTCATCTGCGAATTTTTGGATGATGTAAAGGCGGTTCCGGCCCATGCTAGGAGCCAACGGTACTAGGGTTTTGGTCAGCTTTATCATCCTCTGCCGTAGTTTAGGCTATGAGCCGACCATGGGAGCCTTCCGTCATTTCTACATTATCCAAGTCATTAAGGAACAATGGCTGGTAGTAATTAGGAGTGCCAATAGGAAACCAAAATTGCTCCTCCCCATGTCCGGTAAAGTTCCAGTGGGATCATCATGTCATCCGAGTTGAGAGCCGCGAGGTTGGGAGTTCCGGTCTCCTTGCGGTGATCCAACATCTTCCTTCGCTGTCCAACAATATGAGTGGACCAAAGCTCGATCAAACGCCTAGAAGAGTTTGCCAGGGTAGGGGTCCTGGGTGGAAGCAAGTTGAATCCTCGGATCATTTCTATATCCGAGGGCGGGATTGATGCAGGGAACGAGGACGGGGTAGCTCCCCTTGTAAATGTTAAACGAGGTCGTCGTTTCAATGATTGGACGGTACATCCAGGCTTTGTATTTCACGAGGACTGTATTAGGTGCCACGATGAGCGTCCCCGCGACCAATGTATTGGAGCACCTAACATTGTTGGACGTAAACTTTTATCCTACACTTGTAATTTTTTGCATATTATTTTGCTCGTACTTGACCATTTCTTCCTTGTCTTTACAGATTTGACTACCGAGGAAGAAGCCACCCTTGCAATGGAGAGACTAAGTCCTCAGGAGCTGATCAGGCGAAAGAGAAAGCTGAGCAAGAAGTCAGCTCTGGTGGAGAGGAAGGACGAGGCCAATGCTCGTAACTTGGTGCTCGGTGTCCAGGGTGATAAGCCCCTACCTCTTAAAGTGCATCAGGAGATTAATTCTGAGGACGCGGCATCCGAGGATCCAGTTGAACCCATGCTTGGTGACATGGCTGACCTATCTACTGGTGCCGAGGAGGTGGGAACCGAGGAAAGCCGCCTCGTTGCTCGGAGATCTGGCTCCAAAAGAGCCCAAGCCTCGAGTGCCGAGGAGCCTGTAACCAAGAAGGCTAATGTTGGTGGGGCTCCCCACGTTGAGGCTCCCCAGGTTGATGCTCCTCCTCCTCCTCTAACCATGCAGAATATTGAGACTATTGAGCAGGCTGACGAGCTGGCCAAGAGCATGGCCATCAATGTTCCTCGGCTCAAAGGAATTCCTCTGCAAGCTAGGACGGGGCCCTTGGTACGATTGGGCAGAGCCCCAGTCCAGAGATCTATGGACGAGGATGCTTATGATGCTCTTGTCCAGGAGGCTCCCAGCGATGATACCTTGCTCTGTCGCAAGGGGCTCTTAATTGCCGAGGTGAATATCCTTTCCTTGCTCGTTGATCATTGGTTTTGATTTGATACATTCTTTTAACATAATATTTGAACTTTCTTTCAGTTGGCTTCTGTCACGGCCTATGAAAATGTTTTGGCCAAAAAGAAGACCAGACGCATGAATGAGGCCAAGGCAGCCCTGGCCAAGAGCGATTCTGAGAAGTCTTCCTTGGTCAAACTTCTCAAAGCCAAAGATGCCGAGCTTGAGGCAGCCAAGGCGAAGGTGGAAGCTGAGGTTAAGAGGGCCGAGGAAAGCAAGGCCAAAGCCGAGGAAGAAAAAACCAAGGCCGACGAGCTTCTCCGGCGTAAAGGTGAGGAGCTGACCAAAGCTCTTGCGGATAAGGCCGAGCTTCAGGCTAAGGCCGAGGAAGCTGAGGCCAAATACCAAGGGCTGGAGGCTGCCCTTCCTGCCAAAGAAAATGAGGCTGTGGCGCGCTTCAAGGAGAGCCCGGCATTCAAGGATGCTGTGGTGGCTAGCTCGGCCTTCCAGGACGCCGTGGACGAGCAGACGGCTACTATGTTCGAAGATGGATACCTTCATCTTGCTCGTAGTATCCTGGCTGATCCCTCCACCGGCCTTGATATCAATAAAATAGCTATGCTGATATGCCGGGACCAATACAGTGAGGAAGTTAGGGCTCTCCATCACTTAGTCCCCTTCTCTGCAAGCAACTTGGAATTGATAGCAGCCAAGGATGCTCAAGCATGCGAGGAAGTGTGGAGGCCAGCCGCGTAGTCCCGGGCAACATCAAAGATTTAGTGGAGGCCATCCAGGACGAGGAAGATCCTGAGGCCATGGAAACCGAGGAAGGAAGAGGGGCCGAGGAAACTGATGCTCTCAACAATCAAACGGACCTTCCTCCTCCTGGCTCCATTACTCAAGATTGGCTTGAAAAGCCCTTTGATGATGTTCAACAATCTCGTGATCTTAGGATAGTTTTTTCCTTTTATGCTTTTTGTAGTAGATGATAGGATATGTAATTTCATTTGAATATTAATGAAAAAATCCTTTGCTATGATTCTTGTTGTTTCAATAACTTGCTCGTATCCTTGCATGCTAGGCAGAGGCACTGGACTTGAGAAGGTGGGATCCAAAGGAGGTCCCTTATTGCTTACTTATGGAACAAGTGGTTTGGCCGAGGAAGTTTCCTCGGCTTTAACTATGCTCGTATGTCATTTAGGCCGAGGAAGTTTTCCTTGGCTTTAAGTATGCTCGTACGTCATTTAGGCCGAGGAAGTTTTCCTTGGCTTTAAGTATGACTTGTGATCCTGAACCAAGGTGGCCCCTTGGTAGGATGCATGGTAAGCCATTAGGCCAAGGAGGACCCTTGGTCTTGAAGTTTGGTAAGTCATCGAGGCGAGGAAGACCACTTGGTCTTGGGCGTTTGGTAAGCCATCGAGGCCAAGGAGGACCACTTGGTCTTGGGCTGTGGTAAGCCATCAGGCCAAGGAGGACCCCTGGTCTTGGCTGTTTGGTAAGCCATCAGGCCAAGGAAGACCCTTGGTCTTGGCTGTAGGTAAGCCATCAGGCCAAGGAGGACCCTTGGTCTTGGCTGTTTGGTAAGCCATCAGGCCAAGGAAGGTCCTTGGTCTTGGCTGGTGTGTTTGAGAGAGTTGGAGATAAAGTCCTCATCTTCCAGAGTTGGTGTAGATAGTTGATAGTGGTTTCGTATATTTGGAAGAAACTGCTTTCGTAGAACTGAAATGCGATTACATAGAACTGCAATCCTATCAACTAAAAAGACAAAAAGAAAACAAAAGACCGAAAATAAAGAGCTAATCTATTGCAAAATAAACTAGACTAGTGATAATATTTTCTAAGGTTGTCGGAGTGCCACGGATGTTTGAGATCCTTCCCCTCCTTGGTCCTTAATCTGTAGGTCCCTTCTCGAATGACTTGAGTGATGATATAGGGACCTTCCCAGTTTGGGGAGAGCTTGTTCTGTTCTGCCTTCCGACCAGTAGCTTCGATCTTTCTAAGTACCCAATCGCCAACTTGGAATACTCTTTTGATGACCCTCTTGTCGTGATATGCCTTGGTCCTTTGTTTGTAATTCACCATCCTCATCTGCAACGCGGTAGTCGTTTTTCATCTATCAGGTCCAGGTCTAGGAGCCTATTGACCTTGTTGACTTGCTCATCATAGTGGGAGTTCCTTATTGTAGGGATGGCCATCTCTGCTGGTGCCATAGCCTCAGAACCGAAAGTTAGTGCGAATGGGGTTTCCCCGGTTGGCCCCCGGGTGGTTGTGCGAACAGCCCATAAAGCTAGGGGAAGTTCGTCCAACCATCTACCCTCGCGTCCTTCAAGGTTCTTGGTGAGGCGGTTAGGACCGGTTGTTGGCGGCTTACGCTTGGCCGTTGCCTTGGGGTCCGCTGGCCGAAGATTTTGCATGGCGTACTTTGACTCTTCCCAATTCGGTTGTAAATGCCGTGGAGAATTGGAGGCCATGGTCAGAAACAATTGTATGCGGAAGGCCAAATCTGCACCAAATGTTGTCATGAACAAAGTTGATCGCGTTCTCTTCCGTTATCTTGGCCAATGCCTTGGCTTCTATCCACTTGGAGAAGTAATCAGCCTACTATCACGTACTTGCAATTACCGGGCGGGTGGGAAGGGTCCAATGAGGTCGATCCCCCACATATCAAATGGCCACGTAGGTATTACAAGTGTTTGCTCGGCTCGCGAGGTAGTCTTGGAATGTCGAGAGAACCTTTGGCATTTGTCGCATTTTCGAACATAGGCATGCGCGTCCTCCACTTAGGTTTGGCGGTAGTAACCTAGCGCTATGATTTTGTCGGCTAAGGTTACGGCCCCGGGTGTCCGCCGCAAACACCTTCATGTACTTACGCCGGGAGGTTCTCGGTTTCCTTGGGATAGACACACCTTAGCGGGGGCTTCGTGAAAGATCTTCGGTAGAGGATTCCGTTCATCACCACGAATCTTGGAGACCTCTTCTTGATAAGCTTGGCTCGAGCATCGTCTTACGGGAGTTTCTCCTTCTCAATGTATTCGATGTAGTCATCGATCCAAAGCATCTCTCTTCCTCGTCCGAAGCATGACTTGTAATCTTTCATACGCGGGTTCCTCGGCATAAACTACATATGGGTTGGTCTCCGAAGGAGACACATCCATGGTGGCTAGTTTGGAGAGAACATCTGCGACTTGGTTGTCTTCCCTTCCTATTCGCTTGAGCTCGAAAAATTCCATTTTCTTCGTCATATCTAGGACCAGGTCTCTATATTTGGCAAGGGTGACATCTTGAGTGTTATATTCTCCTTTCACTTGTTTGACAACAAGCCGGGAGTCACGAAAGCAGCCACCTTAGTTGCTCCATAGAAGGAGGCCAACTCAATGCCAAATATGAGAGCCTCGTATTCGGCTTGGTTGTTAGAGGCAGGAAACTGAAGCGGATGGCATCTTGTATGGTATATTCTCCTTAAGGCTTGCTAGTACTACTCCAGCCTCCGCTTCTTTCCTTGGTAGCTGATCCGTCCGTATACAGGATCCAACAGTTGGATGGGAGTTCAATGGGAGAGTCTTTTTCCTCGGCGCGTTTTGCTTCCGGGGGGGTGGGGAGATGCTCACCCATAAAGGCAGTCTCGACCATGAAGTCAACCAAAGGCTGTGCTAGGAGGGTCTTCCTTGGTTGGTAAGTGATATCAAACTCCGTTAGAGCGATTGACCAATTTAGGAGACGTCTAGGAGCCGTCCAACTTGTGAAGGATTTTCTTCAATGGTTCGTTGGTGTAGACGGTGATAGGATGTGCAGAAAAATATGCACGCAGCTTCCTTGAGGCAATGACTAGTGGCGTATGCTATCTTCTCCACATTGAAATATCTGCTTTCCACATCGGACGGGGCCTTTGAGACATAATAGGCGGCTTCGAATTTCTTCATCCTTTCGAACCAAGACACCGCAATGGGCGTGATCAGTGGCAGCTAGGAAGACATATAGCATCTCACCGGTAGTCGGACTGCTAAGCAAGGGAGGGGAACCCAAGTACTCCTTCAACCGGAGGAATGCTTCCGAGCATTCAGGAGTCCAGGAGAAGCTCTTGGTACCCTTCAATACCTTGAAGAAAGGCAGTGACTTTTCGGCGGACTTGGCGATGAATCTTCCAAGGGCTGCAATTCTTCCATTAAGTCTTTGGACCTCTTTGATGGTGGTAGGTTTCCTTCATGTCAATGAGCGCCTTGATCTTTTCGGGTTTGCTTCAATCCCCCTTTGGGAAACCATGAAGCCCCGAGAAATTTTCTGCGGTAAACTCCGAACACGCACTTGCTTGGATTCAGCTTCATGTTGTTGGCTCGGAGGTTGTGAATGGTCTCTTCTAGGTCAGGAATGTGGCTGCCTTCCTTGGTCTTTATGACCATGTCATCAATATAAGCCTCCATGTTTCTTCCTATCTGACTTGCAAAAACTTGATTTACCATCCGTTGGTAAGTGGCACCAAAGATTCTTGAGCCCAAAAGGCATCATGATGTAATGTAAATTCCCCACTGTGTGTTTGAAAGGCGATCTTCTCGATGTCTTCTTTCGCCATTTTTATCTCGATGATAGCACGAGTAGGCATCTAAGAAGCTGAGAGTTTGGTGTCCAGAAATGGAGTCGACTAACTTGTCGATTCTGGGGAGAGGATAGCTGTCCTTGGGGCAGGCTTTGTTTAGATCAGTGAAGTCTATGCACATACGCCATTTCCCATTTTGCTTCTTCACCATAACGACATTAGCCAACCAAACAGGGTATTTAACTTCGCGAATTATTCCAGCGCTGAGTAATTTCTGCACCTCTTCTTTTATAGCTTCCTCCTTGTCCCTTGCAAAATTTCTCCTCGTCTGGGAGATGGTCTTCGCTAGAGGATCAACTTCTAAGCGGTGGAGGGCTACTTCTTCATTGATTCCCCTCATGTCTTCGACTCTCCAAGCAAAGATGTCGAGACTGTTTTTCAAGAGGGATATGATTCTTTCTTTCTCTTCCTGTGATAGCTGGCCTCCTAGCTTGATTTTTTGTTCGGGATAGTCAGGATTAATGACTACCTCTTCTAGCTCATCTACAGGCTTCATTTCTGGTCCGTCTCGAAATTCCAGGGATTCGATGATGATCTCTCTGATTCTTCTCCCTTCATTGTCGTTTACATTGAGGCCTTCTTCCTCCATAAGTTTATCAATGTCCGGAAGGTCGTTCTTCCCCGAGTCATGGTTGGCCCCCGAGTTCTGGTCATTGACGAGAATGGGGTCTTCCTCGGAGATGGGTGGAACTATGCCTTGGTCATCCGCAGTTTCTAGGACCATAGGCTCTTCTTCCAGTGTGGTTAGAGTTATGCCTTGGTCATCCACAATTTCTAGGACCATAGGTTCCTCTTCCTCACTTTCCCATACTTCACGGATATAGTTCATTCTAGAGCTAGTTTCCGTGGTCTTCTGAGATTTGGTGATCTTGATGTTCTCCTCGGGCGTATCTATCTCCACGCTTTTTGACTTTTTCCGGCTTTTGACAACATGTTCCAAGAAATCTTTGGGGGTTGCCCTCACGCATCCAATGCCAGCACGAGTGGGAAATTTAACTCGTTGGTGAGGAAGGGAGGCTACCATCCCAAGTTTAGCTTGACTTGGAATGCCAATAATCGCATGATAGTCACTAGTCAAATCCATGACTATGAAAGTGACAGTAGCTTTGGCTCGGAAGGGATGATCGCCGACTTCGAGTTCTAGCTCTACGGTTCCCTTTGCTCCAACCTTATGGTTGGTGAATCCTTCAAGCCTTCCATGATATGGCTCTAGCGCTGTGTCTTTCAACCCCATCTGTTGGAAGGCTGAATAATATAGGATGTCACGGGAGGCCCCCGTATCAACAAGAAGTCTTTCAGATTCAACATTGTCAATTCGGCCCTTGATGACCAATGGCCGTTCACGAGCCGCTTCGACTTCCCGCCAACTCATTCGGAGAAAAACTAATGACTTCTTCGCTTTGTGGATCCAAGCGGGGACATGGTATACTTTGCTTAGCTCGTGAATCGATCCCTTAGCTTTCGGTGGAGGTCACCTCTTCGCGGATCACATGTAGTTTAGCCCTAGGAGGCCTTCGATCTTCATCCTCACTCTTGGAATCATCTTCACTCTCCTCTTGCTTCCGCTTTCGCTTGCCATCTTTCTTCATGACATAACGGTCTAATTTTCCCTCGTCAACCCATTGTTGAATTATCTTCTTAAGGGCCCAAAGGCAACCATCGGTGGTGTGCCCGTTGTCCTTGTGAAAATCACAGTATTTGTTCTTGTTGCGGGGATACTTCGGGTTATCAGTCAGCGGACGAGGTGGAGGAAGGTTCACCATCTGCATGATTTCGGAGATGGGCTTTGTAAGGGGGTGAACTCCGGCTTCTCGGTGCTTCGGTTTTATTTTTTCCTTTCTTGCCGTTCCCATTGTCATTACGTCGGGAGTTAGTTGCTTGAGTTCCGTCTTGTCGGCTCCCCTTTTCTTTGTCTTATCTTGACCATGGAAATGGCATAAGCCACTTTGTACAATTCGGCCTTGGAGTGGGTTCCCTGGGCGAGAGTTCATAAATGAGGGGGCCAGATTTTAACCCAGAGTTGAAGCAAACTATGACCTCCCTATCAGTAAGGCTTTCTTCGACTTGATCTGCCATTTTTCGGAACCTATTGTAGTAGCTGAGGGTGGTCTCTCCTTTCCCTTGCTCAATGTTGGCCAAGTCGGTTAATCTCATCTTCCTCTTCCCAGCCGTGGCAAAGTGATCTAAGAACATTCTCCTCATGCCCCTCCAGCAATCGATGCAACCTTTCTTGAGCTCACGGAACCGGAGTAAAGGCTGTTGGGAAAAGGTGCTCGCGAAAGCTTTGCAGAGCAAGTCATCAGCAGTGGTGAGGAGATTCATGGTTTGTTCAAAACTTTGCACATGGTCCTTGGCGTCGGTGGTTCCGTTATATTTCTCGAAATTTGGGAGCTTGAGGTTAGGATGGGGAGGTGCAGCAGTTATCCTCAAGGAAAACGGACGGGTGGCCCAATCATAATCATCGTCATTATATTTCTTTCCCCTCTCCATATCATCCAGCCTTTGCTTCAGCAGCTCCCATTGCTTTGTTTCTATTTCCTTCTCACTGCTTGAGCGAGTGCTTCGTTGGGAGCTTCTAACGGACTTTTCTTTGGGGCGATCATTCACCCTACTATGCTTTTCTTCATGACGGTGACCATCACGTTTGGAGGGGGCCCTATCACGCCTTGGTTCCGTGTCTTGTGCGCCAAGTATCATCTGTAGGGCTCTCGGGGTCCTTGGCCTAGCAAATTCCCGATGCCGAGGACGAGGAGAGTCCGGTCGACGAGTACGATGAGAATCGAATGACGAGGACGAGGAGAATCGGCCGACGAGCTCGAGGGGACGCGGACGCCTAGGTGTCATGATGAGGCGAGCAGGTGATAGGCGTCTATTCAAGGCGAGTCTTGTTCTTAGGTCCTTGGAGTTCACTTCCTCTTCCCTAGGAGTTATTTGGCTTCTCGTGTCGACCACGGGCTCCTTATGCTTCTTTGTTATGCCGAGGATGAGGAGAATCCCTGGGAGTTGGCGGTGGTAGCTCAAATTAGCCTTCGTGGGAGGAGCACGATGCTCTCCTGTTCCTTTCTCAGAGGTGGGCCCATTGATGGTACAATGAAGGGAGCCATGGAATGGTCTGGCTCCATTTGCAACCGAGCAACTTGTGTCTCATACATCCTTTGCAAAGTCTCCATTTGTTTGTGTAACAAAGAGCGTCGGTCCAACGGGTTGAGATCCTCCCCGCTTGACCCAAGGCGTCGGCATTCTTTGTTTTCTTCCTTCCTGCTTGCTTCCCACGAGTACGAGTAGGACGAGGAAGGTCATTGCCCTCTCCCTCGGCATTTGCCTGACCCCTGGAACGAAGAGTCATGGCAAGGGGAGGAATGGCATCGGCTTGAGGTAGAGGAGGAGGAGGAGGCAGTGGCTCCTCGGCTCCGGTGTTTCCCCCATTCACTTGGGTGGGATCCTCAGCAGTAACACTTGTGAATTGTCCGTCCATTACGAATCACAAACAGATTATTAAATGCAAAATTTTCCAAAAATCACAATTTCACCAGACCCGAATTTATGGCTAAAATTAGGGTAAATTTTAACCAAAACAAACAGCCAATTGTGATTTTCCCAACACAAAAATTCAAGCCACAAATTTCGCTTCAATTGTGAACTAGCAGTTTCCGGCCGAATTAATGCAGTTTCCGGTGGAAGTTTACAGATTCCGACCGAATCAAGAACAGAGCCTGTCGGAGCGAAAATTACCAATTTCGATCAAGAACAAATCCAACGGAAAATAGCTTCTCAGGCGAGATTTTCCAGGCCAAACAAAGGGTGTTTGAATCGATTTCCCGGCAATGGAACCAATTGATGATGCCAAAATCGTCAAATCAGCCCAAATCCAAGCGTCGAATGCTCCGGCGATTGCAAGGCCTGAAAATAAGAGAAAACACGTAAACTAAGCCGGGGCGGATCCGGCTAAAGGCCCTCCGGCGTGAGAGTAAGTTCACGTGATGATATTAGAGAAAACAAATTGACAGAGTTTCTCCAATGTAAAAAGTAACGTACCCAATAATGAGCCATGGGGCTTGTATTTATAAGAATGGATAAGTAGAATCCATGTTGGAATGAACTTGTAAGGAGATAAGATATAATCTTAATAGGATCATATCTGTTAAGGAATCCTTGCTTGACTTGAATTGATATTGGTAATTGTAATCCTGATTGGGTTACAACTGTATAATCCTTGTTGAATAAGGAGTGTAAGCGCTGGCCGGAGCAGCCGAGGAAGACAAATGATTTTCCTCGGCCTTAGGCAAATTAGCCGAGGAAAGTGACTTTGTTTCCTCGTCATTTGGTAAATGGCTGACATGAAAATATGCCGGGGAAAATACTTTTGTTTCCTCGGTAATTGATGACATGCCGAGCAAAGGACTTTTCTCTCCTCGGTAATTGAGACAGGCCGGCCCAAGAATGGCGACATTTAGTCAAGGTAAATGTTCTTCGGCATACGAGGAAGATAATGCTCGGCCCTAACACTTGATGAATATATAATACCCATGGCCCAATATAGTTGGGCCCAGGTTCGGGCAATCCCATGCTCGTAGCTCGGTTTATTCCGTTCATCTCAAATGTCAAGTATTCCTTTAACGAAAATACAATCATTTTTTAACTGATGGGCAATATATTTTGAAAGTGTGAGATCATTCACACGATTTTTGTGATCAAGGTTGACTTAATGTAGAATTTATTACTTTCTAATTATTAGAATAGTTAGGTAAATATTGTTTATAATCTAATTTAGTCTTTAACTTAATTTACTAACCTATTAATTTAGTTTCCTTGTTTTAGTATATTTCTTTGTTTATTTTGTACATATTTCTCATATAATGAAGGAAATCTGAGATAAGGAAACATTTGGCTGTGTGATTGACGAGAGTACATGGAAAGATGAAAGTCAAATTATGGAATATGTTCACAAGACAAATCACTTTCTAGAATTGAGGAATCTCGCTCTTAGGGCATCTTCAATGCATAAAGTTAAGCCATAGATATCAAAATAAAAAATTGATACCCATGACACTATTCAAAAGGTATCAAATTATCATCTGCAATGGTCGGTATCAAATTAATAAGTCAATATTTTTATTTTTGTTTTATTGAAATTCTTTCATATTTATATTTTTAATAATTAAATGTATACTAGTGTTAAATAATAATTGAATATCAATTTAATATAAAATAAAGTAAAATAAAATATGTTACTTAATAAATAAATAAGTATTTCTTTTTCCATTGATGAATTAAAAATTTAATTTTGTGTTTTATAAATATATAAAAAATAAAACAAAATAAAATGTAAATATTAAATAAATAATTAAATGATATAAAAGATACATGGCAAAGTGAAGGAGTTAAACAAGTTATCAAATTTGATACCTTCCCTAACTTTTCAGCAAAATTTGATACATATGTTGTTTAGTATTGGAAATGCTAACTTCTTTATGTGGGTATAAAAATTTAATTTTGATACCCACCATTGAAGTTGGTCTTATAAAAAGATATTGGCGCCTCATATTCCATACTGTTGGTGTAATGTCCTAGGCCTTTAGTTATATTTGACTTATTATCTAAACTACTATGTAATCATCTTTATCATTTATTATAGAGAAAGTATTATTTGGTTAATTATATGTTTTGCATGTTTATTATATTGAACTGTGTCCCTATTTGTTGAGAACAACTAGTATAAGTTGGTAGTGAATAATCATAGTTGTTGTGGGTATTTTTCAGCATGGTGACATCTTCCGTTGATCCTGCATGTCAAGATGTTATTCCACTGTAAGTATCGTTTTAATATTTACTTATTTCATATTTCCTAATATCTTTATTATTATTTTCCAGTAAATAAGAGAGAAGAATACGGGATATTTTTCTAGCACGTTCAACACAACTTCAACGGCAAGGATGACTTAGTCTCACGGACGTTGAAGAGGATAAAGATCATTTCCGAGATTGTAGGAACAAACTATTACCCCGTCATACTTACTTATATTTAAGGGGAGATGGAGACGGAAACAAATACACTATCTCATAAGCACACACTCTACGCACAAGCTACTTGTAATCCTCTCCATCCTCTTCCAAAGTTGTAACTCAATTATCATAGTGAAACTTTTAAGGTTGGAGACCTAACTCCCGGGGTTTTTTCCAAAGAGGTTGTCACCTCCAAGGTTTTCCTCGTTAACAATTCGTGGTGTCATTCGTTCTTTTCATGTCTTTGTTCCATTTATTCGAATTCCACAGTCCCCTCCTTAGTATTTAAATCCACACACTTGTCAAAGTTAAGATTCTGTACTATTGTTTTTTCTACCAAAACAATTTGGCGCCCACTGAGGGGACTCGTGGTTTATCGGTTATTTGGATCATTTCCTAATCAAATTCATTATGTCTGCACCCCCCAATGTGTCCGCCGCCGGCAAAGCTCTCGCCGTCACTCCAACATCAGTAGGTAGAACCAGTTTGTTGCCACCACCTCCTCAAATCGAACCTCAGCAAACTCAACCTACAAAGACTCCGCAAAAGGGAGCAACCTCATCCAATGTAGATGATGACATCCGGACTATCCTAACCAAGTTGAATCAGAGGTTGGATCAAAGAAGACAAAGAATTCGAAGGTGCTGGCCAATTCCATGATTAAGATGCAGAAAGATCAACAGTTCATCGCATCTCGGCTTGACAACATATCACCATTGCGTGCGAGGAACCTCAACTTCGACAACACCGAAGGATCTACGCTTCAGAGTGAATTTATACCAATGGGTAGTCCACCTCAAACTCATCAGCCGACATCCTTAATGATGTCAACATCTTTGCCCGGGGACACCCCAATGATGCCACCTTCCGCAGGATTCACCCAGTTCATCCCATTCATCGACAACACCACTGTCACAACGACTACGGACAACTCTGGTTTACTAAATAATCTTTTCAATAATAATAATTTCAATCGTATTCCTATGGCTGACCCTTTTGCAGGAAATCCACTAGCAAAACAGATGCAGGATCTCAGAGAGCTGATAATGAACGTGCCGGGCATAACTCCTCCAATCCAACCAGTGACTCGAAGCTGCTACAATCAATCCCGCTTTGTCCCAAAGAATTGCAAATGTTGACATCCCGAAGCGTTTCGGTGTACCATCTATGAAGTTGTATGACGGTACCATTGCACCCGTAAGAGCATGTTGCTCACTATCAAGAAAAGATGGTCATAATCCATATTTCGCTTCAATTTCGGGAGGCTTGCTTATGCAGGGGATTTGGATCGACCTTGGTTGGACCAGCTCTCAAATGGCTGATTAGGCAGCCTCTAGGTTCAATTGGTTCATACGCCGCCTTATCAACATGTTCTATAACCAATTCTCATGCAATCGACAATTTGAGAAGTTGACAAGTGACCTCTACAATGTGACTCAAAGCCCTAATGAAACTCTCAAGGATTATGTCCACCGGTTCAATAAGGAAGTGCTAGAAATTCCCAATCTTGACATGTCGACCTACGTAAGCATTCAAAATGGGACTCAAGAAAGATTCACAAGATTATCAAGATTTGGTGATGACTCATTGTAAGCGGTTGGAAGAAGTCAGGAGCAGGGCATGAGATTCATAAGACTCGGAGGAAGATGAGCCGCGAAGATTGAAGACCTCATCCAAGTTGTCGACATATGACAACCCCGACAGTAAAGACCGAATCGTCCCATCGCAGAATAACCGTTCCAATCCTTATCCGAGAATTGATACTAGCAAAATTAATTCAATAGATGGTGAGGATGAAGATAGTGATAATGTGCCTAACATTTCTGATTATTGTTTTTCTGTTGACATTTCAGGTATACTCTGTGCAATGGGCAACCTAGGGGACAAAGACAGATGCCCAAAGAAGACGGATAAGTCCACGGGATGGCGTGACAAATCAAAATGGTGCGCTTACCATGAAGACTTCGGGCATGTTACTGAAGATTGCATCGCACTAAGAAAGGAGATCGCTTACCGCTCTCGAAGGGACATCTTAAGGAGTTACCGGGACCCGTAAAGAAGAAGGCCGAAAGTGCGGAAGCTCCTCATGAAGCCGAAAGACCGCTTTCTCCCAAAGATCAACAAAGGTGATCAATTTCATTAGTGGAGGTTCAGAAATATGTGGCACGTCCTATTCTGCCGCAAAACGACATGCTAAGGAGTCAAAAGAGGAGAAGCCAGAAAGACAGCCCAGGATCTCGACACCCTGCCAGGATCCAATCACCTTTGATGAGAGTGATCGAGATAACTTGCTGGAACCTCATCACGACGGCCTAGTTATTTCCTTGCAGATTGCCAATTGTACAATCCGGCGCATCCTAGTTGATGGGGGTAGCTCTGTCAATCTTATTATGTTGGGTACCCTTAAGGAAATGAACATCCCAGAATCGGAGATCATCAAGAAATCCGCAGTGTTGGTAGGTTTCAGTGGTGAAGTCAAAGAAATGGTGGGCGAGATAAAGCTTCCAATATACTCAAATGGCCTCAACATCATGGAACGGTTCTGCGTAATTGATTGTGCAACATCCTACAACGTCATCCTTGGAAGACCGTGGATTCATGGAATGAAGGCTGTACCCTCCACTTACCATCAATGTGTGAAGTTTCCAACACCTTGGGGTGTCGCTAAGATATACAGTGATCAACAGGTGGCCAAGGAATGTTATAAAACTTCAATGAAGGCGTCGACATCTTCAAAACAAGCATAGCAATTACAGAGGAATGTACGTGAAGTCCTGGAAGCTAGGGAGGATGATGTGAAAGAAATATTGTTGGACCCTTCCAACCCGGACATCAAGGTACTTATTGGCATTGACATCCCATCAGACATAGAAGAGAAGCTTGTGGACCTATTAAGAAGCAGAATAAAAAGTTTTGCTTGGAGACGTGATGACATGACAGGTATCAGCAAAGATGTCATCACTCACAAACTTAACATAGATCCTAGTTTTAAACCAAAGGCACCGTAAACGTAGGAAGTTTGCAGAAACAAGAAACCAGATCATCAAGGAAGAAGTAGAGCGCTTACTCAAAGCCAACATGATACGAGAGGTATATTATCCAAGATGGTTAGTAAACGTGGTTGTGGTTGAAAAGAAGAATGGAAAATGGCGGGTCTGTGTTGACTTCACCGACTTGAATAAAGCCTGTCCAAAAGATCCTTTCCCTTTGCCACACATAGATTCGTTAGTTGATGCCACCTCCGGACATGAGCTCCTCACATTCATGGACGCATCCTCGGGATTTCAACAAATCCAGATGGAACCATCTGACCAAGAGGACACCGCCTTCATAACACCCACAGGTATCTATTGTTATATTGCTATGCCTTTTGACTAAAAATGCAGGTGCAACATATCAAAGGCTCACAACAAAATGTTCAAAGATCGATTGGGGACACAATGGAAGTATATATTGACGACATGGTAGTAAAATCCAAGAAAGCCAAAGATCACATAGGCAACCTATCTCGTGCCTTCGACATCTTAGATTGTTTCAATATGAAACTTAATCCAGCCTAAATGCAACTTTGGAATGAAGGCAGGGAAGTTTTTGGGTTATATGGTTACTAAAAGAGGCATCAAGCCGCCCTGCAACGTATACGTGCTATTATCAACCCGTCGTCACCTCAATCCGTCAAGGACGTCCAAAGATTGACGGAAAGATTGTTGCACTCACCGAAAGTTCATTTCAAAATCCTCGGATCGATGCAAACCTTTCTATGATATCTTGAGGAAGAACAAGAAGTTCCAGTGGGAGGACCAACATGAAGAAGCCTTTCAGAGCTCAAAACTTACCTCGTCGACACCTCCATTATTGGCCAAACCTCGGGAGGAGGAACATCTTTACATCTACCTAGCAAGATCGTAAGGCGCCGTAAGCGCAGCCTTGGTGACGTAACGAGATGGTAATCAAAGAACCCATCTACTATATAAGTAAGACACTCTTAGACGCGGAGACCAGGTATTCCCATTTACGAAGTTAATTTTAGCTTTGATAACGCTTCTATTAAATTAAGGCACTATTTTGAAACACATACTATAATTGTACGTACTAACTATCCTATTAAGAATGTTATGAGAAAACCAGAGATGTCGAGTCGAATGGCGAAATGGTCCGTACAATTAAGCACGTATGACATTAAATATGAGCCTTAACCGCAATAAAATCTCAAGCCCTAGCCGATTTTGTGGCCGATTTTAGTCCAACCATGCAACAAGAGGTGGAATTGGAAGTACAACAACTTCAAGATGATGACATCCCGAAAACTGGACTCTCTACACGTATGGTGCTTCTAACATGAGAGGTACAGGTCTTGGTGTTGTACTAAAATTGCCACAAGGGGACATAATACCACAATCCATCAATTGCGCTTTCAAGGCCACTAATAATGAAGCGTAATATGAGGCATTAATCGCAGTTTAACAGCTGACCAGACCTAGATGTCAAGCATATCCGGTGTTTATGGATTCTTTGCTAATTGTTAACCATTACAACGGATCCTACATAGCGAAAAATGCAAAGATGACGACATATTTGGAAATCGTAAAAATTCTTTCGTCCAAATTCAAATCATTTTCCTTGGAACAAATTCCACGAGAAGAAAATTCTCAAGCGGATGCTCACGGAAAACTTGGGCTCACCTTCAAAAGCATTTCACGTACAAGTATCCCAATTGTGCATATTGACATCCCAAAGAATTGATCATCTTGAGTCGTTCGCTCTAGATGTCGACGTACCTCCCTCTCCAAAGAAGAATCTCGGGACGCCTCCTATTATCAAGTATCTCTTAGATGATACGATCCCAGCCGAGGATAAAAATGCTAGAGCCATCAGTGGTAAGAGTATCTAAGTATTTACTTATTGATAACCTTCGTTTAGAAAATCACGCAGTCACTACTTAAGATGTCTAGAGGCGTAACAAGCTCATCAGTTCTAAAGGAGCCGCATGAAGGACAATGTGGAAATCATACCGGGGCGTAAGTCCGCATACCAAGGCTCTTAGAATGGGCTATTTTTGGCCCACAATGAGAAGAGACGCCGCCGACTACGCAAAGAAATGTGACTCCCGTCAACGACATGGGGACATCCCGCACCAACCACCGAACTACTACATCCTATCCTGTCGCCATGGCCGTTTATGGTTTGGGGAATGGACATCGTAGGAAAATTACCCAGGGCACCAGGTGGAAGAGTATTTCTACTAGCTATGACAGACTACTTTTCTAAATGGGTAGAAGCTGAGGCATACGTACAAGTTCGCGACAAAGAAGTTATATCTTTTATCAAAAGAAATATATTCAGCCGATTTGGAATACCATCAGAGATAATTTGTGACAACGGCTCTCAATTCATTAGCAAGAGAACCCAAGATTTCTTGACATCTTGGGGAGTCAAGATGGTGACATCTTCGCCTGTTCACCCTCAAGCCAATGGACAGGTAGAATCTAGCAACAAAATAATCATAAGCAACTTAAAAAAGAGACTGAACCAGAAGAAAGAACGATGGGCAGAAGAGTTACCAATGGTTCTATGGGCCAACAGGACGACATCTAAAATGCTACTGGTCAAACCCCCTATTCACTTGTATTTGGAACAGAATCAGTTATTCCAGCAGAAGTACTTGTACCTACGGCCAGATACAGTTTGTTGACATCTGAACATAATGAAGACATCTTGATACATGACTTAGATACCGTAGATGAACTGAGGGACATGGCCAAAGTTCGGATGGCAGCATATCAGCAATGGGTAGCCCGATCGTACAACAAAAACGTCAGAATTAGAAGGTTTCAAGTAGGAGACTTAGTCCTACGAAAGGCATTTCAAAATACCAAAGAACTCAATGCAGGCAAGCTCGCCCCAAAATGGGAGGGACCCTACCTAATAGATGCGCAGGCCGGGAAAGGCGCATATCGCCTGGCAACCTTGGATGGCCAAATGATACCACGAAGTTGGAACGCCATTCACCTTAAAAGGTATTACATCTAAACAAAAACTCCCCTTAAACTCATCTCTTCCCAGGTATGAATAATCCTTTGTTTATTTGTAACCTTTCATTTTCCTATGTACTTTTCTTTACTTCACTGCAAATCAAGATGTCACTAACGCACCTAGTGGAGAGGCGTCAACATTAGTTGGCGTCCGTTTTAACATGTTTTTGTCTTATGAGGTGTTGACATGCATACGTGGGGACAAGTTGAAACTACGCAAAGAACAACGAATTCTCCTCCGTCAGAGACTAGCCATCTCTTCTCAAGTAAAGGTACACAATCCCTTCTAAGGTTTAAAGAGTTAATTACCTCTTTCTTAAGATGTTAGGTTACCACACCTTCGCCTGAAGCGCAAGTTATCTCTTTAATTGAGGTGTGGGGTGGGCCTATATGGGTAAACTCATATAGCTTACCCATTCCCACTCAGTTAGATGATTGATCTTACGTATTATTCTTGTGGTTATGACATATACATGTCATCTTAAGTACCTACCGTTTTGACATACCATCATGTCACCTTATGAGCATAACAAATGATCATCCAAGGAAAAATTTCATCCAAAAGGAAACAAGCCTTGACATGCTTGAAAACTACTAAACCATAACTAAACTAAAGTTACCATAAAAACATCCAAACTACAAAAGTTAAAGTGCAAAAGTGTTGGACCAACCCAACACGTAAAAGAAATTGTCTTTGGTCCTTACGGACCTATTACACAACCAAACAAAAATTAAAAATTGTCTTTAGGGATTCCACCCAGAATACCATCAAAAGACCTAACAAATTTATTTTACCTTTTTTGGTGGCATCCGCCGCAGGTGTTGCTTTGGGAGTAACTTCTCCAAACTTCGATCTTTCTTATTAAGCACCCTACTTTTCTCACATCCCGAAAGTCATCCCACGCCATTTGTCATGAGCATCGTCAACCTGTTCAAGATCCTTGGAGGCCTCATTCGCTTTTTCATTATGGATCCGCTGCAAAGCTGTTTTTTCATCATTCAGGTCCCAATTCACATGCTCTCCTGCCCGATATTCCTCGATCATTTGGATTCTAGTTTCAAAAACTGCTTTCGCGGTCTCATGCACCAAGTCATCCTGAAATGCTTCCATCTCCCTTTCATGACTGATGTCAACACTCGCAAGCCTGGACCGCCATTTTAATATCTCTTCATTCTTGTTCCTGATTTCCAATCCCTTTTCCCTTATTATCCTTGCAGCTTCTTTCAAATCCTTCTCATATTCAACCCTACTCATATCAAAGGTATCGCATTTTTCCCTCCATATCCTGATTTCTTTGGACATTAACTTAGCCATCGAGACAATCTGTTATCAACAAACAAAAATAGACATTTTACTAAAATAAAAGAGGATCAATGTACCAACGACCCAAATCGACTCCTACCTGATTCTCCAACACTTCTTCATTCCAAATTTGTTTCTCCACGCCAGATATCTGGTCCATCCTTTTTCTTTTCGAAGTAAGCTTATCCATCTCAGGTATGGTCTCTTCCGCTTTCATCTTGCCTTTGTATTTAGCCATAATATCACTCGTCGTAAAGCCGGATCGAGTCACTGCATGTAAGGATATATGTTAGCACGGATTTAATAGAGTCACCTATTCAATGACACGTTGATTCTGACTCACTTTTTTGGGGAACGTCGTAACTATGTATTTGAGGAAGAGGGATAAAAACCGCACTCTTTAGGGCTACTCTCACCATAATATAGTAGGAGACGTCTGATTTGGATAAGAATTTTAAGAAGATTCGATGATAACAATGGTTATCCAGAATTACGGTTACTAGTTCCTATCGAGACTCTTCCTTTCTTGTCGCCACGTATCCCTAACCGTCCCATCATGCAAGCTGGCAGTTGAGCATTTAATTGGAAGAAAAACATTTGCCTCTTCAATTGCCAACATAGCCAAATGATTTTGGGGACAAATTATTGTGGGTATTTTTCAGCATGGTGACATCTTCAGTTGATCCTGCATGTCAAGATGTTATTCCACTGTAAGTATCGTTTTAATATTTACTTATTTGATATTTCCTAATATCTTTATTATTATTTTCCAGTAAATAAGAGAGATTAATACGGGATATTTTTCTAGCACGTTCAACACAACTTCAACGGCAAGGATGACTTAGTCTCACGGACGTTGAAGAGGATAAAGATCATTTCCGAGATTGTAGGAACAAACTATTATCCCGTCATACTTACTTATATTTAAGGGGAGATGGAGACGGAAACAAATACACTATCTCATAAGCACACACTCTACGCACAAGCTACTTGTAATCCTCTCCATCCTCTTCCAAAGTTGTAACTCAATTATCATAGTGAAACTTTTAAGATTGGAGACCTAACTCCCGGGGTTTTTTCCAAAGAGGTTGTCACCTCCAAGGTTTTCCTCGTTAACAATTCGTGGTGTCATTCGTTCTTTTCATGTCTTTGTTCCATTTATTCGAATTCCACAGTCCCCTCCTTAGTATTTAAATCCACACACTTGTCAAAGTTAAGATTTTGTACTATTGTTTTTTCTACCAAAACAATAGTGATGATTATATGCATGTGATGCACATTATACTTATGGATACTTGCTAGAGAACAAGTATTGGACATGACCTACCGATGAGATTTATGACATGGTCAATAGTCATATGTGTCATGAATAAATCTCATGATAGTCATGTTATTGAATCCTTAGTACCTGAGATTATCATCGTCTTCCACATGATAAAGATCGTGTTTGATATAGTCTAACCATGTCTTTAATCGAATAGCAATAAGGGCTATGTTAGCACGATTGGAATCATGTAGGGAAGAATGATAAGTCAAGACGGGATTTATCCCTCTTATGAAGAGAGATGTTTGCTTGGGCCCCTCGATGAATGATGTTGATGAAATGTGTGGCCGCACTCAAGTGATTTGATAGAGATCAAATGCATTTACATTATCAACATATTCGGAATCGAGAAAGCATTGAACGGAATGAGTTGACATAGACCATGACTCATGTTCAATTGAACATCTTGGACAAAGGGATTGTGACATTGGAACTATAGAGGAATCAAGCTTTGATGTTATATTAATTGGGTGGACATAATGATTTGCTAGAAGTCACTTATGTCTTGTGAGGTCGATGTTTCGACTCACTACCAACATAATATAATTTCTTTTGGGTCACACACAAAAGAACGAATTTGATTCGAGCTAAATCTGGAAATTTTGGGAAAGGGCACGACTCGTGGCAAGAACAGAAAACAACTTCGTTTTGATATTCCAAGGATTTTTCGTTGACTAGTTGACTCATGGGTGAAGCACGACTCGTGACTATTGTCACGAGTGAATCAGAGGTTGGATCAGCAAGACGGCACGATTCGTGACTATTGTCACGACTCGTGATGAGTCCCAGCACGAGTGCAACCATTGTCACGCCTCATGACACGACTGAAAAATGGCTTGGGATCACTTGTGATTGCCATGCACGACTCGTGACCAGGAGCACGAGTCGTGCCCCGACGCGGTTTTTGGTTAAAACGTGATTTCCTTGGATGGATTGGAAAAGGTTTCTTAAGGACTTATAACTTATTTTGACTAGGGTTTATATGTGATATAAATACAAGTCCTATGCAGCCAAAAATCCAATACTAGATCATTGTTCTAAAGTTTATGAAACCTTAGAGATTGATTTTGATTTTGAATCAAAAGGCTTCCCAAAATTATTCCATAATTTAGGCTTTGATTATTGAATATTGATTCAATAATCTAGAGGATCATCTAGCAATTCATCAAGAAGGTGTTCTTGGATTCGTTCGCGTGTAGATTACCATTAGAGGGTGGTTACGTTATCACCTAAGGCTTGGATTAATTCATCACATTGAAGATCAAGGAGAAGTTTGAAGATCCGATTCGTTGTCAAAATTCAAGGCTTGAATTTTGAAGATCTATTTTGTTAAACTACATCGCATTCGAGGTATGTAATTCTATTTCATGACTTTCTAATCTCTTCATACTAGACGGATCATAGGGATAGGGTTTTGATGTTAAAATTAAATCTTTCGCTACGTTTGTAACCCCAAAACCCAACAGTGGTATCAGAGCTTTGTCTTGCCATGATTAGGATTGAAATTGCATGCTAGATTTAATATGATTATTTGCTACCATGTTACATGAAATAGATCTAGATTCCATGTGTTTTGTTTTTATGAAAAGCAAGTATATATGATATTGCATATTCATGATTAATGATAAATTAATTAGATTAGTTTATTACATAGGTTATTAATCTTTTAATGTGATTAAATTAGATTTGTAATTTCTCAAAATTGAATCAAATTGTTTGTATGAAATTTTGTGAAGCCCTATGTTCATGATTATGTTCACATGAGATCTATGTTACAACCATGCGATGTTTGTTACATGTTGAAAACCTTCTAAATATTTAAATCTTATGACATTCCTTGATTAGAACACTTGTGATATTTTAGGATATTTGATGTAGTTTCGACTTAGTTGGGTGCATATTATATCTTAATTTGTGATAAGGTGAGATAATGGTTGATGTAGTTTTGACTCAGTTATGTGCATCGTTCCATGTCTCACATGTTTGAAAAGGGTTTTGATTTAATTGGTGCTTTCAAATGAGATTTGACCCAAGGCATAGATGAGATTTAAAAACATACTTTTGATATATGATATCTATTGAAATCTCATAAAAGATCTAAGAGTCATATAGTGATATGATTGATGTTTCTACCTAAATAGCTTAATTTCGAACATTGACTCAGTTAAACCAGAATTAAGTGAAATATGGAACTTAGCCTACTATGATTACATGTTTGTATTTGAAGGTGTATAATTTAGTGGGAGTATTTATTAAATACATTATTTACTCTTAGATGATAAATGTGTTGATATTGATATATATTTATATTGTTTGCATATTTTACTGTAGAATGGCTACACACAATAATCAACCCCTGTCACTGCGATCTGTCCTTGAGAAGGACAAGCTTGAGAAGAACGGTACAAACTATTCTGATGGGATCAGAAGCCTCAGAATTGTTCTGAAGCAAGAGAAGAAACTGTACGTTCTCAATGAACTCATTCCACCTCAATCTGCTCCAAATGCTTCTAGAGCTGATAGGGATGCACATAAGAAACATAATGTTGATTCTATAGATGTCGCATGCCTTATGCAAGCGACTATGTCTAAGGCTCTTCAGAAGGACCTTGAGCACATAGATACAGCATTTGATCTTGCTGAGTGCTTAAAGGAAATATTTCAAGTGCAAGCAAGAAATGAGAGGTATGATGTGGTTAAGGCCCTAACTGCATGCAAGATGCAAGAGGGGCAATCGGTGGGAGCTCATGTCCTTAAGATGAAGGGCTACATTGAGCGTCTCGATAGGCTTGGAAATCCGTTGAGTTTGGAACTCGCCACGAATTTGATAATGAATTCATTGCCTGAAAGTTATAGTCATATTATTATGCATTATCACATGACTGGCATGGATAAGAATCTCTCGGAATTGCATGCGATGCTTAAGACCGCAGATATGAATATCAAGAAGCCTAAAACCGATAATGTGTTAATGGTTAACAAAGGTAAAGGATTCAAGAAAGATGGCAAAGGTAAAGCAAGTGTTGCTAAGCCTAAGGCAAAAGTTGTCGATGCCAAAGAGGCTCCCAAGGCATCTCAAAAGGATGCGGTTTGCTACCATTGCCAAGAGGTTGGACATTGGAAGCGCAAATGCAAGGAAGGCCTAAAGGCGAAGAAGAGCAATGCGATTGCTACTACTTCAGGTATCTATATGATAGATATTTTCCTTTCTGTTTCTAGTTCATGGGTATTAGATACCGGATGTGGATCTCACATTTGTTTAAATGTGCAGGGACTGAGAAATAGGAAGCTACTCAAACAAGGTGAAGTTGACCTGCGTGTTGGGAATGGAGCAAGAGTTGCTGCATTAGCCGTAGGGACATATGATGTAACTTTACCTAGTGGCTTAGTACTTATTTTGAACAATTGTTACTATGTTCCGGATTTGAGTAGGAATATTATTTTTGTTTCTTGTTTGGATAATGAGGGGTATAATTTTCTTATTTCGAATAAGAAGTTTTATATTTATTTAAATGATATGCTTTATGGCATTGCAAATTCATTTAATGGCCTTTATGTTCTTGATGTTGATGAGAAACAAGATAGTGTTGAAAATGTTTATCATGTGGATAAGAAATCTAAACCGAATGACGTGAACAACTCGTTCATGTGGCATTTCCGGCTTGGTCATATAAACGAGAAATGCATTTCTAAACTCCACAAAGATGGAATGTTAGACTCACATGATTATGAATCATATGAGATATGCGAATCTTGTTTATTGGGTAAAATGATCAAACCACCCTACACTAAGAGTAGTGAAAGGGCTAGTGACTTATTGGGCTTAATACATACTGATGTATGTGGACCAATGAGCAGCATTGCTAGGGGAGAATTTCGGTATTTCATTACATTCACCGATGACTTATCTAGATATGACTATGTCTATCTAATGAAGTCAAAGAGTGAATCATTTGAGATGTTTAGAACATTTCAAAATGAAGTACAAAATCAACTTGGAAAAACAATTAAAGCACTTCGATCCGATCGTGGTGGTGAGTATTTGAGCCAAGAGTTTGATAATCATCTCAAAAACTGTGGAATTGTTTCAGAGTTGACTCCACCCGGAACGCCACAATGGAATGGTGTTTCCGAGAGGAGGAATAGAACCTTATTAGATATGGTTCGTTCAATGATAAGTCAAGTAGACCTTCCTATATCCTTTTGGGGACATGCATTAGAGACTGCTGCTTTCACACTGAACAGAGTCCCTACTAAATCGGCTCCTAAAACTCCACATGAGATGTGGCATGGAAGAAAACCTAATTTGTCTTTCATGAAGATTTGGGATTGCGAAGCTTATATGAAGAGACTTGTCTCTGATAAGTTAACACCTAAATCTGACAAGGTTATTTTCGTTGGTTACCCTAAGGAAACCAAAGGGTATTACTTTTACAACCGCGTTGAGAACAAAGTGTTTGTTGCTCAATATGGTACTTTTCTTGAGAAACAGTTTCTCAATAAAGCATCTAGTGGGAGTAAAATTTATCTTGAAGAAGTTCAAGAACCCGAAAATAACATGGAACCGATAGTAGAGACTGAACCAACTCCACAAGAAGTTGTGGAACCGGTTCAAGATCCACAAGTCCATCGTAGATCGGATAGGTTACGATCCGCACCCGAGAGATATGGGTTTCTCGTGTCGAAAAGTAATAAAGTGGAAGTCATTAAGAATGATGAACCTACTTCCTATCAAGAGGCGATATCCGATCCCGATTCGGATAAATGGTTAGAAGCCATGGAGTCCGAATTGCAATCCATGTCGGATAATCAAGTTTGGAACTTGATTGAGCCATCCGAAGGTGTAAAAACCATAGGGTGCAAGTGGGTCTTCAAGAAAAAGACTGACATGGATGGGAAGGTGCATACTTATAAGGCTAGGCTTGTAGCAAAGGGATATAGGCAAACTCATGGTGTAGACTATGATGAAACCTTCTCACCTGTTTCCATGCTTAAGTCTGTTAGAATTTTGATTGCCATAGCCGCATATTATGACTATGAGATATGGCAAATGGATGTCAAAACCGCTTTCCTTAACGGAAAACTGCTTGAGGATGTGTATATGACACAATCCGAAGGTTTTGTAGATCCATGAAATTCTAGTAAGGTGTGGAAGTTGCAAAGATCCATTTATGGATTAAAGCAAGCTTCTAGGAGTTGGAATCTTCGGTTCGATGAGAAAATCAAAGAGTTTGGTGTTATCAAGAACGAAGATGAATCTTGTGTATACATGAAATTTAGTGGGAGCATTGTGCTATTTCTCTTGTTGTATGTCGATGATATCTTACTCATTGGAAATGACATTCCTGCGCTTGAGACTGTCAAGTCTTGGTTAGGAAAGTGTTTCTCAATGAAAGATATGGGCGAAGTCGCTTACATCCTTGGTATCAACATCTATAGAGATAGATCTAATAGGATCATTGGTTTGAGTCAAAGTACCTACATTGACAAGGTTCTTAGAAGATTCAAGATGGAAAATTCTAAGAGAGGAAACTTGCCAATGGGTCATAGTGTTACTCTTAGTAAGACTCAGTGTCCTAAGACAACTGATGAATGAAAGAGGATGAATGATATTCCATACACTTCGGCTATTGGTTCTATCATGTACGCTATGATTTGCACTAGACCCGACGTCTCGTATGCTTTGAGCATGAAAAGTCATTACCAATGTTATCCGGGTGAAAACCATTGGATGGCAGTCAAGACGATCCTGAAGTACTTACGAAAGACTAAGGATGCGTTCTTGGTATTTGGAGGGATAGAAGAAGATCTTGTTATAAGAGGTTACACAGATGCTAGCTTCCAAACCGACAAGGATGATTTTCGATCGCAGTCGGGATTTGTGTTTATGCTTAACGGAGGTGCGATATGTTGGAAGAGTTCCAAGCAGAGTACTATTGCCGATTCTACTACTGAGGCCGAATATATAGCGGCATCTGATGCAGCTAAGGAGGCAGTTTGGATCAAGAAGTTTATTAGTGACTTGGAAGTTGTTCCAAGTATCACTAATCTGGTGGAACTTTATTGTGACAACATGGTGCCATTGCGCAAGCAAAGGAACCAAGGTCACATCAGCGATCTAAACATATACTTAGACGTTTTCATCTCATTCGAGAGTTCATTGATCGGGGAGACGTTAAGTTATGCAAAGTATCAACCGATGATAACATTGGGGATCCGCTTACAAAGCCCCTCGCACAAGCTAAGCATGATGGTCATGTGAGGTCCATGGGTATTAGATACATAGATGGAGCCTAGTGCAAGTGGGAGATTGTTGGTGTACTGCCCTAGGCGTTTAGTTATATTTGACTTATTATCTCCACTATGTAATCATCTTTATCATTTATTATAGAGAAAGTATTATTTGGTTCATCATATGTTTTGCATGTTTATTATATTGAACTGTGTCCCTATTTGTTGAGAACAACTAGTATAAGTTGGTAGTGGATAATCATAGTGATGATTATATGCATGTGATGCACATTACACTTATGGATACTTGCTAGAGAACAAGTATTGGACATGACCTACCGATGAGATTTATGACATGGTCAATAGTCATATGTGTCATGAATAAATCTCATGATAGTCATGTTATTGAATCCTTAGTACCTGAGATTATCATCGTCTTCCACATGATAAAGATCGTGTTTGATATAGTCTAACCTTGTCTTTAATCGGATAGCAATAAGGGCTATGTTAGCACGATTGGAATCATGTAGGGAAGAATGATAAGTCAAGACAGGATTTGTCCCTCTTATGAAGAGAGATGTTTGCTTGGGCCCCTCGATGAATGATGTTGATGAAATGTGTGGCCGCACTCAAGTGATTTGATAGAGATCAAATGCATTTGCATTATCAACATATTCGGAATTGAAAAAGCATTGAACAGAATGAGTTGACATAGACCATGACTCATGTTCAATTGGACATCGTGGACAAAGGGATTGTGACATTGGAACTATAGAGGAATCAAGCTTTGATGTTATATTAATTGGGTGGACATAATGATTTGCTGGAAGTCACTTATGTCTTGTGAGGTCAATGTTTCGACTCACTACCAGCATAATATAATTCCTTTTAGGTCACACACAAAAGAACGAATTTGATTCGAGCTAAATCTGAAAATATTGGGAAAGGGCACGACTCGTGCCTATGGGCACGACTCGTGCCTATGGGTACGACTCGTGCCAAGAATAGAAACGACTTCGTTTTGGTATTCCAAGGATTTTTCGTTGACCAGTTGACTCATGGGTGAAGCACGACTCGTGACTATTGTCACGACTCGTGATGAGTCCCAGCACAAGTGCAACCATTGTCACGCCTCGTGACACGACTGAAAAATGGCTTGGGATCACTCGTGACGACTCGTGACCAGGAGCACGAGTCGTGCCTGACGTGGTTTCTGGTCAAAACGTGATTTCCTTGGACGGATTGGAAAAGATTTCTTAAGGACTTATAACCTATTTTGACTGGGGTTTATATGTGATATAAATACAAGTCCTATGCAGCCAAAAATCCAATCCTAGATCATTTTTCTAAAGTTTATGAAACCTTAGAGATTGATTTTGATTTTGAATCAAAAGGCTTCCCAAAATTATTCCATAATTTAGGCTTTGATTATTGAATATTGATTCAATAATCTAGAGGATCATCTAGCAATCCATCAAGAAGGTGTTCTTGGATTCGTTCGCGTGTGGATTACCATTAGAGGGTGGTTACGTTATCACCTAAGGCTTGGATTAATTCATCACATTGAAGATCAAGGAGAAGTTTGAAGATCCGATTCGTTGTCAAAATTCAAGGCTTGGATTTTGAAGATCTATTTTGTTAAACTACATCGCATTCGAGGTATGTAATTCTATTTCATGACTTTCTAATCTCTTCATGCTAGATGGATCATAGGGCTAGGGTTTTGATGTTAAAATTTAATCTTCCGCTGCATTTGTAACCCCAAAACCCAACACATACGGCTTTTACGAAACACAAACGGGTTTATAAGAATTAGGTGGTGTTTCCTAGTGAGAAATTGTTTTAGTTGTTTGATGAGTTAGTTTCTTCTCTTTGCTTTTATTTCTTTGTAATCAAACATAATCGAAGTTGATGTAGATAAGTGGTAAACCTTGTTTTAAGACTTATTTAATGTTTTTATAGTTATCATTTTGCTGCAAATCTGTCTTTATAGTTCTTGGTGCTATAACACCAGGACTCGCACAAGGTTATTGTGAGTTTTTTCGACTGTCCTATCTACTCAATTTCTTTCAATTGGTATCAGAGCTACGCTCGATTTCAATAAGTGTGATCCAGGAAAGAGTAGTCATTATGGATGGTCATTTGAGTCAACATCGTCCTCCTGTGTTGGATGGTAAAAATTATGCTCTATGAAAAGCTAAGATGCGTCTTTGCATCAAAATAATTGATGAGCGGGCGTTGCTTAGCATCATTGTCCCATGGTCTCCTCCTAAGGTTGAATCTAAATCAGTAGAGGGAGAAACCTCTGCTAAAAAGTTTATAGACTTAAACCTGAGAAAGACTGTACTACAGATGAAGTAGCTCTAGCTAATTACAACTCTAAAGCACTAGGCGCCATATCTAGTCATGTAGATGAAGACATCTCCCGTTTAATGATAAATCAGAATGTTGCAAAAAATGCTTGGGATATTTTGTAGGGTCACTGTGAAGGTGACGATAGTGTGAAGGCTACTATGCTGAGGATTCTCATGATCAAGTTTGAAAACTTGAGGATGAATGAGATTGAAGACATCAAAAGCTATTCGACAAAATTAAGGGAGATATCGAATGACTGTCTCTACCTATGTGAGCATATATCAAATGCAAGGTTGGTAAATAAAATGCTCAGAACTGTAACTGAAAAATTTAACATCAACATTGTTGTTGTTGAAGAGGCACATGACACCACGACTATGGGATTAGATACTCTTGTGAGTATTCTAACCATGTTTGAGATGAATCTGTCAATTCAACAGCAACATAAAGCTGATAACGCTGCCCTTCCAACTTCTCTCAGTGTCTAGGTTAGATACTCCATCTAAAAAGGCTGCACCATCGAAAGGAAAGGCTCTAACATGATGGAGGTATATCGCCCCTACTGAATCTAATGACTCTGAAGGGCCACATGCAGAGGATTTTGATATTGTTCCTAGGGGTACTCGTACTGGTGAGGTTGATGAACTAGGTTCATCCATATAGAAGATAGTAGAATCAGCGTGCCATGACATGGATGGAATCTTTCCCCATGTTGTGGTGACTCCTGCAGATCTGGTAAATACAAGGACCACATCCCTGCACCTCCCGCTCAATCAGCTTCACATGTTCCATAACCTATTCTCCAAAGGCAGCACCTTGTATCACCCTGCCTACTACATGTGCCCATCATGAAGAAGAGGATGAAGTCCCCATCCAAATCTTGCTGGACATAAAGCGAGATAAGAGCAAGGGCAGACAAAGGAAGGCTCAAGCCCGTAAATCCATTGCAAACCAAGCTCCCTATTTAGGGTCAGACGATGATGAAGCAAAGGATGAAACATTTCGATTGTGAAGTGATGATCTGGACACTGCCAGAACTGATGCTAGGGAAGATATGATGACACCAGCACCTACATCAAAGAAGAAAGCTACCAAAAAGCCCACTCCAGTCACAAGCTCCACGCCTATGTCTAGGCGTTCCACTCGTGCTCAATCTACAAAAAGCACTGTAATTTCCTCTCCTTCTGAGTTGTTTGTGTCATGTGAGGCCAAAGAGAGATTTGAATTCTTTCGTAAGGAGTTTATTGTGGAAATAGTCAAAGATAAAACTTTGATGATGTGAGGATGTCTAGGTATTTGAGTGAGAAATCCCTACTTCATACAGTCTCATACCCTGCACCTTTTTATCAAAATCTTGTGTGTGAATTCTATGCAAATCTTCTTCGGTCCATCTAGAACCCTAGGTCTGAGTCCTTTGAAAGAGTAACTGTCTGAGGTAAACCCATAGTGTTCTCACCCACATCCATCAATTCTTTTCTGCACACTCCCAATCCTGAAAATGTCTGTCATGGCTCCTAAAAATGAGATAGCTTCTGTCATCTCCAATGATCTTGATCCCATATGGTATAATCAATATAAATACACCATGCTCACTTCCATTTGTGGGTTCCTGTTCAAAATTGTCACTTTAAATTGGAAGCCAACCACCAATAGGAATATTGTGACAATTGCACATCCTGATCCGATTTATCGAATATTCCATGGAGTAGAGTTCAATTTAGGTGATATTGTATTCTCCAGCATTGTTCAGTTTGCAGAGAAGGAGCTCCCTTCTGATCTCCCTTTTCCCTATTTAATCTCTGCTATGTGTGTTAAGTAAGGTGTGAAAGTTTTTGAGTCTGATAGGATGTTTGATAAGATAGAATCATTTGGTATCCAACCTGTGTTTGAATGCACCAAACGCACTATTGACCTTACGGTTGAGTTCCCTGATGATCCTAACATGGATGCCCAAGATGGAAAGGCTGATGACATGGTTGATGTGGATGCTGATGTACCTACATCACTACCACCATATGATCCAGCTGAGATTTATGATGAAAAATTAAATTTCTTGAAAAATCCATGCTCCACGCTCGTGTTCAATTCAAAGAGATGGCCGCACGTAGGAATCGTCTTCTTTATGCTAAAGCAAGGCTTTCTGGAAAACAAAGGGAGCAAGCACAAGCCAAGTATTTGAGGACATCAGTAAAACATTTCGTTGGGAACTGCTTGAAGAAACTAGGGCTGGCATGGAAAAAGACGGTGCTGGGAATGATGATGGAACTGGTTCACAAGAAGCTTAATTTCTGTTTTGGTAGTATTATCCGATACATTTGCTATATTTTGAGTATGTACTTAATTTGCTATTGTGTCTTGATACATGATCATATTCAGGGGGAGTTTTATTTTGATAACTTGATTGTGTTAATTGATACAAACTATTTTTTACCAGAAAACAACAAATTAGGGGGAGATTGAAAGAGTGAAATCATTCACACGATTTTTGTGATCAAGGATGACTTATTGTAGGATTTGTTACTTTCTAATAATTAGAATAGTTAGGTAAATATTGTTTATAATCTAATTTAGCTTTTAACTTAATTTACTAGCCTATTAATTTAGTTTCCTTGTTTTAGTATATGTCTTTTTTATTTTGTAGATATCTCTCATATAAGAAAGGAAATTCGAGATAAGAAAAGATTTGATTGTGATTGATGAGAGTCCATGAAAAGATGAAAGTCAAATTATGAAAGATCTTCAAGAGACAAATTACTTCCTACAATTAAGGAATCTCACTCTTATAAAAAGATATCGGCGTCTCATTGTTCCATACGGCTTTTACGAAACAAAAACAGGTTTAAGAGAATCAAAGAGATTTTACTAGTGAGAGATTGTTTTAGTTGTTTGGTGATTTAGTTTCTTCTCTTTGCTTTTGTTTCTTTGTAATCAAACATAATCGAGTTTATAAAAGAGAATATTTTTATTATACACAGCAAGTTGCTGTAAATAAGTGGTAAACCTTGTTTTAAGACTTGCTTACTGTTTTTATAGTTATCATTCCGCTACAAATCTGTCTTTTTAGTTTTTGGTGCATCACACCAGGAATCACACAAGGTTATTTTGAGTTTTTCTAACTCTACTAGCTACTCAATTTCTTTCATATTTATTTATTTATTTGAAATTTTGTTGTTTTGTTTATGATTAAATAACAAAACAATTGAACGTACAGTTTCGATTTTGCAAAATATATTGTATACTTTTTGTCCTTGGCCTTTGAATGTTTTTGTATATCTTTCTCAATTTTCATGATTAATTGTCTTTATATATCTTTCGATTTTGCAAAAATATAATTAGGGTAGCATCAATTTTATTATGGTCAATTTTATAATGAACGATGATAATCTGATACATGTAGTCTAGTGCTCTACTTGCTAATTAATTGGGTTATTCCTTTGTTCACAACATTTTGTCTTTTATTATAAAATTTGTCAAACAGTTAAAAGAAAAACATAAAATCTAAGGAGAAACGCGTTTCTCCTTAGCGCTAAGGAGAAACGTGTTTCTCCTTATCGGTTTATTAACGGGTTTAATTGAACGTTTAATGAACCGATTTCTTAACCGGTTTAATTAAAACCCATTTCCCCTAGTTTTAATACCAAAACGAAATCAGTAGCAAGTGAAATCCAGTTGAATATCCAAAAACTATATCCAGAAATCAGTAGCAAGCGAAATCAGTAGCAATCGAAGGAATTATGGGAAATTCAGTTGATGAAAACAGGAGCAAGCGAAAATCCGATTGTGAGTTCACATGTTATTATTGTTTTGGTTCGAATTTTCATAAATTTCTGGATATATTAAGCATACTCATCTGTATATGACTTTAACAATGTGTTTTAGTTTGAAATTTTCAATTTCTGTGTATCGATTTTGTGTTTTATGTTTAACGATTTGTGGATATTTTCTGGATATCATTTTGAAAGTTTCTGGATATTCATTTGCTTGTTTCTGGATATTCATTTGCTTGTTTCTGGATATTCATTTGTATGTTTTTGGATATTCATTTGTGGATATTTTCTGGATATCATTTTGAAAGTTTCTGGATATTCATTTGTGTAGTTTCTGGATATTCATTTTGAAAGTTTCTGGATATTCATTTGTGTAGTTTCTGGATATGCATTTTGATAGTTTCTGGATATTCATTTATATGTTTCTGGATATTCAATTGTGTAGTTTCTGGATATAGAATTGGTCTTGGCCAAGGACATGGCCATAGCCCATGGCCTAGGCCAAGGCCAATTCTAATTGTCTGGATATCCTTTCTTTATTATTCTGGATATTCATTTTATTTATTTCTGGATATCCTCTTGGTTTTTTTTTTTTTTATGTTTTGTAGCTGCAGATTTGAATAAAAGTGAAGATAGTAAGAAGCATAAGAAGAATCAATTAATTGTTCATTTGCCTGTTGAAGGTCAAGTTAATAAGTCAAAGAAGAAATTAACAGTGGATGTGGTTGAAAGTGGTAAGAAACGGGCATTTGAACATTGTTGTGTCCCAGAAAGGCTTATTGATCTTGGTTTAACCCCTGCTCAGAAAGAAGATGTTAAATCTATAGGTTTTAGTGGGCTATTAGAACTTAAGTTGAATAGATTGCCAACAGGGGGAATTGTGGAATATCTTGTGGAAAGATTTGATTCGGGAAGCTTTATTCAGAGAATCAAACATAACAAGTATTATATAACAACAAATGTCTTCCTAGAAATTTAAAAAAAAAAGAGAAGATAAATTGTTCAATAGGCATTGACAAAGAGTTGAGGGCACGATACATAAATACTTTTGGGAAACTTAAAGATGGTATTCCAGCCCGTCTGCTTGGTGAACGCATCAAAGAACTACCTAATGGAGGTGATGAGTTTAAACGCCTCTATGTCTTGTTTGCTGTCAGTTTCTTTCTTTCACCAGTAGTAACAAAGGCTGTTGACTATTCTTTATTGGCATTGGTTGAAGATGTTACTCGAATTAAAAAGTTTGATTGGTGCCAGTTTGTATTGACTAAGATATCTGATGGTGTTAGGAAGTTTAAGGCTTCTTCTGGTAGTAAAGTGAGGTGTTGTAGTGGTTGTGTGGCAATTCTTGTAATAGCTTACTTTCATAGATTTTCATATTTGGGTAAACATGAACCAACTGCACGTCCTTTGATTCAACATTGGACTCAAGAGAAAATTTCTGGCAGGGCTGGTAATGAAGCTAAAATTGGTTGGGGTGGAGTACTTTATTTGGATAATGTTTATCCTATTATGAGCTATGAGGATGATTTAGATGAAGGAAAAATTGGATTGCTGATTGATGCTGCTCCTTTTGTTGACGATGTAAGTCATCCTACAAATCATCATGCAAGTGAAAATGTTCTAGAAGTTTTGAATTCTGTTAAAGAGTCACTGAAAATATTTCACAATGATATTAAAGTTGCTATCAATGCTCATATTGCAAGGATTTCAAAAATTGAGAAAGAGTCACTGGAAATATTTCACAATGAGAAGGATTCCAGAAACTAACAATTGAATATCCAGAAACTACCAAATGAATATTCAGAAACTACCAAATGAATATCCAAGAAACTTTATATTGAGTAACCAGAAACTTTAGAATGACTAGCTACTGGATATTCAATCTGGTAGTTTCTGGATATAAACACCAATGACATCTGGGTAAAGTTAAGACACATCTGAAATATTGTTAGAACTATATAGCACAAATAAAATACTAGATAAGAAATATTATAAAAGAACTGTTTATGGAATTTTATAATCATACCTCTTCAATTGCATTTGACATTGCTTGGTCTTGGTCTGTAAATATTGTTTTTGGTTCTTTGCCTCCCATTGACTTTCTAAACTGCTTAAGCAACCAGACAAATGTTTCTTTTTTTTTATTTGCTATGAAATCACAACCAAACATGACAGTGTTCCAATGATTATTAATGCCAACTATTGGGGCACAAATAAGGTTGTATCTATTTGTAGTATAAGTTGTGTCAAATGTAACCAGATCTTCATAGAGCTTGTAATCTTCCTTCATCATGCTATCTCTCTAAAATATAGCCCCAAGTCTTCCTTCATCATCAAATTTGATTTTAAAATAGAACCCTTGATCTTCCAGTGAAATTTCAAAAAGCCTATCAACAACATTCTGAGCATCACCATTTTCAATTTTTTCCATTCTAAGTTTCTGAACAAAATTGATATGATCTTTGTTTGTGTGACCAACATGTTCCTCTCCACCAGTTGCTTTTACCAAAAGACTATATCCATCAGTTGGTTTTATACCAGCTTCTTCCATTATTTCAATTATTTCACCACGATCTTGAGATACACCTTTCACTACGCTTCAAATGGTTCCAATCTGTCCTTGTCATTGGATGATTGTGCTCTGTAACATGGCGGTCAACAACATATATATCTTCCTCTTTTAGCAATTTCGCCCTCAAAAGAGCCTTACATTGAGTCCTCTTTATGTAATTTCTCCTTTTCTTTTGTTGTTTTTTGGTAACATCAAGTTGTTCAACTGGTGAAGGAATTTGAACTTCATTAACATCAACTGGTGATGGAACACTGATGTTATCCTCTTGGGTTGATCTGGTAACTCCTTCACATGAACAACGGAATAGCTTGTCTAATATCCTTGAAGTCTTTTTTGAAACATGATTTGTTGATAACTTAATACTAAATCCTAGTGCATTTGCATGAAGTTTATACAGTTTGTACAATTCCTCCCATGTCTTTGCTTTTGTTCCCAGCAAATTGTTGCTTATATCAATATTAGGGTCCTCAGTTACTGCACACACAAAATATATTAAAAAGAATAATGTTATATGAAATCAGTAATTCTAAATCAATATGTCAATAAAGTTAAGAGAGAAAACCTATTTGTAGCCCAGTTTCAGGATCTGTAGGTTGTTGAATTTGAGATTCTAAATCAATATGAGAATATGATTCTGCAAGAAAAGGCAGTAGTTAGTTAGTTTCTAGATATTCATTTTTGTAGTTTCTGGATATAGCATTGGCCTTGTCCAAGGACATGGCCATATCTCTTGGCCTAGTACATTGCCAGTTTAAAGTTTCTGGATATTCAATTTGGTACTTTACGGATATACAATTTATTGTTTACGGACATGGTCAATTGTGTGTTTACGGATATTCAATTTGGTAGTTACGGATATTCATTTTGAAGGTTTTACGGATACTCATTTTGAATGTTTCTAGATATTCATTTGATGGTTTACGGATATACATTTGAAGGTTTTACGGATACTCATTTTATAGTTTACGGACATGGTCAATTGTGTTTTTTACGGATATTCAATTTGGTAGTTACGGATATTAATTTAATAGTTTCTGGATATTCATTTTGATGGTTTCTGGATATTCATTTTTAAGGTTTACGGACATAGAATTGACCAAAGCCATAAGCAATTTACGGATATGTACCTAACACATTTACGGATATACATTCGGATACTTACGGATATCATTTATATAAATATCTGAATATCATTTATATAAATATCTGGTATGGATATAGAGATGGTCATGATATATAAAATATTAACAAGTAAGTTTTATTGAGATCGAACCTTGTAGCACATGTAGAATATCAATTTGTGATATTTCTGAATATCTGTCATGTAATTGAGCTTCCATTTATGCTATTGATGGATAGATCCAAAATTACGTACATCAATCTCTGGAAATGTAATATAACAATCGACATTAGTACAATAAACGTTGATTAAAATTAAAAACAGTAGTTGTTGATTTGGTTCATATTACCTGATTTAATCAATATCGATTTCTATATTGTTTCTGGATATTCATTTTGATTGAACTGTCCTGCTCGTCTCCATTTGCTGTGATCGTTGTAGAGTAATGCATTATTGTGTATCTACGCAAATATTGAATTTATGTAGGTTTTTGGACAATAGAACTGGTTTAATTCAAATGGTTGCCGGTTTTTGAATATATTAAAAAACCCGTTTCTCCATACAGTATTGGAGAAACGCGTTTTTCACCAGACCAACTCAAAGAAAAATCAGTTTTTTCTATCAATTTGGTAAAATTAGCTACTATAAATGCGTTTTGGCATGTAATTAACTGAAACTTTTTAAAAATATATGGTGACATTTTTGTAAATAACCGAAACTTTTTAAAATCACGCGGTGACATTTTCGTAAATAACTGAAACTTATTAACACATCTAACACTCTTTCTAACTAAAGAGCTGACACGTTTTATCACTGCACATATCACTTTTTAACACTAAAACTGTTGTACTCTTTAACACTGACACAGACACTAAAAAAACATCAATTGACACTTTTTAACACTATACCTAACACTGAAAAACACTATCACTGTTTTAAAAAGTGTTGGTTAATTACAAAATTGTCGCACATTTTAAATGAAGTTACAGTTAACTACGAAAATGCTATCGCACATTCATAAAACTTATTTTTTGTATATATTATAAAAAAACTAGTGTTACACCCGTGTGTTAAACACACGGACAAAAAATTATGACATTTAACAGGAACTAAATTAAAGAGTTACAACAAACTCTTAATTTTTACAACAAACTCTTCAAGAGTATTCTAGCACTAGTACACGCTAGGCTTGACTCACCACCTCCCATATACACTTTACATTTCAATAGAAAGACCCACAAATTATAATGTTTACAACAAATTATTAATTTTTACAGCGATAGTTATAAAAAAACACAGATGGCAGCTCCAAATATGACCATAACTCAAACTGGTTTGAGGCCCGCCAGCCCACCAAGCCCGGCCCATCCCTAGCATGCTGGTTCATCATCGTGAGTTGAATGAGATATTTCTCATCCCACATTGAAAAGATAGGGACTTTGATTGATTGTGATATATATTTTGATTATGATGAATATAGATACACCTTCAATCAATATTTATGCCATATACACTTATAACTCATGTTGAGATGGATCTAATAAATATTTGGATCGAAAAATAGTTAAGTATAACCAACAACTCAACCCTCTCACACAGACACATTTAGCAGCCAATCACATAAGAAGAGCACGTTTGGGTTTAAAATATCTCTCATTACCTTAACCAATATAGCTACAAGCGTTTCAAGGCCAAAACAATGGAGGAAGAGAATTGTAGTATGTTATTGGTGAAAGCCAATGAAATAATATTTTCTTTTAGATAAAGGGAGATAACATTTCAAAACTAAACACGACTAAACAAGTTCCTGCCTACTAAATACAAAAGGTGCAGCGAAAAGGAATTATAATGAAACTATGTATAATTAGCAATACAATGCTATAATATTTCATGTAAAGGCAAACAACAAAACAATACAGTACCTTCTGCCCATCCACAGTGAGCAACCCCATCCACAGTGAGCAACCGACCCATCCACTTGTGTTGGAACCTAAAAAGAAGCATAATTTCCACCAGCAGCCGCATGCATATCAACTGGAGCTTTCATCTCAGGCGTTATTGTAAAGATAATCTTGGTCAACTTCTCTCTCAACCCAACATCTACATTATTAAAAATTCAGTCAGGCCAAACTGAAATGCAGAACAAAAAAAATTCCAAATTATACAATGACACAAAAACCTACAAGTAACAATGGAGTTCACATTAATGGTCTGCACAGACTTTTCAAGCCAAAGCTTTGCGTTCTCAATGCATCTCTGCAAAGCATTCTAATGGGACAAACTCGACGCACAAGGCCTCGAAATCAACAGACTTCCCATGGCTGAAATCAAGTCCAAGTCCTTCTCACCAAGCATATCCGTAGCATCATCTTCAGTTACATAATCATAAGCCAAACATCATTCCCTCTCATGCGCTCTAGTCAGCATAATCGAATTGAAATCATTTTGCGATTTCAAACTAATAATGCTACCAAAATATATCAAATTCAATGGATCTTCAACAATTAGGGTTTTGTCATCCGACACCAGCTCCTCATGAATATCAAAACCACATAACCTGAAGACGCCACAACTTTTAGGGTCTCACTAAACAGTGGCGAATCTAGAAATTTTAGTGAGGGGGGTCAACTTTGAAGTAACGAAAAAGGTGAAAATCACACTATTAAAAATGTAAAACTTTAATACTGCATATATAACATATTCCATAGTCATAGATTCAATAACAATAATACTGAAAAGAAGAGCGTTTGTATAGAGTTAAAATTTAATTACCTCAACAACGACAAACAAATAAAAAATTTAATTTCAGAATAAACTGTTTATACCACTTCATTCATATCAAAATCTCTAGTTTAAGTATTAACTTCAAGTAAATATAGAGTTAGAAGTAGTCGAGCAGTGTGATATATTCTCTAATTTAAGTATTGACTTTAAGTTTTTTCGTTTAAATGTCTTAAAATTTGGGAATAAAATGTTTATACTACTTCCTCCAAACCAAAATCAATATCTATGTTTTTATATAAGAACATTCCAAAATTTTTACAATTTTAGTTTTATATGTATATAACAAAATGTGAAATTTTTTGTTTGTAAAAATATCGGATAGGGACTACTACCTCGGACACAAATGAAGGTTCAATTTTATTCCTAAAAAAAATTGGACATTTATTTTGGGACAAAGAGAGTAATTGTTTTCAGAAAATAGACATTTCATTTGGGATAAAAAATAGAAAATAAATATTCATTTTGAGATAAAAGAAGTACAAAATACAAACACTTTTTTTTTGAGGGGGTGATATGATAAATTTTGAGGGGGGTCAAAGTGAGAAAAATTTAGAATTACACAAAAAGTTAAAGGACCACAATGGAATAAATGAAAAAGTGAGGGGGGTCAAGTGACCCCTCTCAGCATAATGTAGTTCCGCCCCTGTCACTAAATACGGATATCTGGCTTGTATGAGATGATTGTACCTTTAACACAACAAAGATAAAAAGCATCGTTAGATACCAGCCCGTAGTTTAATACAACTCAGGCCCTCGGGTGTTAGAATAAGATATCTAAGGGTTTAATAACTGAGAATAAGACTCGAAATGTTTTAGTGTGTTGTGTGCTACGGTTTAGACAATGTGGCTTAAAATGGTGATTTTTTACTTACTTTGTCCTTGGGGACAAGGGATAGTATATATAGTAAGAGAGAGCCGTTGATAACGTCAGTCCTGTAGGAGAGGTTTGTCTTTTGACCTATGACACGTGTCCGCATCTGGTTGACTCGTACAATAAATTGAGATTTACTGCAAAGTGGTGTCTTCGATTGGACAATGATAGGGGAAACAGGCGACAGTTGGTGCGGAGCATTACGCGCATGATAGGCACCTGAGCTATCATTTAATGCGATGGCGATAAGTTCGTAATTGATTTCAGAGTAGGTACGACCCCTTGTTTGACTAGCCTTGACTTTAACCGGGAGTCTAGTGAGAAAACTGATAGTCTGGTATGAGACAGCGGTCAACGCGGTCTTGGATAATCACGATCATGGTTGGCGCGATCATCTTGCTGACGGTATATGTGATCGCGGTCTTGATGCCCGCGGCCTTGGATATAACACATCATACTTGGCCTTTAGGCCAGATCGAGCTTAGGCCCGGTCTGAAAGATCCGGGCTCATCAGTTGGTTTCGCTAGCTTCGAGCGAAGAGTCATTCATGGTCTGAGGGAGGAGCTATATATGTGAAGCTCGATTTGCGGTCAGATCCTTTTTGTGGTCACCAGTGTTGCACATTTTCATTGGTCTTGCTTAGACTACCTTGTTGTGGCGCACATAAGGAGCACGTGAGGGGAGTTTGGTAGAAGTTGGTGAAAGTTTTGCGTTGCTTCCTGGATAAGCTTTGCGTGGGCCCCTTTGACTGTCGAAGCGACAGCGCGTGTCAGGTATGGAGGTGACGTTTTTCGAATTACAAAGGGTGCCATAAATGCCAACACTGATGACGCCACAACTTTTGGGGTCTCACTAAATACGGCTATCTGGCTTGTATGAGATGATTGTACCTAAATCACAACAAAGATAAGAAGCATCGTTAGAGATCAATCCGGAGTTTAATCCAGCTCATGCCCTTGGGTGTGAGAATAAGATATCTGAGGGTAACTGAGAATAAGACTCGGAATGTCTTAGTGTGTTGTGTGTTAGAGTTTAGACAATGTGGCTTACAATGGTGATTTTTCACTTACTTTGTCATTGGGGACAAAGGATAGTATATATAGTAAAAGGAAGTTGTTGATGACGTCAGCCCTAAAGGAGATGTCTGTATTTTGACCTAAAACACGTGTACACGCCTGGTTGACTCGTACAATAGAGTGAGATTTACTGTAGAGGGGTGTTTTCGATTGGACAAGGATAGGGGAAACATACGACAGTTGGTGCGAGGCATTACGCGCATGATAGGCGCCTGAGCCACCATTTAATTCGATGGCGATAAGTTTGTCCTTAATGTCAGAGTAGGTACGGTCCTTTGTCTAACTAGCCTTGACTTACTAATCCACAACATTAATCAAAATGGGCATAATTATATAATCAACCTCAACTACTAATTGCCAGAAGTAGGACAATATCAATTAAATTGTTACTCCAATAATAAACATTCCTAATTTAGGCTTAGGATGAACATCAACCTGAAACAAAATGGGAAAGAAGGGGAATGAAAATCAAATATCGAAATAAAGTGAAGAAAAAAGTGTTTGACATCATTAATTGGATCTCAATATGAAGTTTCAAAAAAAAAAAAACTATTCTTGAAAATTTCAAGAACCCGTACCAAATTCAGTCTACTCACATAAATTCAGTAAAAAAAATTACCTAAATAATAAATTAAACTATAAAAGCGGAAATTACTTTTATGTGATTTATCAACACTATTGTCTGCGAAATAAAATTCTCTTCTTTACAAACCAAAGAACAATACTCCTTCTGACCCAATGAAAGAATCACTCTTTTTTTAGGGTACAAAAATTAAGAAAAAGTTATTTATATTCAAATGTGAGTGGGAAAGAAGTTGCGAGTGAAATAAGTGAGTGAGATTGATAAATGGGTTACATAATTTAAGGATTTGAATATGACAAGTGGGGTATAAATAATATAATACTAATAAACTTTTGTTTTAGAAAATGTGAATCTTGTAATGGGACACCCATTTAGGTAAAAGGTAAAGATTAAATGGGGACGGAGGGAGTACTTGAAATTAGAGTACGAAAAAGGTAAAATTTGACGAAGAGTTACTTACCGTGTACTGTGCACGACGAATTGCTACATAAATGTGGTATTGATTCATAATTGCTGCTTTTGGACAGTTCTAGGGTTCACTGTGTGATGTGTGTGTATGGACAATAGGGAGAGACAGACTGAAAAGGCTCCGGATCTAAAAGAGGGCCTATTGAATTAAGTCGGGGAACGAGGATCGGAGTGAATGTCGACGCGATTGGCATTAGAAATATGGCTTTGAGAGTGACGCTCGGAGAGGAGTAGAAAGAGAACGACCTGGAGAGGGAGTAGAGAGATCAATAAGAAGAGAGCGTGTATATGGAATATTAAAGGATGTAGCTTATTTTATACATCATGGATTGTTTTCGGTTTCAATTATTGTCGGTTAATCGGGGATATTTTGGGGTTTATGAGTGGGTGCATTCAGTAACTGATATTAGAGAGAATGAATGTAGTCTTTATTTCATCCAGATACTTGTTTAAACGACAAAATGCGGGTATAATGAATTGCTTTGCACTTCGTCCTCTAGACTAGTTTTTCATGAGAGAAATATTTATGCTTTAATAATTTCGGCGACCAAAGTTGAGAAAGGCTTCTCGCATGAGAAAAATATGATTAATGATTAAATAACTATTAGCAAGTAACAAAAACATCAACATCGTGCATGATTTACGTGGCATCAAAAAGTTTTTCAGACAAATAATTACTACTCCCTCCGTCCCACCTCAATTGGTCCATTGAGGTGGGACACGGTTTTTAAGAAAAATTATTAAAGTGGGAAGAAATTAGAGAAGAGAGAATGTAAAAGTTAAATGTGTGGTAGGAAATAGGAGAGAGAATGTAAAAGTTAAAAATATTTAATAGGAGAGAGAATGAGTGGGAGGAATAGTAAGTTAAAGTGGGTATAATGAATGGTTTTTTTGTAAATATATGGAGATGATAAGGGTATTAATATAGGAAAAACTTTCCATTTAAGGAATGGACCAATTGAGATGAGACGTCCCAAAAAAGAAAGTGGACCAATTGAGATGGGACGGAGGGAGTACTACTTGTTACTAGCAGCATTACCTTTAGAGTTCTTTCTCGTGAAAGGCTGGCACACATTTTTTTTTTTTTTTTTTTTTTTTATATCCAGATTCCCAAAATACGGATTAATCTGAACAGTAGTCTTGGTCCTGAATATCTTGGCGGATGTAAATCGCGGAATGTCCCTTGCAGCAGGGGTGGCGGCACCTTATACTCCAGAGCCCCAAGGGAGCCCTCCCACAAGGCAATTACATCACTCTTACATCACGATTGGGTGCTCGACTAATTTACATCACTCTTACTGACATCGATTGGCTCTCTTTGCTGCCAAGGTCGAACTCTCATGGCCTTGAGGATACGCGCGGCCCGTGATCTTTAACCATGGCTGCGTGGATGTGCCCGTGAGGCTCTGGGACCACTGAAACCAATGTTGGAAATTAAAGCCCATAGATTCCCCTTGGGGAGAATCGAACTGGTGACCTCCCCTACGAAAGGCCACCAAGATACCATTGGGCCAAGACCACTTCTTAGGTGGCTGGCACACATAATTACTTTGATGAGTGACATGTACTCCCTCCGTCCCTTTAATAACTTCACTTTTTGTCATTTTGGGTGTCCCATTGAAAGTTTCACCTTTTCTTTTTTGGCAAAAAATCTTTACTATTCCTCTAAAATTCTCTCTCTCCTACATTATTTTAATACTCACAACACCATTATAATTTATTATTTCCTCCACTCATTCTCTCTCCTATTTTCAAATTCCTCTTTCCTATTTTCAAATTACACTCACAACATTTTTTCTTCCCACCCATTTTCTTAATTTGCGTGCCGAAGCCAAAATGGTGAAGTAAATAATGGGACGGAGGGAGTATAGTCGATGAAAAGGAATTGGGCATCTTAAATTAAACATTTTGTTTTTTATTTAAAAAAAAACTAATTAATATTAGCAATTAATCTTCAAGCAAAGCAGTAAAAGAGTTTTACCGGATTGTAGATGCTGCAAAGTAGGGATGATCAAAATCGATTTCGGGCCCGATTTCGGTTCAGAATTGTCGATTTCGGTTTGAAAAATGTATGATTCTTAACCGGCCAGGATTGTTCACGGTTCCGGTTAATCCGATTTCGATTTTCTTCCCAGTTCGTCCCGTTCCGGGCTTTTTTCGATCCGGTTCCGGTCCGGTTCTATTGAAAAACAATGAATTTTCGTTCGGTTCCGGGCTTTTTTCGGTCCGGTTCACCATTTTGGTGAACCTTAACCGGCCCGGCTTCAAACCGGTTTCGGTTACCCCGATTCCGATTTTCGTGACGGTTCATGACGGTTCCGGGCTTTTTCGATCCGATTCCGATCCGATTTTTCGATTTCGGTCCGGTTTGGCCATCCCTCAAAGCAAAGCGGGAAAATGCCACAAATTACATTGATAGGATTTTGAGACCTAGACTATATTCCTAGGGGATGTATACGCAATTCACATAAACTAAGGGGATTTTTGTTTTTTTTAAGTGATAAATGCTGAAATCTGATTTCAGTTCTGAAAATGGCTGAATGATTAAGAGGTAGCAACTGAAAACTGAATTCTGAATTGGATAAGTTGTTTGATTTTGTATCTGAATTCATTATACGAAGCTTGATTAAAAAAAAATTAAAAAAAAAAAAAAAAAAAAACGTAAATGCATTATGAAACAAGATGCTTGATTTTTAAAAAAATTTACCCAAAACCAAATATGAAACAGTGGCTTTCAGAGGCTTTCAGAGGCAATTCAGCAACATTTTAACCTCTTAAAATTAAGAGGACTTTAAGAGCATAACAAACTTTATTTCAAAAAAAAAAAAAACACACTTATTTCTCTAATCCTCTAATGAATATTCCCTCCGTCCCACCCAAACTGATACTTATTTCTTTTTTGGTTCGTCCCAGCCAAACTGATACTTCTCAAAATGGAAGGAAAACTTTACTATTTACCCCACTCACAACATTCTCTCTCCTAACTATTCCTTCCACTCATTTTCTCTCTTATTTAATTCTTCATACTCACAATATTTTCTTTCACTTTTTCTCTCTCTTACTTTTTTTTAATTTATGTGTCCAAAAATTTGATATCAATTTTAATAGAACGAAAGGAGTAAGGTGGCGTTTGGTTGGAAGGAAAGTGGGGGAAAGGAATGGAAAACTCCCTCTTTTCCATTCCTTTCCCCTGTTTGGTTCATAAAATTTAAAAAAAAAATTCGAAGGAAAGTTGAATTCCTTCAAATGAAGGAATTCAACTTTCCTTCACAAAAGTGATGGAAAGTCCAATTCCTTGGGGCAATGGAAAAAAAAAAAAATTTTGACCAAAATACCCACAAACCCTACCCACCCCTACCCCCTACCCAGCCCCTACGTACCACCCCCCACCCCCCACCCTACCCCCCACCCCCACCCCCCCACCCCCACGAAATTTTTTTTTTTTTTTAATTTTTTTTTCTGCCTACCCTCCCCCCACCCTACCCCCACCCTACCCCCCACCCCCCACCCACCCCCCCCACCCCCACAAATATTTTTTTTTGATTTTTTTTTCTGCCTACCCTACCTCCCCCCCACCCCCCCCACCCCACAAAAATTTTTTTTTTTATTTTTTTTTTTTCCGCTCTACCCTCCCCACCCCCACAAAAATTTTTTTAATTTTTTTTTTTCTCGCTCTACCCCACCCCCCACCCCCCACCCCCACCCCCCACCCCTACCCCCACCCCCACGAAATTTTTATTTTTTTTTCTCGCTCTACCCCACCCCCCCACCCTACCCCCCACCCCCCACCCCCACCCCACCCCCCACCCCCACCCCACCCTACCCCCACCCCCACGAAATTTTTATTTTTTTCCTGCCTACCCACCCCGGCCCCCCACCCCTCCAAAATTTTTTTTTTTTTAAAAGGGTAAATTGATCATTTTATATGCTTTCATTCCATTCCTATAATTTGTATTTTCAAACCAAACATGATTTGCCAAGGAATTGAATGACAATTCCATTCCATTTCGTGCCAACCAAACGGAGGGGGTTAACCAGTTTTTTTCTATTCCAATTCCTTAAGGAATTCAATTCCATTGACAATTCCATTCCTTCACTTTTTTTCCACCGAACCAAACGCCCCCTAAGTGTTAAGACGCAAATTTTAAAATAAAAAAAACAAGCGCCCCCTAAGGGGTGGTAATTCTTTTTTTTTTTTTTTTTTTTTTTGATATCCAGGGTTCCCAGGCCGGGACTAATCCCTGACCACTGCGACGGCCGCCTCGCATACCTGGCGGAGGTAAATCGCGGGATGTGCTTTTATGCGGCAGGGGTGCAAGACAGCACTTATACTTTCAGCAAGGGAGCCCTCTACAAGCAAATTGCATCACTTATTACATCAAAGAAATGGTCGCTCCATTCCTCTGCTAAAGCGCACTTACATCACTCTTACAACACCATTTGGCCGCTTCCAAACTGCTCTGCACAAGATTCGAGCTCCCCACACCGAGTGCATGCTCAAGAATCTTCCTTAATCGCATTTGATGCGTCTCAAGGCTTCACTAAAACTCTAGGAAAGTTAATTAAACCACTGCATTCCTACCGAACCCGCGACTCCCGAGAGAAAGCCACTACAATACCATCAGGCCAGGAGACCTTTGGTACTAAGGGGTGGTAATTCTAACTCTAGCACATGTAGAGAGAGAGAGAGAATCTAGGCGACACAACATGCCAGCTCTGCTCTGACATTTACTTCTAGAGAGAGAAAGATAAAGAGAGTATTTTGAAGAAGAAAAAAGAAGGTTTGATTTTTTGAATGTCCCAATTGATTTTTTCTCTCTCTCTCTCTCTCTCTCTTCCTAACTCTGTCCGTAAAAAAATTCAAATTCTTCGTAATTTTCACCCAATTTAATAATCTTTCCGACCGCTTTTATGTCTTCTTCTTCCACATCTAGGACAAAACCCTTCTGATTTGAAATAGCTATATCTCAGTTTGCAACCGTCATAATCACTGTTTGAGCAGAAAGCTGAGAGCTTCTGGAAACTAATTTCTGGTGGTTTTTTTTTTAACTCAAATTATGTTTTTATTATTTTTTTATTTTATTTGAATTTCTAAGATTCATTGTTTGTGGTTTGTGCGTTCTGGAATCTGAAGCTTAAAGTTGAAATCTTGATGGTAGCTAATTGTTCAATCTCAAATTTGTGTCTGGGTTGTTTGTTCTACCAGCTCAGCTTCATAGAGGTCTTTCTGGGGTTGCTTTTGTAAATTGTGGTGAGTGTGTGTGTGTGTGTGTGAGAGAGAGAGAGAGATAAATCTGTGTATTGTTTAATCTTCAAAGCTAATTCTAGGTTGTGCTTTGTATATTTCTCAAAGAGAATTTTTTTCTTCAAGCTTATCTTTTGTTCTACCAGCTCAGCTTCATAGAGGTTATTTCTGGGTTCGCTTTTATAGATAGTGGCGTGTGTGTGTGTGTGTGAGGGAGGGAGAGAGAGAGAGAGAGAGAGAGAGAGAGAGAGAGAGAGAGAGAGACTTGTGTTAGTGCTTTAGGAATGGAGAAATTGTAGTTCAAGTCTTGTAGGCAGTTCCAGCTTCTTAGAGGTTCTTCTTGAATTTTCTTTTCAGATAGAGTATGTGTATACGATTTGAAGATCAAGCTATCTATAGGGAATTGGTGGCTGTAGAGTAAAGTGAGAAGTTTCTTCTTTTTGAGTTCTAAAGATAGGTTCTTGAATATTATTTATTTATTTAAATATTTTTTTTTTACTTTTTGAAAATATTCAAGCTTGCCCATTTATTCACTATTGCTTATCTGTAATGGAATTGATTAATGTGCTGACCATTTGCTTTAATTGCAGATTCAATACCAGATCATCACTGCAATTTCCTGAGGGCTTTTGAAGATCAAGCCTTCGAAATGATAGCGAGCGAAATTGATCATTGAGGTATAAATTACATATGTATTTAGTGCATCAAATTGCCGGACTAAATCATCTCAATTGGGCCACCGCCCCGCCTTTCAATTATTTAGAATTAGATACATAAATCATTTTCGCATTGAGTTGGTCCAATTTATTTCAAGAAAAACAGATTTAAATTTCAGCATATGGTCCCATTTCAAAATTTTAATACATTAATGTGCTACTACAGAATACAGAAAGGAGACTCTTACCTTCTCTTCAAAGTAAAGTCTCTTTCTTTATCCATCTACAGTACGAGTATTGCTTTCCAACAACATTTATATCTATGGGTTGAAAAATGGCAATACAGTTGCAATTTATCTCATTGCCAACACATAAACAATTCAATTCACTTGAATCAGATTCAGTACAAATCATTGTAAAGATTTTTCTTGACCAAAATGCCCCTTCACATTTATGTGTCTACCCTTTGTTCGTGTCCAGTACATCACATGAAAGGGCATTTTCGTACTGAAAGTGATGCTATGCCGACGGCCTTAATTGGACGGCTCTGTGTAAACCCGTTTGAAAGTTGTTTCTTCCTTTCACTTTCATCTGGTTAATTGTAAAGCTGTAAAGAAAAGTTTTCGTGTATTTTTGTATTATATAATGATACATGTCCATTGGTACTACGACTCGTGGGGTTTCATTAGGTATGTAGTAATGGCTTGTCGGGTCTTAATTTTTGTTATCTGGCCTATATGTGATCAAACAAGATTCTTTAAAGCTCCTAAATCTGGCCCCTCTTTTTTTTAATTATAGTTACTAAAGAATATATAATTTAAAGCTTGTTGATTTCACATGCTCATCTACTCCACAAGCTTTTAATTTTTTATGCTAAAGTTGGTTTCTTTTTAATTTTTTTCTCATCCGGATCACCTTTGTTTACCCAAATATGTACTTCTGACTTGGTTGACAATCAATATGATGACACCCAATTTAGTTTTCTTGTGTATTATCTCTAGTTCGAGTTCTTTCATATGATCTTTGAATATAGTCGCTACACAGATTGTACCTGTGGGAAAATTACAGTTTTTTTCAATTTTCCCATTTGGGTTTTGTCATCATTTATCAATATTCTCACGTGGGTTTTATCCATAAAGGTTTGGAATTTCCCATTTTTCTTATGTTTTGATTAGATGTGTGAAAAGTTTGCAACTTTTACCATTTTCTCATCTGGGGATTATTGTTCTAAACATTTATCTATCACTTTTTTTTCAGTTCTATCCTTCAGAAATTGTTGATTTGAAGGAAACAACTAGAATCATGGTAGAAGAAGGCATAATTGACAACATGCCTGACACCCGGACGGCAGAGGAGTGGCTGTCACATGTCCAGGATCTTGTCCCGGTGGCACTCAAGAAAGCTTGGGAGGTTAAAGGATTTCCCGGTAGGTGGAAAATAATAATTTCAAAATTGGAGCAAATCCCTTCACGGTTATCCGATTTATCGAGCCATCCTCATTTCTCCAAGAACGCACTTTGCAAAGAGCAATTACAAGCAGTTTCAAAGAGTTTAAATGACGCAGTCGAGTTGGCGGAGAAGTGTCTGAAAGAGAAGTACGAGGGAAAGCTTCGGATGCAAAGTGATCTCGACGCTTTAACTGGAAAATTGGATTTAAATTTACGAGATTGTGGGCTCTTGATAAAAACTGGAGTTCTTGGTGATGTAACACTGCCTTTGCCTGTATCAAGTTCTTTATCAGAGTCTGAACCTCAATGTAATATTCGTGAATTGTTGGCTAGGCTTCAGATTGGGCATTTGGAGGCAAAGCATAAAGCTCTTGACAGCCTTGTTGAGGTTATGAAAGAGGATGAAAAGACTGTTTTGTCCGCTTTAGGACGGAGCAATATTGCAGCTTTAGTCCAACTCCTCACTGCAACATCTCCTCGAATAAGAGAAAAGACGGTAACTTTAATTTGCTCGCTCGCAGAATCTGGGAGCTGTGAAAACTGGCTTGTTTCGGAAGGTGTTCTTCCACCTCTCATAAGGCTAGTTGAGTCCGGAAGTGCAGTCGGGAGAGAGAAAGCTACAATCTCTCTCCAAAGATTGTCCATGTCTGCCGAAATAGCTCGTTCAATCGTCGGCCATGGTGGGGTCCCGCCCCTGATTGATATATGTCGAATGGGTGATTCCGTTTCTCAGGCTTCGGCTGCTTGTACTTTAAAGAATATATCAGTTGTACCTGAAGTACGTCAAACTCTTGCTGAAGAAGGGGTAGTAAAGGTTATGATTAATCTTGTTGATAACGGAATTTTACTCGGATCTAAAGAATACGCAGCTGAATGTTTACAAAATCTCACTTCAAACAACGATGATCTCAAGCGGTCCGTCATTCAAGAAGGCGGGATTTGTTGTTTATTAACTTATCTTGACGGTCCATTGCCCCAAGAATCTGCAGTTGGGGCATTGAGGAATTTAGTGGGGTCCGTTTCCATGGAATCATTAATCTCACTTGGCCTCCTTCCAAGATTAGTTCACGTACTTAAATCCGGATCACTGGGTGCCCGAAAAGCTGCCATGTCAGCAATTTGCCGAATTTGCACCTCGGCAGAAATGAAGAAACTGGTCGGAGAAAGTGGATGTATTCCGCTGCTAGTCAAACTACTCGAGGCTAAAGTCAACGGTGTTCAAGAAGTAGCTGCACAGGCAATCGCGAGTTTGATGACACTATCACATAATTGTCGAGAAGTCAAAAGGGACGATAAAAGTGTGCCGAATTTGGTTCAGTTGCTTGACCCAAGCCCTCAAAATACGGCAAAAAAGTATGCTGTTTCTTGCCTGGGCTTACTCTCTTCGAGCAAGAGGTGTAAGAAGCTTATGATATCATATGGAGCAATTGGGTATCTTAAGAAACTTACTGAGATGGATATTCCGGGGGCAAAGAAGTTACTTGAGCGATTGGAGAGGGGGAAATTGCGGAGTTTTTTCAGCAAGAAATAGGTGAAGAAATAATATTTTTCTTGATGTATAATGGAAGTAAATTAATTTCTTAATTTCGTAGGATCTCAGTTTCATTGTCTTGCATGAAAAAAAAGTAGTAGTCTATGGCATGAAGTCGGAAGCATAAGCCGCAAAGTTTAACTGTGGTGTTGTATTACTTGGAAAATACAATGTCGGCTCATTGCATGAAGCAGTCATCTACATATAAGGGCTTTATAATTTAACTGAAATAAAATCTTTTATTCTCTTTTCTAGTGTAAAGTGATCTTTTTGTTTTCTTCGTATCCTTTGTATCTTGAGTAGAGGCTGTAGACCATATTGGAAATAACATCAGGAACGCTCGTGTATAGACCGAGGAAGCTGCAATGGCGATTATCTCTGAGTCAGCCTTGCACAATATGGTATGATTTATAAGCTTTATTTTATACGTTGTATTTAACATACTGCACTTTTGAATTCTCGGATTTCTGCTCTCTTTGTACTGTTGGTCTGTTACATATTTTTTCTGCTCTGTTAGGTTATATCGCATGGATGGCTTCTGCTAGGGATAATGGTACAGAGATAGATTACTGGGCATATGGAAATGACCACCCGCCATTGACCAGGTATATGTCACTACTATTCTTGCATTTTACTTGCTAAGAACCTTAAAAAAAAAAAAAAAAAAGGCTCCACTAAGCTAAACAGAATATGAAAGAAGGTAAAAAAAAACACGAGCAATTGGTTTAATATCGCGTGAGTAAAGAAAGGAAGAACTACTGGCTTCGTATGTACGGAGTAAGTGTCTACCGAAAGACTTTAAAATTCTCTATATTGATGATTTTCAAGTATATATCAGATGTTGAAATATTGATATTTTTACTTGATGATGTCTGTGAAATGAAGCAGTAAAATTGGAGGGTCATTTTGTTTTGCTGGTAAAATGATAAACATTAGGAATGCACTTGCTTGACAGTATAATTGACAATAGATATGCCAACTACTGCCTTTCACTTCATCAAACGAGATCACATTTTTGGTTATCTGGTGATTATATATTCTCATAAAATGTGTCCATATCTGTTTTTAAGCTTTGCTTAGAAAATACTGTAGTTTGGCAGTAGTCATTTTGGGGCGGAGGTAATACTAGTAGTTGTTGCTACGCATATTTTTTCCCGCACATTTTCAAAGAGTACCACACATTATTGGTTACATTAGTATGAGGAGATACGTGTGGCTTTGCTCAATCCCATTTAGTCAGTAGTCACCCTGAAACATACAGGTGAAAATCTTGATTCAAACGAGTTTTGTTGAACTTTATGCTTAGGGTGTTGGGATTGGATTCTAAACTACAAGGAAGAGGAGGAGCCTAAGTCGGAGGAGTCGGTGAATCAAGAAGGAAAAATCTCGGAGGTGCTTCTGTCGAGGAGAGCGGCCGCGCTCAGGTGGAGAGCGACCGCGCTGGAGTTCTTTCGTGGGTGCCAAAATCTTCTGCCGTTGAGGGCGGCCGCGCTGGCCTTGAGGGCGGCCGCGCTCGGTCCGGATCTGCAGCAGATTTTTATTTTGTTTCCTATTTTGATTAGATCTCTTCTTAAACTGAGTTAGGGCTTCCTTGTATAACTATATAAGCATAATTTCGACCTAGAACACATTGTAGCAACATATTAGAATACATATTGGCTTGGCAATTGCCCCCGGACGTAGTTCACGAGTTGGTGAATGAACCGGGTAAACAACTCTTGTGTTCTTGTGTGTGATTGTTTCTTTCTTGTACGTGTGGGTGTGTTGATTTCTTTGTTTTGATTGCAACAGGGGAGCACCAATTTCACAACAACTGGTATCAGAGCTTTGGTTCGGAGGATTCAAAATTTTTTTCATTAGTTGATTAATTTTGAATCGCGTTCTTGGGGATTTTGGTGAAGCAGTCAAGATGAAGAACTCAATCGAGAAATTCAACGGTGTGAATTTCACGTTTTGAAAGACAAGGATTGAAGACTACCTTTATTGTAAGGATCTTCATGGACCCTTTAAGGCGAAGCCCGAAGACATGTCACAAGGGGATTGGGAGACGTTGGATCGGAAGGCGTTAGGAGCGGTAAGGAGTGCCCTGGCAAGCGACGTTGCACGGAACGCTATGGAGGCCAAGACAACGGTGGAGTTGCTACAAACGCCGGCTTCGGACATGTATGAGAAGCCGTCGAATATCAATAAGGTGCATTTGATAAAGAGGTTTGCGAATGCGAAGATGTCGAGAGGGCAGAGCGGCGGCAAGTCATATCGGCAATTTCAAAGGTATGGTGGACCAATTGAAAAGTGTTGATATTACTTTCTCCGATGAAGTGCTAGCTTGTTTTCTACTAAAGTCATTGCACGATAGTTGGGAGGTTCTTGTCACAACGATTAGTACGTCAGCGACATTGGTGTATACGGAGGTTAGAGATCTCATCCTTCAAGAGGAGTTGCGAAGGAAAGAGAAAAGGGGAGAATCGTCCGTAGATGGGGATGCACTTAGGGTGGAGAGAAAAAGGGGAGGACCGAAAAAGGGGAAAAAGGTCAAGTGCTACAATTGTGGTGAATTGGGGCATATCAGTTATATTTGTCAGGAAAAGGTGGTTGTGCTAACGTGATGGATGATGGTGGTGTTGTATTAATCCTAGGGGAGGAACAGTCGGGTGAAGATTGGGTGTTGGATTCTGGAGCTTCTTGTCATGCTAGTGGGGATGCAGAATCAATGAAGCGATACAAAACTGGAGATTTTGGGGTTCTCTATCTTGGTGATGGTCAACCATTGAAGATCAAAGGTAAGGGGGATGTGATGATGAAGACACCTAATGGGGCTGTTTTACAACTACACGACGTGATGCATGTTCCGGATTTGAGGAGAAGGGTGATTTCTGTGGGACAACTTGACAGTGAAGGGTATGGTGTTTCTTTCATTGGTGGGTCTTGGGAAGTCACAAAAGGGGCTAAGGTGTTGGCTCGTGGGGTTAAGGGGAAGACGTTGTACTCTACCTACAATGTCGCTTTTCGTTCCGGCGGGAGCAAGAGGCTTAAGAACCGGCCTGTTGGTGTGAAAAGGGGAGACATCAAGAAACGGTATGTTGGGGGGGACACAAAGTTAATCAACGTGGTGTGGATGTCCAAGGGCCCTAACAGAGAGCGGTTTCAGACCAAGAACAGTCGATGCAAGAAACAAGGTGTGTCCAAGTTTCAAAGGGAGGCATTGCGAGGAAGGTGGGTCTGGAGGGAGAAGGCGAAGTTAGACTTGCGGGGAGAAATCAAGGTAGAAGCTGATTTGGGGAGGCAAGAACGATCTAACACGGAGAGGTTGAAACGTCGCTTGGTTTCAACTCGCCTTAGTACTTGAGGAGAGGAGAGGTAGTGTCAAGCCAATATGGATGGGGGAAATGTGTTCGAAGGTCTTTACTCCGTGGTGGGAGTTGATGGGTGATTTTATGTTTGTTAGTTTAGTCTCCGGTGGGAGATTGTTGGGATTGGATTCTAAACTACAAGGAAGAGGAGGAGCCTAAGTCGGAGGAGTCGGTGAATCAAGAAGGAAAAATCTCGGAGGTGCTTCTGTCGAGGAGAGCGGCCGCGCTCAGGTGGAGAGCGACCGCGCTGGAGTTCTTTCGTGGGTGCCAAAATCTTCTCGGCTGGGTTGAGGGCGGCCGCGCTGGCCTTGAGGGCGGCCGCGCTCGGTCCGGATCTGCAGCAGATTTTTATTTTGTTTCCTATTTTGATTAGATCTCTTCTTAAACTGAGTTAGGGCTTCCTTGTATAACTATATAAGCATAATTTCGGCCTAGAACACATTGTAGCAACATATTAGAATACATATTGGCTTGGCAATTGCCCCCGGACGTAGTTTACGAGTTGGTGAATGAACCGGGTAAACAACTCTTGTGTTCTCGTGTGTGATTGTTTCTTTCTTGTACGTGTGGGTGTGTTGATTTCTTTGTTTTGATTGCAACGGGGGAGCACCAATTTCACAACATAGGATTGGGATACAATTCCGTTAATGAAACTGTATCTCATAAATATAGTAAAAATCCTGACTTGGCGGCGCCCTCAAACGTAGTCAATTCCCTGATGAATTGTGTTAACAATTCTTGCATTTTTTAATGTTTTTTTCGTTTTTTATTCATATCGATACTTCAGTTTTTCCTAACGCGTCGGTTGTTACTGTGGATATGGCGTGGGAATGAAACATTTACCTAACATGTCTCAAGTGATGTTTGCTTTAAGTAGGGTTCATGCTTGATTTTTGATTTGAGTACAACTAAGGTATGGAGATTTGCTTATAGTCAGACTGCAATTGCAGCTAAAGAAAAGAGATAATGTTTTGTTTATTTGGGCTTTTTATAAGTGGAAATATTGCATAAATAGTAATTGAAGCTTTTGGAATTATTTTCTGATCAATTATGTTATGTTGTTTCTAGTGTTTGGTCATGAACGCCTTGTTTATTAGTTGATGTTTTTTTGCCATTGCAGCTAAAGAAAAGACGTTGTCTGAAGCCACAATGGTCCAAATCTTTTTCAATCAATATTTAAGGATAGGAACGTCTTTTTGTCTTTGCTTCCTTACCGCCAATAGGGCTAAGTCGGTTTGAAATGGATGGTTAGATATCGGGCATTTCCGACATGGAGGTTGGATTGTTGGGATTGGAGCCAAAACCAAGGAGAGATCAAAACCATGGAGGAAGAAAGGCGTCGGAGGAGCTTCTGTCGTGGAGGGCGGCCGCGCTGAGGTGAGGGCGACCGCGCTTGGAGGACAGTCGAGGGGGCATAATCTTCGGCCGATGTGCGCGACCGCGCTGGGCATGCTGCGCGACCGCGCTGGCATCAGAAAGGGTTTTGTTCGCAGAGGATTCTGTTTCCTATTTGGGTTATACTCCTTCCGTCTCAAGGATTCCGGGTGAATCAGGTTTTGATTAGGAATAGGTTTTGTATCCCTATAAATACAGTGTTACTACCACCATAATATTTGTACCAAAGAGGGGAAAAGTTAGGATATCAAGGAGAGCCACAAAATAGTATCTAGGAGGGCGGGGGCCTAGGGAGAGCCGTGGGGGCGATCCTACAACCGGCCATGGTGTGTTATTTTGTGTGTTCTTGGGGAGGTGAGATAATGTATATGAGAGATTGCTCATGGAGAGTTACTATGCTAGATCCAGTGAGTGCATATGTAAAGTTGTAATCCTTCATATATTATTATAGTGATGTCCTGGCTTGGTGCCTCCTGGGATGTAGTTCACGAGTTGGTGAATGAACAGGGTTAACAAATTATCGGTGTTCTTGTTCTTGTTCTTTCATATTATTATGTGTTGATTTTATTTTCTCCAAGTTGATGGCTGCTAGTATGGGCTAGTGGATGTGGTGATCCCCCAATTTCACAACAAGCGGTATCGAGCTTTTTGGTTCGAGATCTAGGAGAGATCCAAGGTGAAGAAAAGAGACAACAGATTTTTGTGCAGATTCTTCGTGTGGAAGACGTGCGGGGATTTGAGAGCTTCTAGTGGTTTATGGTCGAAGCAAGACACGTGCCAAATAGGTATACGATCGTGCGGAAGATCGGTAAGTCCGAAGAGTTCGTTTGTTTCTTTGTTGAGATCTGCGAGAAATTCGAGGTGGAATTTTGGAGATGCGAGAGATCAAGAGATGTTCAAGGGTTATTGGGGCGATCAGGTGGTTGGAGAAAAATATGAAAGAAAAGGAGTCTAAGTCGGAGGAGTTGGTGAGATCAAGGAGGAAAATCGCGGAGGACTTTGCATTGTGATGGGCGACCGCCCGTGTGGTGGTGGCGACCGCCTGTGTGGAGCAGAAGTTTGGCTCGGGGAAATTCATTTGTGCGCGACCGCTGGAGGGAGTCTTCGCTTGGCCGCGCCGTGACGGGGAAGGGATTTCTGAATTTGTTTGTTTCCTATTTTGATACAATTTCTTCGTGCGAGTGAGTGGTATAAGCGGTTGGACCACGTGAGAAGAGGAGGACTTCTCGCTTGACGGATGAGGGTAAGGGGATGTTGTACTCTCACCGACAACATCAATTTCGTTCGGAGTGGGAAGCAAGAGGCTTGGAGGCCGGCACTTGGTGTAAAAGGAGAGACATCAATAAACGGTGTGTTGGGAGGTGACAATGTGTAGCCTGGCCGGCAAGGAGACCAAGTACCTAACAAGAGAGCGAGAAAAGGTTCACGAGGAGACAATGCAAGAAGCAAGGTGTGTCCGAGTTTCAGGGAGCATTGCAAGGAGTGGTTCTAGGAGGGAGAAGGCGAAGTTAGTCTTGCAAATAAATCAAGGTAGAAGTTGATTTGGGGAGGCAAGAAGGATCTAACACGGAGTGGTTGAAGCGTCGCTTGGTTTCAACTCGCCTTGTTACTTGGGCGTGGTGGCTCATGATGGTGGAGCGTGGTGGCTCATGGTGGAGGAGCGTGGTGGCTCAACATGGTGGGGAAAATATTTGGTGGATCATTCTCAGGTGGGAGTATGATGGGAGCATGTCACAATGGTGGTTTATGTCTCCGTGTGGGAGATTGTTGGGATTGGAGCCAAAACCAAGGAGAGATCAAAACCATGGAGGAAGAAAGGCGTCGGAGGAGCTTCGTCGTGGAGGGCGCCCTGAGGTGAGGGCGACCGCGCTTGGAGAGGACGATCGAGGGGGCATAATCTTCGGCCGATGTGCGCGACCGCGCTGGGCATGCTGCGCGACCGCGCTGGCATCAGAAAGGGTTTTGTTCGCAGAGGATTCTGTTTCCTATTTGGGTTATACTCCTTCCGTCTCAAGGATTCCGGGTGAATCAGGTTTTGATTAGGAATAGGTTTTGTATCCCTATAAATACAGTGTTACTACCACCATAATATTTGTACCAAAGAGGGGAAAAGTTAGGATATCAAGGAGAGCCACAAAATAGTATCTAGGAGGGGGCGGGGGCAGGAGAGCCATGGGGCGATCCTACAACCCGGCCCCATACGCTGTGTTATTTTGTGTGTTCTTGGGGAGGTGAGATAATGTATATGAGAGATTGCTCATGGAGAGTTACTATGCTAGATCTGTGTGAGTGCATATGTAAAGTTGTAATCCTTCATATATTATTATAGTGATGTCCTGGCTTGGTGCCTCCGGATGTAGTTCACGAGTTGGTGAATGAACCGGGTTAACAAATTATCGGTGTTCTTGTTCTTGTTCTTTCATATTATTATGTGTTGATTTTATTTTCTCCAAGTTGATGACTGCTAGTATGGGCTAGTGGATGTGGTGATCCCCCCAATTTCACAACATGGATATGGGAATTCTGACTGGAACGCGGATGTCGGCTAGACATGTTAAAAAACCGATTCTGATTTGAGCCAATTCATCTAAAAAATTATCCAAAACGGAATGTAGTGTGTTTTGCACTATGTATGAGGACTTATGTATTTGAAAGACTCGGAACTGCTCATTTGATCTTGCGCTCTAACAATCTGGGTCCATTCATGTTGTTTGACTCATTGCGTGTGTGGCTGAAATCAATTTGACAAATTATGAAATCTATTAAATTCAAAATCATCTTATTCATCGAGCATAAAGACAGGTTAAACATGACAAATTTTAATGCCAAATCCGCATTTTTGGAGTGTCTTTCGGATAATTTGTGTGAAAGTATTAATAAATCTTTGTTAAAAGAGAAAGTGCCAAATTCTATACGATTACACGTATGAAACATGAAAGTATGAGGACTATCTAGTATGAAACAAAATTAACACAGTAACCCTGATCACTCTCTATAATTACTACTTCCTCCCATTTGAAAAGAAACAAAATTCTATTTTGAGTATCCCGCATACTCTTAAAATGGAAATTTTTTAATATTTTTTTATTTATGAGACCACTTGTCATACTCACAACGGTGATGGCCAAATGGGCCGGCCCATCCCGGCCCGGTCCTACGGAGCAACCCTCGGGCGGGACGGGTTAAAGCCCATGTGATGAAACGGGCCTAAATCCGACCCGGCCTGACCCATTTCGCCCGTCCAAGCTCGTCCGTTTAGCCCGTGGATCTTCACGGGTTTTCCTATTTATTATTTTTTTAAAAAATCAGAAAAAATCAAAAAAAATCAAAAAAATTATGAAAAAAATAAAAAGTAATTTAGTATTTAATAAACTATTTTTTTAAAATATAAAATACTTAGGCATAAGAAAATTAGTTGTTTTATATATAAAAAAGGAAAGAAAAAAAAACTAAAGAAATGAAAATATATAAAAGAAAAGAGGGATGGACTACCCTTTATTTTTATTTTATTTTTTTATAAATTTTTTATTGACTAGGAAATAATATTTTAGACTTTTTTATTACTGATATTTTTTATAAAAAGGTATATAAAAAAAGATTAAAAAAATAATAAACTAGTGAAAGTATATAAAAGAAAAGAGGAACGGACTACCCTTTATTTATTTTTATTTTTTTATTAATTTTTTATTGCCTAGAAAATAATATTTTAGAATTTTTTTTATTGCTGATGTTTTTTACAAAAAGGTATATAAAAAAAAGATAAAAAAAAAAACTAAACAAGTGAAAGTATATAAAAGAAAAGAGGGACGGACTACCATTTATTTATTTTTATTTATTTTATTAATTTTTTATTGACTAGGAAATAATATTTTAGACTTTTTTTATTACTGATATTTTTTTTACAAAAAGGTATATAAAAAAAGATTAAAAAAAAAACTAAACAAATGAAAGTATATAAAATAAAAGAGGGATTGTTGGGTATGCATACTTTAACCCTCCTAGCTTTAGCTTAGATTTGATTGATACCATAACCTCTTCTCTATTTTAAGGACTTTAGGCCCATATGTAATGAAGCTTAGACTTCAATTTTTTAGTATAAGTCCATTTTGTAGAATAGGTTTATTTAGGCTTGAAGGCGCACAGACTTCATTGGACGTGAGGTTTCAGTTCAAGAAGTTTCAAACCGCACTTAAAGAAACCGCACCAGCAAACCGCTTGTGGAATTCTTACCTTGAAACTGCTCCTTGACAATCTCAGTGAAACCGCATTAATGAACCGCACTAGCAAACCTCAGTGCAAATTCCAATCTTGAGACCGGCGAGAAACCTCATCCGGTGAAATCGCACTTGACCCAGAGCCGCATTCACACCAGGACCGCATTCCGCATCCAATGATTGAAGACTTGAAGTTGAACCACCTTAATTGTTGGAATCCACGTACACGCAATATCAAATGTCAACAATCAAATCTTGTCACGTGACTAAGTGTCACACAGAATCTGCAAGAATCCTGAAAAGGTGACAAATGTCCTTTATACCTTATTTGCAGCTGAGGTATGATCAGCTTTATCTGCAACTGCTGTACCAAAGGACAAAAGTGGATTTGTGGACCAATCAGATTGCACCAGTACAGTCCTTGCAAACAGATGTTTTCAACAGCTACTTTCTTGGTGCTTGGGTATAAATACCCCTAATCTTTAACATTTGAAGATTGCTTAAGAAATTGAAAATTCAGTGAGTTCATAAGAAGATTGAAGCTCTGCCCAGAAAATATTCAGCACTTTGAATCTTCATCTTCTTCCTTCAAAAAATATTTCTCAGCCCAAAAATCAAGCCTTACTCACCCAAGAATCATTGTGCTCAACATCATATAGATTCAAAGAGCCTTGATCTTGTTTATCACACACACACCTCACTTGTTTAATCACATAGATTATTCATTTGAGATACACTGGTTATAGTCTAGGATTTGATCTTCATAGAATAGATTTTAGAACTGAGCATTACTCTTTGTACTTTGTAATCTCTCATACTCAATATAAAATCTAACTCTTAAAAAATCCAAGACTACCCATCTTGGTAGTGGATGTAGATCATTTACGATTGAACCACTCAAAATATTGTGTTCTTCATTTCTGCATATTTACTTACTGTGCTTTACTGACTATTTTGTCTTTATCTGTTTGATCTTATTTTCAGTTATCCATTATTGTGAATTGTGTTTGCAGTTAACTTTGTCAAAACCTCACTTTTCAGTTTTATAAAAACCCTTGGAAATAGGACTACAAATCGCACCTCTAAACCGCACCACTTTACTTAAGATATTTCGCTGTGCATTTTGCAACTCTACTTGTGGTTTATAATACACTGCTAGATGTTGAATTTTCAAAAGAGGGCAAAAAATTTGTAACAGCTATTCCCCCCCCCCCCCTCTAGTTGTTTTTCACCCTTATTGCCACCTTTGGGGCCAACAGGGACGGACTACCATTTATTTATTTTTATTTTTTATTAATTTTTTATTGACTAAGTTTTAGACTTTTTTTATTACTGATATTTTTTACAAAAAGGTATATAAAAAAAGATTAAAAAAAAAAAACTAAACAAATAAAAGTATATAAAAGAAAACAGGGACAGACTACCCTATAAATATTTATTTCATAAGTTTTTTGGGGAAATTTTAATTGTCTTCAAATGATACAATTTAAAATTACATAGTCTTAAAATAAAAAGTATTCAAATCTTCAAATTTAACAAAGTCTTGAAAATAGATGAGTCTTCAAATCTTCAAACTAATTATGATCTTCAAAGTCTTCAAAAAGCTTTAGGTCTTCAATATTGTTATTGCTTCAAAGTCTTTGAATTTGTTGAATTCTTCTTGTTCTTCTAGTATCCTTCTCGCAAAAACTCCTCGTTGAGATTGTCTTCTTCGAGGCTTTCATAATCATCATCTTCAAGATCCCGAAATGTGCCTTGTTTTCTCAAATCTGCGTCATCCCAATCCGCAAGACAAATCAATCTTTCGATAAGAGCGGGTTTGAGTTGGTTTCGCTTTGACGTCTCCACTCATCTGCGATGTACTAAGCTTGACCTACGATGCTACGAAGTGGACACCGAAGGGGTAAGTAGATCACGTGCCATCACCGAAAGAATAGGATAAATATTAGTATGCGATTTCTACCATTATAGGACATTCAAGTTTTCAAAACTTTCACCATTTAAGGGGTAATATGGGCTTTCAAGGTATTGGTGTAATTCAACTACACTACTTTGAGAACCACTACTAGATGAGGATGAAGTTTTTCCTTTTGTCATGAAACTTAATCATTTTTTAACATTTTTGTTGCTCCACTCCCTTTTCTTTCGGATGTTGTGCTTGGTCCCTTTAGTGTTCTACAATAGTGGTCGAACAAACGATATAGGATTATGTTAATTTCCCTAAATTTGCTCTTAGACATAGTGTTTACGGCATCTGGGTTAAGGTCGGGCCCGTGTTCTTATAAAATTCATCAAATAAGCCACCTAATGAGGAGAACTTAATCCTAGGATCTATTATGGTTGCTAATTGGGAAACTACGGGAAAATATTCATAATATTTTGTGAATTTACTTTCCATTTGCATAGCGGCACCTCCAAACAAGGCATGAGATCTAAATTGCCTAATAACTTCACTGAGGCCTGATCAGCTTTACCTGCAACTGCTGTACCTAAGGACAAAAGTGGTTACTGTGGACCAATAGGAAAGCATCAGTACAGTCCTTGCAATAGTTGTGTCCAACGGCTATATCCTTGATGCTTGGGTATAAATACTCCCAATCTTCACCATTTGAAGATTGCTTGAGAAATTGATTTACTATGAGTTCATACAAAGTTGAAGCTCTGCCCTGAAATTCTAAGTCCTTTGAATCTTCATCTTCTACTTCAAGAAATATATCCCAGCCCAGAAATCAAGCCTCATACACATCAATAATCATTGTGCTCTACATCTCTTAGATTCAAAGAGCCTTGATCTTGTTTACAGACACACACCTCACTTGTTTAATCACATAGATTATTCATTTGAGATACACTGGTTATAGTCTAGGATTCGATCTTCATATAATAGATTTTAGATCTGAGTTTGAATACTTTGTATTTTGTAATCTCTCTCATACTCAATATAAAATCTAACTCTTAGAAAATTTAAGACTAACCATCTTGGTAGTGGACGTAGATCGTTTATCGATTGAACCACTCCAAATACTGTATTCTTACTTTTCTGCATTTATTATTTCTAGTGCTTATTAATTATCTACCTTTTTCTCTGTTTGATCTTAATTTTAGTTATCCTTAATAGTGAATTGTGTTTGAAGTTAACATTGTCAAAACCTCACTTTGTTTGTAAACCGCACTCACTGAAGCCGCTCTATAAAATCGCTTTACAAACCGCACCTCAAAACCTCTTTGTAACTCAAATATTTCGTTGTGCATTTTACAACTCTACTTGCAGTTTCTAACACACTGTAAGAGATTTTGTAAGCTTAGAGGTTTAGTTTTAAAAGAGGGCGAAAAATTTGTAACAGCTATTCACCCCCCCCTTCTCTAGCTATTTTTCACCCTTGTTGCAACCTTTGGGACCAACAAGTGGTATCAGAGCTTTTCACATTTATAAAACCACTGTTTTTCAAGCTTAACAGCTTGTGTGCCGATTCAATATGGCAAACTCAAAGACAATGACAACTGTTAACTATTCACACATTCCAATTTTGGACGAAGACCACTTCGACATCTGAAAGTGCCGAATGTTTATTCATTTGGAGACTATTGATGAGATGCTGGTGGAATGCGTAATCAATGGCCCGTTCATTCCCATGAAGGCCAATACAGATGCAGCCACCAGTGCGATAACTCCAGAAGTCAAGAAGCCAAAAGGCGAGTGGTCGGATGAAGAGAAAAGATTAGTTGCCTTGGACAGCAAGGCGAGGCACATCATTTCTGGAACCCTTCCCGTTTCAACCCTTCAAAAAGTGATGTATCTCAAAACCGCAAAGCATATGTGGGATGCCATAGAGAGCTACCTCGAAGGTGATGACGAATGCAAGGAGAACAAATTATATGTTGTTGAAAGATCCTACAACAACTTCAACAGAAAATCCAACGAAACCTTGCGTCAGACCTACGATTGCTATGTTGAGGTAGTTAATGCTTGTAGATCTCTTGGCAAGACTTTAACTGATAAGGAAATCAATATGACTTTCCTAGCTTGTGATAATGACCGATTTTTTTTTAAAATCAAACGGAGTCGCCACGCCGTTTTTAGTTTAAGGGCCAAAACTTTGAAAAATGCCCAAAATGAGAGAAGTGAGTTCGGAGGTCACGTTACACTCCGGGAAGAACGTTAGTGTTCACCCGGAATGCCTCGTAAAACGAGTCTTCCTAACTTGAAACCATTTATGTGTGTGTGTGTTTTGCAAAAGGAATTTTCTGGAAATAAGAGTTTTGACCGGACTGGACTGAAATTTACCAAAATATTGTGCTTCTGTGAGTGAGAATAGACTGAAAACAAAAATATTTGTCCCTTGCATTCCTGTTCGCGCGGACCAGAGCGAGAGTCAATTCTGTCCGTGTGGATGAGACAGTAAATATTCTTTTTTACAGCTTTCCAGTCTGATTCTGTAAATTCCAGAATGTCAACTGGAGTAACAGAATCAGAACTGGAGTTTGCAACAGAAAATGATAAGTAAAAAATATTTTTGAATTTTGCATCCATGCTTGTCCCCACTTTCCTTAGGCTTTGATTAGTGATCACTAAATATGATTAGTGGTGATCTACTATATCAAGCCATCCTTAGGGTACATTAGGACTTGGAAGCACTTCATTTGCTTGGGATGAGGAGATTTAACATAAAACAAAGATTAATGTATGAAAATTGAATTTAGGTTAAGGGTGTACCAACTTTAGAGTAGATTTCTAAGGTGGTCATTAAGATGACAATCCTTGATATCTTTGAACTCAATGTATCAACTTCACTCCTTTTGTAACCTAGGAACCTTAATGATCTTCATCCATGGAAATTGTTCCAAGGTGAAGATCTTAGGTTAGGAAAAAACATTTACAAGGAAGTAAAACAATTTAGACCATTTAAAATGGTCATCCATGGAAATTTATTCCAAGATGACCACATTTTAGGTCAAGTAAGAACTAATTAACATGAAAGAAGATGAAAATAAGAATATGGACCATTTAGTGTGATCATCCATGGAGATGAACTCCAAGGTGACCACACTTTAGGCCAAGAGACCAAGTAACAACTAGTTAATGTAAAAAGAAGAGCAACAATTTAAAAGGATGTGGATCCTTGTAGAGAATCATCCATGGAGATGAACTCCATGGAGATCCTCTTGGATCTAGGACAAGAGATGAACAATCAAGTAAATGAGCAAGTTACATCTTTAAAATGTGAGATGTATGCATGGATGAGGGAGATTAAGGTAAGGAGAAGGAGGGTTTACCAATGGTTGCACCCTATCTTCCTTGGATTTGTGTTTGGGGCTTGAATATGATCAAGATTTGAGTTGGGATTTTGTGTTTTTGCTTAATGTTTAGGCTGTTTTCTGGGATTTTCGTGAATATAGCAGTAGGGTTCGAATAATGGGATCCTTTAAACTGAGAGAGAATGATTTAATTTATATGCTGAATTTAGGTTTCAATCATGTCCGCGCGGACGAGACTGAGTCTCATTCCTGTCCGCGCGGATGGGGATGTTAGCGTGCCTGACTTTGCAGAAAGCAGTTTTGGCTGCTTGCATTTAATGAAAAGTTGGTCAATTTCTTGGAAATGACTCTTTCCAACCGATTTTTGACCTATTTTTGTTATTCCTTCAAGGTCCTTTCTTGTTTAAATTGCCTTAGAAAGTGACCAAAATGCCCTTAAACGTTTATTTGACGTGGAAGTCGTTAAATTGGGCTGAAGGAACATTGGCGGCTCAGATTGGGACACTTACAGTAGCCCCTCGGTGACGGCACTTTCGGAGGAAGTGGGGTCGTCGATAAAAGTGAGGTCCCAATCTGCTGGGGAGAAGAGGGTGACCATTTTGGATCGCTCGGAAAAGGAATGACCATTTTGGTCTGACGGCTGCACCTAATGGTAGGCTACCTATGTATCCTTAAGAGGAATCAAGCCGGGTGTAGTTCGGGTCTTTCGACTATCTTCAGACGTTGACCCTAGAGTGACTATTTTGAGGCGTCAACCTGGTGAGCGAGTTCTGCAGTCAGTTGCTAAAAGAAACTCTGCTGGGGATAGAAGATGACCATTTCGATCTGATGGCTGGAGTTGTACATCCACACCGCTTAGGAAAGGAATGACCATTTTGGTCTGGTGGCTGAACCTAATGGTAGGCTACCTACGAATCCTTAAGAGGAATCAAGCCAGTCGTAGTTCGGTCTTTCGACTATCTTCAGACGTCGACCCTAGAGTGACTATTTTGAGGTGTCAACCTGGTAATGATTTCGGTTTGTCGAATCAGAGGATGATTGCGATTTATCGCTTTCCTCGTGTTCCGTGTTGGAACCGAAGTGATAGCGTTTAGGTGCCTCAAGCCTTGGTGATGGCGTTTTAGGTGCCTCGGACCTTGAAGATGGCATTTTAGGTGCCTCAGACCTTAAAGATGGCGTTTTAGGTGCCTCGGACCTTGATGATGGCGTTTTAGGTGCCTCGAACCTTGATGATGGCATTTTAGGTGCCTCGAGCCTTGAAGATGGCGTTTTAGATGCCTCGGACCTTGAAGATGGCGTTTTAGGTGCCTCGGACCTTAAAGATGGCGTTTTAGGTACCTCGGACCTTAAAGATGGGGTTTTAGGTGCCTCGAACCTTAAAGATGGTGATCTGGAGATATCAGCTTGTTTTGAAGCTATTTCCTTCGATGGTTCGCATACTTTCGTTAGGGATGGACTCTGAGGGGATAGATGGTCCTTTGGTGGACTTCACTTGAAGGGATCGGTCTTACGTTTGTTACCGCAGATGGAAACGAGGAAAGAAACGGGATTCCGTTGGCTTTCGTCGGGGAAATCGGGCTTACGTTTTACTGCCGTGGGAAAGGATGACCGTATTGGTCGAGTGGCTGGACCTATGGTAGGCTACCTACATATCCCGAATGGGAATCAAGCCTATACGTAGTTCGAAAGCTGCTGGGGATGGAAATGAGGAAAGAAACGGGATTCCGTTAACTTTCGTTGGAGAGAACGGGCTTACGTTTTACTGCCGTTGATGAAAATGAGGAAAGAAACGGGATTCCGTTAGCTTTCGTTAGAGAAAATGGGCTTACGTTTTACTGCCGTAGATGAAAATGAGGAAAGAAACGGGATTTCGTTAACTTTCGTTGGAGAAAACGGGCTTACGTTTTACTGCCGTAGATGAAAATGAGGAAAGAAACGGGATTCCGTTAACTTTCGTTAGAGAAAACGGGCTTACATTTTACTACCGTAGATGAAAATGAGGAAAGAAACGGGATTCCGTTAGCTTTCGTTGGAGAAAACGGGCTTACGTTTTACTGCCGTAGATGAAAATGAGGAAAGAAACGGGATTCCGTTAGCTTTCGTTGGAGAAAACGGGCTTACGTTTTACTGTCGTAGATGAAAATGAGGAAAGAAACGGGATTCCGTTAACTTTCGTTGGAGAAAACGGGCTTACGTTTTACTGCCGTAGATGAAAATGAGGAAAGAAACGGGATTCCGTTAGCTTTCGTTAGAGAAAACGGGCTTACGTTTTACTGCCGTAGATGAAAATGAGGAAAGAAACGGGATTCCATTAACTTTCGTTAGAGAAAACGGACTTACGTTTTACTGCCGTAGATGAAAATGAGGAAAGAAACGGGATTCCGTTAACTTTCGTTGGAGAAAATGGGCTTACGTTTTACTACCGTTAGGTTCTTTTGAAAGAGGGCTAACTTGGGTCAACTTTGGTTAACCTTGGTTAAGTCCTGGATCATTCTGCAAAGCCTGAGATTTTTAAAGGGCGAAATAGGAATTTTGCCACTCAATCCTGTCCACGCGGACAGGAGCGAAGTGGAGACAGGTTTTAAAAAGGGTCGCGGCCTTTTCTTCTTCTTCTTCACCGCTTCTTACAGTTTACGAGAGAGAGACAGAGATTCCGCCATTGTTGCCCAAAAAACCTTCAAAATCTCTCAAAATTTCTTGATTTTCTTCAATTCTTGGATCTATGGAACACGGGGAGGCCGCTATTCAAGGTCAGGGACGCAGTCCCATCGCAGAAAGGAGACTAGAGCTCGTAAGGATGCGGAGGCATTATTCGCTTTCGCAATCGATGGTGGAGGAATCCTACCCAGATATGTGGCAGCATTGGTCCACTGATCCGGATCTTCACACGGTATACTTTGAAGCCATTTATTATTTTTTGTCAGTTTTTGTTCGAATTGTTAGAAATAGGATTTTAATTTGAAAAAATTCGAAAAAAAACCATGTTCTTGCCATTGAAATTTGAATTTGATGATTTACATGCTTCGTTGCGTATATGGGTAATTCAAATATGCATTTTGTTTGAAAAAAGAATGGGCGATTTGCCATTTTTGAAATATGAGGTGATGAAAATTTTGCTGAATCCGGGACGGACTTTTGTATGTGGGATTTTTGCAATGAGGTGATATTTTTATGAATGAGATGAATGCAAAGAAATATTCATGCGTGCTATCTTGTGTGAAAAATGGGACGGAGTTTTGTTTCTGTTGACTCCGTATGAATGCTATTTTGTGAAAAACGGGACGGTGTTTTGTTTCTGTTGACTCCCTGTCATTGACATGTCCCCTTATGTATGAATGAATGTTGAATGCTGAAAAACCTTTTCTTTTGCGCGAGAAAAGTGGGGTTGAGTTTATTGCATGTTGTTATGCTGCCGAATTTTCTTCAAAACTTTATGCCTAGAATGTTTGTGTATGCTTTTAAATGCAAATGCGATTTTTTATTGACATCTTGTCTTTCAATTGCAGGGTGGTGATCGATTTGTGCAGGATCAGCTGAATAAGCTGAAGACTCGCGGATCAGTCGAGGCTGTGATTATCCTGTGGGACCAGCTTCCGATCTTGGGTAGAGGGGCGATGATGAGTCCGAGGCAGATCGTTATTGAGACGGGGTTGTACGAGTTCGTTGAGTGCTTGAGGGGATTGGTGAAGTTGCCGAAGAGCAAGGGCTTGACTTTTGCCTTGGTGGAGCATTGGTGGGACGTGACCTACACCTTCCACTTCTTTTGGGGCGATGCTACAGTTACGCCTTCTGACTATGCTGCTATCACGGGTTTGTCCTTTAAGGGACGTAGCATTGAGTGGCAGGATGGCTACAGTGACCGGAATTTGCAGGATCTTCTGGGTTTTGTCCCCAATCCCAAGAAGGGGATGGGGATGGAGTATGCAGTGATCCACGAGAAGATCGTGGAGAGCATAGCGAGGTATCAGGCTGGTGATTATAGGATAGCTGCTGAGCAGATTGCTAGGTCTTTTCTGTGGTTCACTTTTTCGAGTACATTGTTTGGGCATGCCGAGGGGACGGCTGTGTTTGATTTATTGAGGATGTTGACAGATGTGGAGAGAGATGGAGAGGTGGCATGGGGGGAGGCCAGGCTAGCAGAGCTATATTTTGCTCTAGACAGATACAGCCGGAAGGCTGTGAGCTCCCTTACATGCTTTGAGTTTCCGCTGGAGGTACAAGCTTTTGCCTTTTCTTTTCTTTTTGCACGTGTTGTTTCTTTTCCAAACTTAACTGATGTAATCTTTTCCTTTCGCAGGTATGGGCTCTGGAGTTCTTTCACGTCACGATGTGGCGGCAGCCGGCGGAGCACATTGGGGCGTATCCGGCTATGCTCTCCTGGACTAGGCAGGCTCGGGAGAAGAGGGGTGCTCGGGGGCGCAAGACCCTCAAGTACAAGGAGTGTCGGCCCCTTATGAGAGCGGAGACGGATGAGAGGATTAGGTTCTACCCCTGGGGCTATTTTGACGTGGAGCAGTTGAAGGGTGCGGAGAGATGGACGGTAGAGAGGAGGATCTTGAGGGGGTTGTCTTGCGACGTTTATTACTTGGGGGATAGGGTGACGCGCCAGCATGGCGACGGCGCGCCTTTGCTGGCACCGATGGAGCCTCCTGCTGACATGATGAGTCCGACCGAGGGTTCGGAGACTTGGGCTTATTACCGGGGCGGCCAGCACTTCTCGGGGTTTATGACGGATGAGGAGCATTCGCTGTTTGTGTTGAGGAGGCTGAGGACGCCCCAGGTGCTTGAGAGAGAGGGGATCCCAGTTGTGCGGTACCCTTGGTCGGACTTTTCATACGTCCAGGATGGGGTGAGATTGAGAGTGCACATTCCTATCCCCGAGAGGGCCCCCCGAGCATTTCGGCCTTGTCCAGATATGAGGGTACGTCTCTTTATTCCTTATGTCTCTACTTTTCTCTCTTTTTTAGCTTCAACCACTTCTAACGCCCTTGTTTCTGTGCAGTTCCCGGCCACGGTTGTCGAGAAGCTGATGCGGCAGGTGATTGGGGCCAAGAGGTTCATCAAGCGGCTCATCACTCGTGGGGCCGCTCGGGGCAGGGAGAGACGAGCACAGCCGGTGCCAGTAGAGCGAGAGCCCTCCCCTACTCATTCTGAGCATTCCGCAGACACTCCCCCTTCTCCCTTCATGGATTCCAGCATGGAGCTGCCTCCAGATCGCGTCATTCTCGGGGATTTTCATGGACAGGGTCATGTTTGGCACCAGGGCGGATCATCTTCACAGGGCCAGGGATCCGACGCGTTCACGTTCGGGTATGATTTCTTTGCGGATCTCGGCCTGCCCTATCATGGCGTACCCACTGGTCCAGACGAGCCTCTTTCTGGAGACGAGGATGACAACCCCGAGCCCGAGATGTTCATGGCTGCAGAGGATATAGGCACGAGTCGTAAGAGGGACCGAGGGAAGGCGCTAGCTTCTGATGATTCTGATTAGTGACTGGTTTGTTTGGGACAGATACAATTTATGCACACATTTTTTCTTTTTTCTTTTTTTGGAATGTAATAATCTAGGATTATTTACTTTCTTTTCTTTTCTTTTTTTTTTTATTTATTATGCATGTGAATGTTGCATGAGCCCGGTTTTTTGGCAAGGGTGTGAATGTTTGGTATATGAACTGTTTTGGACAGGTTTTTGTATAGGTTTCGAGCGGCTTGGATGAAATATTCCTCCACGGTGCAGCAGTAAAAACTGCTGCAGATTTTTTTTTCTGATGGTGACATTCTTGTCCGCGCGGATGGGGATGAGGTTCAATCCTGTCCGCGCGGATAAGGCTGAAGTCTGACACTGGCATTTAATTTTTGCTTTGGATCTGGTTTTCCCCTCTTTTAATTCAAACATCTTCTTCAACTGCATTTTCGGGGAGAAGGAGAGAAAATCCATGGAGAAAATTGTGAGTATGAAAAATCCATCCAAATTGTCCCAAGAATCTCAAATGTCTTTCTTCAACAATTTCAAGGAGTGGTCCCGGGAGATCATGCACGAGAGGAGGTTGTTTTTTGAAGAAAGGTACAAGATAAAATGCTTGTGGTCTCTCAAAAAATTGGTTCCGGATTATGAGCTTTCGAGGGCCTCCGCTTCATTTTGGGATACAAGAAGACATGTCTTTTGCTTTTCCTACAATGAGATGGTCCCGACTATTGAAGAGTTCTGAGCTTTGCTTGGTGGTCCCGAGGTGGAAGACATTGCAATTCCTTTGCCCGGAGAAGCTACCTTTGTTGATAGGTTGTGCAACCTTCTTTGTCTTTCCCCGGAGGAAGCACAAGGTATGATCCGTGGCCCTGATCATTTTGACATTTCTGGTCTTCCTGATAGGTTTAGGGGTTTAGGCTTGATTGATGATGCATATTGGGATGCTTTTGCACTCTGCATGTTTCGGACTATGTTTATGGTTTATTCCTTCAGGATTTGTCACCGGGCTTTGCTGGATGTGGTTGTACACTGCCGTTTGGGACGGGACGTTGTGCCCTTGATCTTGGGAGAGACCATTCATGCTCTTGACCGGTTGGCTACCGGGAGGCAGTATATGCACGGGGGCAGCCCGTTTCTGTTGACGATGTGGCTGATGGAGCGTTTGGGGGTCCTCCGCGAAACTTCTGATGCGGTTAAACCTTGGACATTTGCCAGGAGGGGGGTTAATGTGGATCTGGATGATCAGGGCTCATGGGAGTACTGGATGGCTTGTCGCCGGACTGCGGATATCAGGTGGTTGGTGCCTCATTGGCGGGTAGAGACTCGGAGAGTGCTTCAGGATGGGTCTCATGTGGTTATGCTTCCGGGGCTCTCTCAGTCCACATTTTATATTCCAGCTCTGGTTCGGAGGCAATTTGGCTTGGAGCAGATTCCTTTAGAGGTCTTTGAGGACATAGCTACCAGGGTGGTGGCTTCTGCTTCGATGGATGATCCTTCAGTGTTTCTATTCCTTTCCCGATCATGGAGGTATGACGTCTTTCCTCCTAGGGTTATCCTCAGGCGTCCAGGGCACGTGTTTCTGACCACTTGGTACTTGGATTGGTACGAGAGACATTTGGGGGAGACACAGGTGGCTATTTTGAGGAGGCGTGAGGCCATTGTTGGTTTGGAAGACATGATGGTTTCAGAGATGAGGAGAGCCGAGGCGAGGACCAATCCTCATGATAAGAGCGGGGATGTTGTGACGGACTATGAGGCTTATGTCAAGAGACAGGAGGAGAGGATTCCTATGTTGCCGGCTCGGTTACAGGAGATGAGAGATGAGGCTAGGGCTACTAAGGCCCTGACAGACGCTGGTTTGATAGACCCTGTCCTTACACCAGAGCTCGGTAAGAGGAAGACTGATATTTTTCTTGTGCAGAGGAAGAAGACCCGAAGAGGAGGAAGGAAAAGGGGAGACGCTAGTACAAGCGGCTTGGAGTGACCTTGAGGTTTCTGAGTATCCCCTGCTTGTCATAGCAGGCACATTAATTGTTATGTATTTTAGTTTCTTTTAGCAGGTTGTAGGTTGTAGGAGTGAACCGAGTTTAGACTCATCAAAAAGCTTTTGACTGTAATGAATATGTGAATTGCTTTAGAGTTTTTCAAAATGCCTTCATGGCTTGATCAATGTGTTGATGACAAAGTATGATTTTTATTTATGTTTTAGACCGAACCGTTTCCTGCTGCCTACGTTTCCCTTGGACCAAAGGGTTCAGGTCTCCGTAGTTCGACTCGGTTAATTTTTTTTTTATGTGCAGCCCTGTTTTTTGCCTAGACTGCCCTTTTTGGATTTTCAGCCTAGCTGGGCATTACTCTTTTTGCACTAAGATTTTTTATTTTTTTTATGTGCAGTCCTGTTTTTTGCCTAAACTGCCCTTTTTGGGTTTTCAGCCTAGCTGGGCATTACTCTTTTTGCAGTAAGAGATTTTTTTTTTTAATTATTTTTTTTTGGTGCAACCCTGTTTTTTACCTAGGCCGCCCTTTCGGGTTTTTCAACCTAGTTGGGTATTACTCTTTTAGCACACCTTTTTTTTTTGCAATTTTTTTTTTTTTTTGCAACCCTGTCTTTTACCTAGGCCGCCCTTTCGGGGTTTTCAACCTAGTTGGGTATTACTCATTTAGCACTCTCTTTTTTTCTCTTTTTTTTGTTTTTTTTTTGTTGCAACCCTGTCTTTTACCGGCCATGCATGGTAGAAGAATAAAAGACAAGGTAAAAGTCCCCATTTAATTTCTGCGGCTGGGAAGTCAAAAAAGAGAGTTACTTTTACTCACTAAAGCTGCCAGAATTAAATTTGGGAAGCTGCCCCCCTTCTTTTTTTTTTTTTTGGAGATGACTCAGGGCCTTACGCGTAGTATATGCGCAGCTTGTCGCCATTTACTGGGTGTACGAAAGGATTTCCGTCGAGGTCTGCAAGTCGCATGGCTCCTCCAGAGAATACTTTTTGAACGACGTACGGCCCGGCCCAGACAGGCTCCCATTTGTCAAGCGGGTTGATGCGGGCTGGAGGCTTCTCCTTCAAAATGAGGTCACCTTCCCTGATGTCCCGGTGTTTTACTTTCTTATCGAAGGCTCTGGCCATCCTTCCTTGGTAAGCTCGAATATGTTCCATGGCTCTCAACCGGCGTTCATCTAGCAGGGCCAATTCATCATGGCGACTCTGGAGCCATTCGACCTCGTTGATCTGACTTTCTAACAGCACGCGGAGTGAGGGAATCTCTAGCTCGACCGGGAGCACGGCTTCCATTCCGTAGGTGAGAGAAAATGGTGTTTCCCCGGTTGCCGTTCTGACGGATGTTCTGTATCCCCAGAGAGCAAGGTGAAGTTTGTCAGGCCAATCTCTGCCTCGGACAGCCATTTTCCGAATGATGTTTTCCAAGGTCTTGTTTGCTGCCTCTACGGCTCCGTTAGTTTGGGGCCTATAGGGAGATGACTTGTGACGGGTTATTCTGAATTCTGCTAGCAGCCTGTCGCATTCCCCCTCAAAGTGGGATCCGTTATCTGAGATGATTTCGGCTGGCAACCCGTATCTGCATATGATGCTCTCTTTGATGAAGAGGGCTACTTTCTTTGAGTTGAGGACTTTGTAGGATTTGGCTTCGACCCATTTGGTGAAGTAGTCCACAGCTACCAGGACGAATTCGTGGCCGTTGCTGCCTGGTGGTGTGATTTTGCTATGACATCAATTCCCCAAGTGACGAAAGGCCAAGGGGTTGTCATGCAGTAGAGCTCGTGAGGAGGCAAGTGGTTGAGGTTCGAGTACCGCTGGCATTTGTCGCAGCTTCTGACGAACTGAATGCAGTCGGTTTCTATGGAGATCCAAAAATACCCCATTCCTAGTATGATTTGCATTAGAGCCCGAGCATTCATGTGGGGGCCACAGGTACCACCATGTATTTCTTTCATGAGTTCGGTAGCCTCTTGTTTGCTGATACACCGCAGGAGGGGGCCTTGATAGCGCTTTTTGTACAGCATATTCCCCAAAAGAACATAATGGGAGGCGAGTCGCCTCAGGGCTGAGAGACTTTTTGCTTTGATTCCCTCTTTATATTCCCCATCTTCATTTTTGAAAGAGGCTTCACCGTTCTTCAAGTACTGATAAATCTGGGTATACCAGAGATCATTGGCCATTTCGGCCTCCACTTCGACTTCAAAGCAATAAGCTGGGTTTTCTCTTCTCCCGACTCTGAATGGTTTGACGGACTTTCCTTCAGGTATTTCAACGAGAGAGACTAGTGTTGCCAGAGCATCTGCGAACCTGTTGCGATCCCTGGGCAAGTAATGAAAGCTGATTTCCTTGAACTGAGTCACTAGCTCTTCCATATAAGTGTGATATTTCTGCAGACCCGGATCCACGGTCTTCCATTTGTTAGAGACCTGGTTGATGATGAGGGCAGAGTCACCATACACTTCCAATTCTTTGATATTTCTTTCAAGAGCGGCCTCCAACCCGGCTATGCAAGCTTCATATTCGGCAGCGTTGTTGGTAACCTCGAAGTTTAACTTTATTGCTATGGGGGTGTGCTCGTTTGTAGTATCGACCAGGAGCATTCCTATTCCATTTCCCCTTTTGTTTGACGCCCCGTCAAAGAAGAGCTGCCAACGATTTTCTCCTTCTAGAGTAAAGATTTCGTCATCAGGGAATTGGGGTTCAGGTCCTCGGGACTCGTCACTTGGGAAGTCATCCAGTTGTTCAGCCATTATTCGCCCTTTCATGGATTTTCTCGTCACGTAAGTGATGTCGTATTCAGCCACGAAGAACGACCATTTTGCCAGCCTCATGGAGATGGAAGGCTTGTCGAACAAATATTTGATGGGGTCCAACTTCGAGACCAGATGTATCGGGTGAGACTGCATGTAGTGCTTCAACTTTCCCACTACCCAGACCAGGCCCGCGCAAGTCTTTTCACAAACAGAGTAATTGAGTTTACTCCCTTGAAGCTTTCTGCTCACGAAGTAGATGGCATTTTCAACCTTGGAATCTTTCTTCTCTTGAGCTAACATAGCCCCAATTGCTGTATCCGTGACAGTTAGATATAGCAATAATGGCTTTTATCGATGTGGGGGGCAAAGAATCGGGGGATTCACAAGGTACGCCTTGATCTTTTCAAAGGCGAGCTGGCATTCTGGAGTCCATTCCGTGTAGGCGTTTTTCCTCATCAACTTGAAGATCGGCTCGCAGATCGAGGTCAGCTGATTTACAAAACGGCTTATGTATTGCAGTCTTCCCATGAAGGATTTTACTTCTGTCAGCGTCCGAGGTGGTTTCATTTCGACTATGGCCTTGATTTTCTGGGGATCTACTTCAATTCCCCGTTCCGTCACCATATCCTTGCACCTTGCCTCGTCTTACACCGAAGGTGCACTTGGCTGGATTTAGTCTCATGCTGTGGTCTCGGAGGCGGCCGAAGAATTTTCTCAGATCAACGAAGTGTTGGCTATCGGATCCTTTGGAATGTATTATCATATCGTCCACATAGACCTCAATTTCTTTGTGGATCATGTCATGGAATAAAGCTGTAGCTGCCCTCTGGTAAGTAGCCCCGGCGTTCTTCGGTCCGAATGGCATAACTGTGTAACAGTACGTTCCCCAGGGGGTTGTGAAGGCTGTCTTGGCTTGGTCTTCCTCTGCCATTTTGATTTGGTTGTAGCCGGCAAAACTGTCAACAAAGGATTTAACCTCATAATTGGCCATGATATCTACCAGCATGTCAATATTTGGTAAGGGGAAATCGTCCTTTGGACTAGCCTTGTTCAGATCTCTGAAGTCCACGCAGCATCGGATCTTCCCATTAGCCTTGGTCACCGTCACTATGTTGGAAAGCCATGTCGGATACTCGATGACCCTGATGAAACCTGCTCTGAGCATCTTTTCTACCTCCTCTTTCACCTGCAGAGACCATTCGGGCTTAATTCTCCTCAGCTTCTGTTTTACTGGCTTGACTTTCGGGTCGAGCGATATCCGGTGTTCAACTATGGAAGGGTCGAGGCCAGGCATATCTTTATAGGACCATGCAAACACAATCACAAATTCTCTTAGCAGCTCAATTAGAGTGTCTCTTTCAGTTCCTTCGAAGAAGCTACCAATCTGCGTCTCTTTAGGCTCTTCCGCAGTTCCCAGATTCACACTTGTCAAAATCTCTTCGGCAGCTTGGGCTCGATTTTCCTCTTTCCGAACAACCTGCTTAAAGATTTCTTTAATATATTGTTCATTTAATGTTTCTGCTTCTTTATCTAGTGAATAATCATTAACTGTTTTTAGATTATTAGTTAATTTATCATTAGTTAAAGTGGCAATCAGGGGATACTCAGAAAGGTCCATCATTTCATTAAGAACAAAGGGGAATACATCATTTGCGACAACTTCGTAGTCTTCAGGCGTAAGGCCATCGGACGACTCTAGAGACTCGAACTCAACAATGAAAGACTCGGAGGACTTTACATAGGTTGACACAAGGGGACGGGGGACCAATCCAAGCTTGGTGATCATTTCCTCCTTGGTTGCGGACGGACCCGAAAGAGTTTCCCAATTCTTCAGTGGCATTGCTGTCAGTGGCCTCATGACTCGGGAATTGCATTGTTTATGTCCTCCTCCCTCAATCATTGCTACCATCTCCTTAACCGAACCAAAGTCGATCAGGTCGGGCACCTGGACCTCCTCTCCAAATAATTGCTGCATAACAGGACCATCCCAATCATCTGAAGGGAATTCTGCGGCTTTAGTTTTCGGCACTGTCAGCTCAAACTCAGCTTTTGGGCCTTCCTGGGCGATCGGGATCACGGTGGCAAGTTTCTCGAACTGCTCTACTGGGCTTGGCACGCCTTTGAAAGTATACTCGCTTTCCATGGTGGTGGTAGCCCCAGGTATCTTGGGTAGATCTAGAAACATTCTACGGACCGTATTTGCCTTGGTTCCCCTGAACTTGCTGAGTTTATGCTGTAACTTCATCCATCCCTCTGTAGGAGTAGGCTCTTCGGCTGTGGCATTATCCCGCTGTGTAGCACCTTTTACAAAGTAGTCTGCCAGATTAGGACTGAAAGGGAGAGATTTAGGACCGTTGACCGGGACCCCTCTCGTGGCAGCTTCTCCCCTCTTTCGAGCAATTTCCCCTGAGGTTGGTTCATATCCCAGGCCATGGCGAGTTTTCTGTTCTTTCACCTCAATGACTTTGTGAGTTCCCTGCTGATGCTTCCCCAAACCGAGGCCAGGCAGGTAGCTCATCTTTCTCATCATCTTCAAGACCGGAGGGATTTTGTCCCGAGTGACTGTCAGATCTACGTTACAAACTTGGGCTTTAGGAGGCTCGACTGTGAAGCCTGTCAGCATGAGGCCGTCCTCATCATGTTTGATCTCCAGAATAGGTATTCCACCCGTATCCGTGCCCTCCAAAGTGACTAGGTCTCCATAAATGGTTGTTAAATCCCCATCTGAGACGAACTTCACACACTGATGGAGGCTTGAAGCGACCCCCTTGACTTGGTGCAGCCAGGGTCTTCCCAACAGAGCATTAAAGGTGATTGGGATATCAATGACCTGGAATTCCACGGGTATCATTTTCTTGCCAAACCAGAGGTTCAAAGTGGCAACTCCAAGTACTGTGCGGGACGTTGAATCATACGCTTTGACTGTAAGGGAGGAAGGTGTAAGTACCCCAATCTGGATCGCTCTCCATCCCAGCATACGACAAAACCAGAGGCAAACTTCCGGAGGTCATAACTCCTTCATACGAACTCCGATTGAGACGTGCCATATATGGTTGGAAAGCTCTCGACGAGAGCTAGCTTGCCATCACATTCACAAGAGCATGGAAAGTCCGTACGGACCTCTTTGCATGCCAAAAGGTCCGTACGGACCTCTTTGCACCAGACATAATCATTACGAAAATCCCCTTAAAGTCCACGAGATTCCCTCAAATCCCGGAAATCCATCATTACCTAAGAGGTCCGTACGGACCTCTTTGCAGTTTTCCACTACTATAAATAGAGGGCTTCCCTCCTCATTTTTTACACCTCCCACTTCTCTCTTCCTCCCTAAGCCTTGGCTCCCTTCTAAGACCTTTCGAGGCATTCCCGGCCCCTTCGGATCCTTCCGAGGCCTTCCGAGCCCCCTCGAGGTGCTCCGAAGCCTCTCCGAGCGCTCCCGAGACGCTCCCGCGCTGCCCCGAGGCACTCTCGAGGTACTCTGAGGCCCTCGTGGTACTCCGAGGCCTTCGCACTCGGTCTTTCCCACGGTGTCCCGGCTCTTTCCGAGTCAAACCGGCGATCCCAAACCTTGCCGAACCTCCGCCCGAGATCCAACCAACGATTCCAACGCACGCCGAACCTCTCGCCCGACCGATCCCGACGATCCACACGCACGACGAACCTCTGCCCAAACGCAGCCTACGGTTTCAACTCACGCCGAAACTCGTCCGCGGACCACCGGCATCCGAAGCAATCCGAACGCTACTCCGACCTCAAACACTATTCCCCAAGCGGAAGATGCATTACGAACCAACATTGGTAAGGCTTCCTTCCTATTCTATTTCAATACATTTCAATACAATGTAGACATCCGATAAAGATGCATTTTTAAAAGCACACACACATCACACAACTTTTTAAAGGATATTAGGGGTATCCGAAAGACTCGTTTACGAGGCGACTCGGGTGAGCTCTAATATTCTAATATTCTCTTCCCGAGGAGTCATCCGACCTCCGAACTCAAAATCTCATCACACAAAAACGGTTTAAAATTTATCTTTAAACCGATGCCCTTTTTCAATGTTTTGGGCTTAATAAAAACGGCGTGGCGACTCTACAAATGCGAAAGCAAAACGGCGAGACACCTCCAACACGCAACGCTAAACGGAATAAGCCGGATGCCGGGCGCGATTGTCTTGCCTCTCGGATCCGGGCGACTTCCCGAACAGCGACGAATGCGAGATGCGGGGCTCGCGCGCGAGCCGGATCCGGTAATTTCGGTTGGCGACTCCATTGGGGACATTTTGTTTTAAAAACTTTTAAACAAAACAAAAGATTTTTAAAACGATGATGAGGGTCAAACTTTCATTTTACCCCTTCCTTTAAGCATTGTGTGTGTGTGCACGTGCTTCGTTTTATTTTACAAAAAAAAAAAAAAAAATACAAAAAATGCATCAATATACATCTCTGCATACATTTAAAATTCTTCAAAAACTTCTATTTTACTCAGAAAAAGAATTTTAGAAACCGCACACTACGCGCTATCGCCTCGGTTACACCGCACTCTACTCACACCGCTTGCCTCGGTTACACCGCACACTATGCGCACCTTTGCCTCGGATACACCGCACACTACAACCCTTAACCCGGAGTGGTCTCAGTTGCAGTCCGTTTGGTCTTCCTAGGCCTCTTGGGCGCGCACGGGATCATTCCAAACATCCCATCCTAGCCAAGCGTCAACCCTGCACGTTTGAGTCTTGAGTCACACTCTGTCCAGACTCGGTTGGTTTTTACCCAGTCCGTGTCATACGGCCTGGATACATATACCATGCCGGCCATTTTCTGAGTCAAGGCTCGGAACTCAAGATCCACCTTGCGCAAGCAAAGCGATGAAAGGTCATGCTAAAATCTTGACTGATCTTGATTTCCGAAGCTACACCTGCACGATGTTCCGTCCCGGATATACATCCATGCTCGCATGACACCATGTCATCACGCCTTTGATACGTCAGCCATGACAATATGACCCAGCCAACGCCTAACGTCACAGATCCCTTGCGCAAGCAAGGTAAAGAGAGGTCATGCCGAACTCTTGACCTGATCTTGACTCAGTGGCCGGCTCGGTTCACTATTCACATGGCTAACGCATCAAAACGAACATGACAGGCTCGGTCCTTAGGTTCGATTTTTCTTTTAGGCCGGTGGAAACCGCTTGCACTATAGGACCCTCGCCTGGGGCTGTCCACCCCGGGATGTCGAAATACAGGTGCAAAACGAGGGGCTTATAGCCGCACAGATGGTCTCCACTGACCCAGGATCTAGCATAGTTGCGAAAAAGAAGAGCAATCTTTTCCAACCTACCTAGGATTCTGAGAAAATACTGTTTTAAGTAAATTAAAACAACAAAAAAAAAATCAGAAAATAAAAGAAACGGAAACCGCATGCCACGTGAGCTTTCCCCCTTCTATCCCGTTAGGCCATTCCTGTGTCTAAACCTTGCCCGTCACCCCCTCCAGCGAACCGAGAGTGGTTGAGAATCCCTGGAAGCCGCCTTTTCAGTATTGAGGTCACAAGGTCCGATAGCCCTTCCAGTTCAACGGTCCGCACCGTCCAATACTCCCCCATGACGGGATCAACAGATAACAGTGAGGGAAACGGAACCCCGCCACTAAGGAATCTCCAGACAATGGAGGAGGTGCTGCGAGCCTTCGAAGCCATCAAGAAGCGCCAAGAAGAACAGCAAGCCTGGATCGTCGACACCTTGCGTCTTCGAGGAACAGTTGCAGTTCCCCAACCTGATGGAACCTTTGTTCTCATAGAAGACGAAGACATACCGGCTCCCCCGGTTTCTCAAAGCTATCAGCAGGTCCCGCCTCCGCCAAGCTACGAGATCCCAGCAACGCAGCGGCTCTCGCTCAAAGCTCCTCCGGCATCGGTCAGCAGCTCCGACATGCTCGCCTCGGATCGGTCGGTTTCCGGCCGCACATCAAGCTCATTACCAACGGCACACATACGTGCTCGCTCCGCGAGATCCTGGTGCATCTCGGTATCCCCCAGGATTCAATCCTTTGCCTCTATACGAGCCTCGCAATCACAATCGAAGTCCCCATTCTTACTGTGGACAGGCATCCCGAGCGGATATCCCGACATCTCAAGTTTGCCACCTGCTAGCTCGCCAATTGGGGCTAACGAATCGTTTCCCAGCTTCCCAAACACGCCCTTAGCGGACCTCGGCAATCACGCCCTCAACTTCAACACCCTGTGGTATGGGTTGGTATACACTCAACTACCTCCCCAAGACCCCCGAATGGCGATCCCATCAGCCAATCCACCTCCATCTTCGATTTCCGTCCCCGAAAACGGTAACCCACCTCGCATACCGACCCTCACATGGCTTGGTTGATCGAACAGATGAAAGACATGCAAGGCAAGCTAGCTAGTTCTCGGAAGGACTCCCTCCTGCCTACCGATCCGAACAAAGTGGTCCCTCTCCCTCCAAAGTTCAGGATGCCGGAAATGGAAAAGTTTGACGGAACAATGCCCAAAACCCACATCGACACCTACGTCCCGGGTATGAGAGCCAAAGGGGCAACCCTCAACAGATGGCGGACCACTTCCAAAGCATTCTCTCAAATCTACGCGCTAAGATGGTTCCTCAATGTAAAGGCGTAAAACCGCTCCACGTGGGACCAAATCGCCGAGATCTTCCTAGAGAAGTACCGCGCCAATCTTGAGTGGGAGACAAACCGCCACGATCTCGCAAGCCACCGAGCAAAGGATGATGAACCCGTTGGCGAGTTCTACAAAAGATGGAATTGGAAGCTTAGCGAGATAATGGATCCGCTTTCCAAAGAAGAGCAAATGGATATCTTCCATTCCCGCCTCAAACCATCTCTCGAGGGCCTTGATTAGCCACCACTTCTATCCCGACCTTCGTGCCATGGTCAATGCCGGGACCAAGTTCGAAAAGACGCCGAGCCTACAAAAGACACCGCCACTCTTGCTCCTTCCCACCGCTACTGTGCAGCCTCACAAATTCGACGCCTGCTCCAAACATAGGAAAGGAGGCCACGGAGCAGCCCACTACATCCGTAACGGAGTCCAAGGAAGCCGCGATCAAGCGCCCCGAGAAATAACAATCCTCCTGACGCAGCGTTCTCGCACTTCGACAACCTTGGAATGCCTCTAAGCCAAGTGTTTGAGGCGTTGATGAAGCGTAACATGCTCAAGCCCTCGAGAATTATCACCGAGGAATCCTAACCTAAGCGTGGATATGAGCAAGCATTGCGCTTTTCACAACTACCCGGCCACACCACCGACAATTGCGTCATACTAAAACAAGCGATCCAAAGGCCGATTGAAGAAGGAAAGTTGGAATGCCCACGCGGTCCCAAAGACAAGCCGGAAATCAATTCCCAACAACAATTGGGGAAAGCATCACAGAAGCCTTTCGACCTTCTCAAGCGCGTCAAAAATGCCATTGAGGAACCTGGGTTACCTTCTCATGACCCACAACCAAAGAAAGAAGAAATCGTCCGGAAGCTTGATCTAACCCCGCCTCCTAGAGTCTAGCTTCTAAAATAAAAGACCCCGAGTCCTGTCGTGTTTAAAGTTTAAGTCTCTCGAGTCGTCCGACGGCCTTATGCCCGAAGATTATGTGTTTGTAACAAAAATTGCGCTTCTTTATGCTTCGAATAAAAGTTCGACCTTCGAGTATCCTCATTGCCACTTTAACAAATGATAAATTAACTAACCAAAACAGTTAATAATGATTCACTTGATAAAGACGCAGACACATTAATGAACAATGCATTAAACAAATCTTTAAGCATGTTGTCAAACGAGAGAAAAATCGGGCCTAAGCTGCCGAGAAGGTTCTAACCAAAATGAATTTGGGAACCGCCGAAGAGTCCAAAGAGACGCAAATCAAAGAATCATACGACCCACCTCGTAGGTTCTAGTACTGTTCTCATTCAATCAGTCCTCCTCGGACATTGTAATTAAGTCTTCAATTTTCCATACGAAAGTTTTCTTTCTTCTCTTGCTAGACTTGAGACATTATTTTGCACCCCACATTACATTTAATGAAATGGTTTTGTTCTATGTGATCACTTGCATTGCTCAACAAGTAATTCCACAAATGATTAATGCTTTGATTAATTGGGTGTGAGAAAGTCAATCAAGAGCTCCCCATACACCTTACCATACCCCACACAAAGGCCTCCATCAAGCCATACACTTTCCAAAACATGTCCCCACCATCACCTTGACCAAGTCAACGACGGCAGAACATCAAAGGACAACAAAAGGTCACTCAAAGATCAAAAGATTGACCCCATGTCGACAACAATTTAGGGGCTTGCCTTCGCCTCGTGCGCATCAAGAAAGTTCAAGCAGGGCTTGCCTTCGCCTCAAATGCTCCAAAAAAAAAAAAAAAAAAAAAAAAAAAAGAAGCTCAAGCGTAAGCTACACAAAAAAAAAGCTCAAGCGTAAGCTTCACAAAATAAATGAGGTCAAAGACCCAGAGCCAACGATCAAGAAGCAATGGATTCATTAAAACCGCCACAAATACGACTTGTCAAGGAATCACCTCAAGGCCTCGTGCCTCATCATTCAACCTTCCGAGCCTTTTCGCCAAAGGCCGCGCAAATATTCATGCCCTCGGCCCCAAAGCCAAACACGCTTCAAACCCGAACTACGTCGACCCGAGCTCCTTGTCTTAAGGGGAACGTAGGCATCCGTAAATGGTCCGATCATAAACACATACAAATCCACAAACCCGATCTCATCAATGACCTCTCCTATACACAAACCTTCTTTCACACTGCACCAACTCGATCCTTGATATCGGTTGACTTTCTCCTCGTGATTAATCAAAGCATATCAGGTTTAATTGTTGAATAACCCGAACATCAACAAAGGGTTTTAAGCAAACAAGTGATCATTGTGAACAAATCAAGTTTTCAGATGTCTCGACAAGTCTTCTTCTTCTACAAAATAGGACAATAGAGCTAAACACTGATTTTCCGTCAAGAAGGGCTTCCATACACTTTTACAAGCTTTTCAAGACTCATACTCTCTCAAAAGAGTCAAACCCAAAAGCATTTCTTTTGTGCCTACATCAAATAAGGCATTCACACAAAAGGGGACCCGTTCCCACCTTTTCAAAAATAAATACGCCCTTGCAAGTGTACATTACGAGTCATTTCTTCCACAAAAGAGGGTCGAACTACGCAGACCCGAGCCTCTCACCCGAGGGGAACGTAGGCAGCCTTCATTGGTTCGGTCTAAGGAATACACAAAATTCCAAAAATTGACGCCACCAAGGCTCAGAAAAGAAGCAAACAAGAGATTTTGCGTCTCGACAAAGCTTTAAAAGTAAAACACAAATCATCACGGTTAAAACACTTCTTGATGAGTTCAAGCACGGTCTACTCTCAAACTCACAACATGCTAAAAGACGACTTAAAACATTTAACAATCAATGTGTCTGCGATGCCGATGAATGGATACTCGGTGTTTCGTAAGGTCATTCCATGCTACTCGCGTTTGGCCCTTCATCACTCTTTCCTTTCCTCCTCGTCCCCAACGAGTCTTTTTTCATTCCCCATGAGCGAGTTCTGTCTCCCTCATTCCGAGATCGGAGTCCTCCTTGTCGTGTCAAACGAATCCGCCGCTCTCGAGCATCGTTCACCCGTGCCTCGGCTCGGATCTCCTCCCTACGAGCCCGCAAAAGGGGACCTCTCCCCGCCGCCCGTCAACTCGAGTCCCGTAGTCAAACAAAGCGTCTCCCATGACATCCCGAGGGTTAGACCAAGCTTCGCACTCCTAAGGCTATAGCGGAGACGACAATCTTGCCCTGCACTGCTTCACGCCTCGCTCCCCAAAACCACTTGGGTCTCGCCCGATATGCTACTCATACCAATCTGTGTACTCGATGGTCAAGACAACATTCTCCGCATCTAAGGAGCACCACAGAGGGAAAGCGGAATACTTCCATACCCTCGTAAAATACATAAAAGCATCAGATCTCGTCATGCGTAAAGAAGCTACCTCCACGTTGGCAATGTCATCCTGCTCTCAAAGAAAGGCTCCCCGCCTCATCCCGAACCGACGGGAAACAAGCAACGGAACACGTAAAGAGGACCAAGGCAAACACGGAACTCGACAACATAGGAACCTTCCCGACATGCCCTCCTAGTTTCAATCCCCCAAAGGGAAACCCACCAACGACCTGATGCGTACCAAGATGTGCCATCCATCTCTCCTGCTGCATCGATCCATGTCCAAGACAAAAGGTCACCGAGCAAACGTCCACGGACTAAGAGACGCCTGAGACTCGTGCATGGCTCAAGCCTCTCTCGCAACCATAATGCAAGCAAAGCAGGGGCTTCCCCGCATGAATCGGTCCCTCATCACCAGATGATCTACACCGTGGAAGGTTTCCGGAACCAAAGGAACGATATCCTCGCCCGCCCGACAATGGCCTCGCCATATCAAACAGAGCACCGTCACATATCCCGAGGTAGCCAACCCCGAAAAGAGTGGCTATCAAGCACAAAGCGAACGCGCCCCAGAGACATCACTCCCGCCACCGCTCATGAAACTCGCCAAAGCCGCTCGCCCCAACCGCCGTAAAACTTGCCAAAGCCGCTCACTCCATTAACCACAAATGCATTCCTAGCTCATGCGACATGCACAAAAATAATAATAAGCTAGCAACAATTCCTAGGTCAATCCCGGAATCACAAATACGTCATTACATCTTAAATAAAATACTTTGTCATGTGCAAATACAAGTGTTTTATTACTGGTACAAAATGTCTGCTGCTCTACAAAAAAAAACAATGGAAAGAGGAAAAGCAAAAGAGCCCTAATCCGATTCATCATCATCCTCCTCCCCAAACGAGAAATTCGGCATCTCGGCGCTCCGCCACCACATCATCGTCCTCGGTGAACCCAGCACCTTCCTCAACCGGATAATCCAAGAAGTCCACAGGAATAAGAACGAAGAAGGAAAAAGAAGATGAGCCATCCCTCCTCTCCTTGTCCAGCACCTGAGGCGTCCCACGTCCTCGCCAAGTTCAGACAGAGGTGCTACCTCGCCCTCGCCAAGTTCAGACAGAGGCTCCATCTCGCCCTCACCGCAAGTTCAGACAGAGGCGCTACCTCGCCCTCGCCAAGTTCAGACAAAGGCTCCATCTCGCCCTCACCGCAAGTTCAGACAGAGGCGCCATCTCGCCCTCACCGCAAGTTCAGACAGAGGCGCCATCTCGCCCTCACCGCAAGTTCAGACAGAGGCGCTACCTCATCCTCACCAAGTTCAGACAGAGGTTCCACCTCGCCCTCACCGCAAGTTCAGACAGAGGCGCTACCTCGCCCTCACCAAGTTCAGACAGAGGCTCCATCTCGCCCTCCCCGCAAGTTCAGACAGAGGCGCTACCTCGCCTCACCAAGTTCGATAGAGGCTCCATCTCGCCCTCCCCGCAAGTTCCGGACAGAGGCGCTACCTCGCCCTCACCAAGTTCGTACAGAGGTTCCACCTCGCCCTCACCGCAAGTTCGCACAGAGGCGCCACCTCGCCCTCACCAAGTTCGTACAGAGGCTCCATCTCGCCCTCACCGCAAGTTCGACAGAGGCGCTACCTCGCCCTCACCAAGTTCGTGCAGAGGTTCCACCTCGCCCTCACCGCAAGTTCGAACAAAGGCTCCGTCGCGTCCTCATCCTTTCACCGACTTCGCCAAAAACGCCGCGCATCCGCAAAGATTTTCAAAGAATTTCTTTGGGCCGTGGGCGCCACACGCCCTCAACATTTCAACAACTCGATCGAGGCGCCCCATGCCCTCTAACACTTCAAAGAATTCGGCGAGACGCCACCACGTCCTCTTCATCTCGGCCGAGGCGCCCACGTCCTCAACAATTCAACTTCCTCCTCACAAAGGTGCCTCATCCTGCAGTAAACACAAAGAAAGGTATGTCAATAAACTTCAAACGCAATACATAGCTGTAATAAATGCTACATAAAAGAGGAGTCCCAGCACGGCATGATGCCTTTCCAAAAATTCCCACAAACAAAGTTCCATATAGGATCCACAAAATGCCCATCAAACTCAACTTAGGTCCAGACGCCTTAGAATAGTCCCAATTTAGGTTCATACTCCTGAAACTAAACCCCAACTTAGGTCATATTCTTGAACTAGGTCCCAACTTAGGTCATACTCCTGAACTAGGTCCCAACTTAGGTCATACTCCTGAACTAGGTCCCAACTTAGGTCATACTCCTGAACTAGGTCCCAACTTAGGTCATATTCCTGAACTAGGTCCCAACTTAGGTCATACTCCTGAACTAGGTCCCAACTTAGGTCATACTCCTGAACTAGGTCCCAACTTAGGTCATACTCCTGAACTAGGTCCCAACTTAGGTCATATTCCTGAACTAGGTCCCAACTTAGGGTCATACTCCTGAACTAGGTCACAACTTAGGTTCATACTCCCGAACTAAGCCTCAACTTAGGTAGACGCCTTCACACAAACTTCAACTCAGACATCACCACGTCCACTCACCACAAACCTCACTACTTCACCACAACCCTGAAGGCTTTAAACCACTCGGTCCGGAGATCGTATAAATCACCACATCACTATCCCCACTAAGGCTTTAAACCACTCACCCGGAGATCGTATAAATCAGCCAAACTACTATCCCGGCCAGGAAGGCTTTAAACCACTCGGTCAGGGCGCTCAATCGGCCCAAACTACTATCCCCAGGAGGGCTTTAAACCACTCGGTCAGGAGGCCGTATAAATCAGCCAAACTACTATCCTCAAATGGAAGGCTTTAAACCACTCGGTCCTAAGACCGTATAAATCTCCCAAATCACTATCTCCCACCCTAAGGCCTTAAACCACCCGATTAGGAAAATCGTAAAATTTCCATCCCAGACACCACCACGTCCTTATCACCGACCTCGGCGGTCACACAACACTTCAGTGGCACCACCACGCCCGCACTCACAAACACTCACCCCACACACGAACTACGATCGGGCTTGATTCCCGCTAGGGATACGTAGGAATCCTATCACAGTGGTTCAGCCTAACCGACCTAAAACGGCCACATAACAGACACCGCCATGTCCTCACGCACCGACCTACACGGTCACTTCCTCTCCCAAAGACGCGATCCGCATCAGGACCCTTATCTTATCGACGACCCCACTTCTTTCATAAGTAACGTCGCCGAGGGGCTTCGTAAGTACCCCAACTGATCGCTCTCCATCCCAAAGATACGACAAAACCAGAGGCAAACTTCCTGGAGGTCATAACTCCTTCATACGAACTCCGATTGAGACGTGCCATATATGGTTGGAAAGCTCTCGACGAGAGCTAGCTTGCCATCACATTCACAAGAGCATGGAAAGTCCGTACGGACCTCTTTGCATGCCAAAAGGTCCGTACGGACCTCTTTGCACTGCATATAATCATTACGAAAATCCCTTAAAGTCCACGAGATTCCCTCAAATCCCGGAAATCCATCATTACCTAAGAGGTCCGTACGGACCTCTTTGCAGCTTTTCCACTACTATAAATAGAGGGCTTCCCCTCCTCATTTTTTCCCACCTCCCACTTCTCTCTTCCTCCCTAAGCCTTCGGCTCCCCTTCTAAGACCTTTCGAGGCATTCCCGCCCCTTCGGATCCTTCCGAGGCCTTCCGAGCCCCTCGAGGTGCTCCGAAGCCTCTCGAGCGCTCCCGAGACGCTCCCGCGCGCCCGAGGCACTCTCGAGGTACTCGAGGCCCCTCGTGGTACTCCGAGGCCTCGCCTCGGTCTTTCCCACGGTGTCCCGCTCTTTCCGAGTCAAACCGGCGATCCCAAACCTTGCCGAACCTCTCGCCCGAATCCAACCAACGATTCCAACGCACGCCGAACCTCTCGCCCGACCGATCCCGACGATCCCCACGCACGCCGAACCTTCGCCCAAACGCAGCCTCTACGGTTTCAACTCACGCCGAAACTCTGTCCGCGGACCACCGCATCCCCGAAGCAATCCGAACGCTACTCCGACCTCAAACACTATTCCCTGCGGAAGACAGACACGAACCAACATTGGTAAGGCTTCCTTCCTATTCTATTTCAATACATTTCAATACAATGTAGACATCCGATACAGCATGCATTTTTAAAAGCACACACACATCACACAACTTTTTAAAGGATATTAGGGGTATCCGAAAGACTCGTTTTTACGAGGCGACTCGGGTGAGCTCTAATATTCTAATATTCTCTTCCCGAGGAGTCATCTGACCTCCGAACTCAAAATCTCATCACACAAAAACGGTTTAAAATTTATCTTTAAACTGATGCCCTTTTTCAATGTTTTGGGCTTAATAAAAACGGCGTGGCGACTCTACAAAATGCGAAAGCAAAACGGCGAGACACCTCCAACACGCAACGCTAAAACGGAATAAGCCAGATGCCGGGGCGCGATTGTGCTGCCTCTCGGATCCGGGCGACTTCCCGAACAGCGACGAATGCGAGATGCCGGGGCTCCGCGCGCGAGCCGGATCCGGGTAATTTCAGAAGGCTTCAGATCTGTAGACTTGATGACGAGCAGACTCATGATCTTGGCTGGGAGGATATTCATTCCGGACCCATTGTCAAATAAAACGCGAGGGAGGCATCGTTCATCTAGCTGGACTGTGATGAAGAGAGGCTCGTTATGATCGGCTCCGAACTGAGGGAGATCAAGGTCTGTAAAGGTGATTATGTTCCCGTAGTGGATGTTCCCAATCAATTTCACTACGTCATCGGGGGTAGCATCGATAGGGACCAGTGTGCGGGCCAGGCTTTCTTCCAGTTTTAGCTTGTGAGGATAAGATGAGGTAAGTAAGGACAACAGTGAGATGTTGGCCTGAGTCTGTTTCAGCTGAGTGAGCACGGGATCTTCCTTCTCGGGGTCAGGAGTTTCGGTTGTCTTAGCATAGGGGTTACGGTTCTCCCCAGGTGCTTGATCGGCTGTCTTCTTATCTGCCTTGAGGTTCCCCTGGTAGATCTGCCCGGATCTGGTCAACAGTTAACTTCTTCATCTGTTGCTTCTTTGCTATATTTCTTCAATGCTGCCAAGGTCAACGGAGGAGATTGTTTGGCTACTGGCCACTGATTCTGACAGAGCTTAGCAATGGCGAAATGAGCTGAGGATATTGAGCCACTGGTTCCTACCTGGGCAGCCTTCCGGATTGCTTCCCAAGTTACGGGCTTCTGATCCTGGGATTGCATTGCTGTTCCTTGGATGGCCCACAGAACTAGGGCATCTTCCGATTCGTCCTCATAACCATAGCTTGCCTTCCCCATAGTTATCATATAGCAGGAACTGCTACTCCCAGGGCTTGGTGGCTTTTCCTTTTTATCTCCGGTATAGTGCAGCCAATCTGGCTCCTTTTTGTAATACTTGGCGCTAGAGATGATTATGGCGTTCTGTGTGGGAGGTGCATCTGGTATCATACCAGTGTCCAGGACCTCTCTCAGAGCTGAAATGCATTCGGGAAAAGTGATTTCTTCTTGGGTAATCCTGACAAGGATTGTTGCTTTGCCTCTGGGAGGATTTGATCTGACCATGGTTACTTTCTCATCGGGGAGGATAGGAGTCAGTCTCCCTTTCTCTAACAGATTCTCAACAATCTGCTTGGATCGGATGTTCGAGAATCCCTCCCCCAAAGCATGGTAAGCAGTGTTGAACTCAACGACATCTACGTATTCAGCCCCAGGAAAATTCATGGCTTTCATGTCCTCGGTTTCGTAGTCGTCCTCCGAAGTTTCTTCAATCTTATGACTGTCAGCCTCCATTTCATCATACATCTTTTTCCTTTCGCCTTTGCAAACAGGGCAACCACAAGTAAAGGACAGACAATGTTCCTGTCCACAGCTTGACACAGCGGCTCGGTATATCTGAGTCCAGATGAGGAGTACCTGGGGTCCACTGTCGGGTGCAGGAGCTATTAAGAAAGCGTCATGCGGGTCCATGGGTATGAAGGCAACTGGAGAGACATTTAGGTCGATAACTCTCTTCAGGGATTCCATGCACTCGATGTGTTCGAGAGGCTCAGTCGTGACCCTTACAGTTGTGATGCCGTCAGTTCTAGGGGAGGAAGAGAAAGACCCGATGACGTTTACGAATTCATCGTCTGCCGGTTGCTGGAAACCTCCCTTTTCGACCAGTGCTTCAATGAAATTTCTCCATTCGCCCACTAGGTTTATGTAGGGAACATTGTGCTCCAGGATTTCAGACCTGTATTGTTCTTCAAGTGGGCTTTGATGTCCCTATGAATGTGGTGCCCAAATTTCGTGTTGGATTCACGCGAGTTTGAAGACATCCGATTTAATTTGAAAAACGGAGTCGCCACGCCATTTTGATTACCTCAAAACTTTGAAAAAAAGGTTTTATGGGTTCGGAGGTTAAGTTACCCCTTGGGAAGAACGTTTGGCGTTCACCCAAAGTGCCTTGCCGGAGCAAGTCTCCCAAGATTTCGATGTCGTGCTTGCTTGCGTTCTTTCTTGTGTGCATGTGTTTGAGAAAAAAAAGGGGGAATGTCCCAAGTTGTCTTCCGGACGTACAAACCATTTGTTGGTTGTCGCTCGGGATTCCTTGGATTTTATGTATTTGGGATTATGATCCCGTCCTCATCTTATGACTTGTGATCATCGCATTTTAACCTCGGGACTTGCGTGATCGAGAGAATGTCTCTCTTTTTGGTCAAAGATGAGGTTCTTTAGGAAAGGAAGGTCCTTAGCCCATCAATCCTACGCTTTAAGACGGTTGAGCTCGTATAGATGCTTCATACTCTTTCTTAAGCGATAATTGGAGATATAGGGTTCAAGGTTGTCCCCTTCTAAAGAAATCATGAAACCTTTAATGGGATGAACAATGTAAAGATGAGAACTTTACACCGGTCCGTTCCAAGGTTACAAATGGGGACATGGGGGAATGCATGTGAAAATGATACTTTATGTGAAAAGATGGCATTTTTGGTTTGAAAATGATGCATTTGATTGCAAATGGGTGCTTTTTATGTAAAGAAATGATCTTTGTGCAAAGAGTGCATCTTTAATGTGAAAAGGGATTTTAAATGGAAAAGGAATGATTTTAATGCATGAAAAATGGGATTTTGGTGCAAAGGATGCACCTTTATGTATGAGAATGGTATTTTAATGAAAAGATGACATATTATGTACATAGATATTATCTAAACATCAGGTATTAGCATTATGGGGTTAACATCGATTGTGACTTGAAGCTGTGAAGCTTCTGAAAGCGGCTACTTATGTCGCGTGACATAGGCTGCTATGTCGCGTGACATAACTAGCCATTTTGCAGAGAGGCTTTACTGAGATTTGCAGAGGTAACAAGGCACCAAAATGGTCAAGTTACTTCACAAACAAATCTCAGGGAGCATGTTTATCCATAATGAACACTTCAAGTGGGTGTGGATATGAGGGATCCAGACTCATCTTGAGTGTTCATGCAAAACCAAGCCAAACCGGGGCTTTTATAGGAAATGTAATGAAATCAGATGTGGATCTATGAAATATGAAGCTAAAGCATGCAACTTTATTCAGAATATCACATTATTAAAGCATTTAGCATAGAGATTCCATGTATAATGAAGATAAGGAAAGGAAATGGGTAGAAAATCGTTACCCTTGAAGACCACGACCCTCTATATCAAGTTAGATATAGGGGCCTTCAAAGCAGGCTTACGGGGATGGGATTGAGCCTTCGTTTCTTGAGAATCCTTGGTTCTTGGTGTGTGTATGAAGTGTGTGTGTGGGAAGTGTGTGTGGGATGGATTTGGGAGGATTAGTGGATATTTTGGGGGTATATGAAGAGGGAGGAGGCTTCTGGGGGTATTCCCTATAGAGGGGATGAGGGGTGGAAGAGGTGTCTCTAAAATGAGAGGTGAAGGCCTCTATTTATAGAGTCGCACTGCATGGGCTTGTTATGTCGCACGACATAACAAGCCATGCTTTCCTTCTAGAAACATGCGAGGTGGCAACCTTCTAGAACTCTCCTGGTGGTTATGTCCGCACGACATAAGTAGCCACTCAGATTCTTCTAGAAACATGCAAGGTGGCAAGCTTCTAGAAGTTTTTCATGGCCTATTATGTCGCACGACATAAGTAGCCAATTCAGTCCCTTCTAGAAACATGCAAGGTGGCAGTCTTCTAGAAGGGTTTTGGAATTAAGAAAAACGTGTTTCTTAATTACCAAGCATTCCCTTCAGCCCTTAAAAGGCTTGGAACATTTCTGAAATTATTCCGGAACTGTAGGAAAGTCCGAGGAATTACCGGAAAAATTACCGGAATTGCCGGGAAAATTAACCGGAAGGCATGAGCCAGATTTGGGTACTTACAGTCCCTCATCCTCTGAAGTATCCGGGCATTGACCACAGGTGCATCTTACGAGGAGCACTTCGTGGGGGCCCGTTTCCATTGGTATTTGACCCATATTTTCTGGCGGCCCTTCATCGTCACTGGCCGACAACCAACCATTGTGCCCGGTGCCCATGAGGTCATTTCCGGCATGATTGTTCCAGACTGCTTCTGGATCTTGGGCCTCAGTTGACTCCTCGCTCTCGTCGTCATCATCATCACTGTCATCGGAATCGTCCTCCCATACCGTTTGAACTTCGGCCAAGAGAGAACGCCGATCAAATCTATTAGGTGAGGATGGGTGCGTGCAACCGCAGAAGTTGTCATAGGCTCCCAATGCTGGAAGCGGCAGCTGTGACTCAGCTTTTCCTCCCAGGAACTGCGGGGAAAGAGTGAGAGGGGGTGGCACGTATTTGACTCCTGGTAGGATATGGAAGCAATCCTCCTCTTCTGAATTTTCGTCTTCACTATCCTCGGGATCGTACTCGGCTTCTCCCAGAACCAACTTGCAGAAGTGTATTAACTCCAGGTGCTCTTCGGCTTCTTTGCTGATAAGCCCCAACACAGGCGCCAACCTGAAGCTTTCTTGTTCAATCTTTCTTGAATGCTCTAGCCACCTCGTGTAAATGATTTTCTCGTGATTTGATCTGAACAGCCCCAGTTCTCCGGTGTCAGCTTTCCCTTCCTCCGAGAAATAGCGAGCCTCATATTCTTGCAAGAAATTTCTAACATGGGACCAAGGAGGGTTGGTTTGTTCATCATCCTCAAAGCTGAGAGGGAATCCGAATTCAGGATCCTCGACAAGGTTGGTCGTGGGTATTTGTAGATCTTCATCGGTTTCCATGTCTTCCTGGGCATACGAAGGTTCTCCGATTTCGATCATGTTTACTTGGTTATGGTTCCTTGGAAAAGGATTTTTGACTGTATTAGGCCCCTCGGGACCTTCCAGCTTTCCTTGCTCTATCAAACCTTGGATTGCCTTTTTCAGAGTATAGCAATTATCTGTCAGATGTCCGTGGGCTTGATGAAAAGCACAATACTTAGAAGTATCCACGGGAACATTCGGATTCCTGGGTTGGAAGTTCTCCAAAGGCCGCAGTAAACCTTCTTTCACCAATCCTCTAAAGATGTCATTCAGAGGCATTCCGAAGCTTTCGAGGTTTATGAACCGAGGTTTGGGCTCAGCTGGTTTCTTGGGAGCAAAAGAGGTTGCATTATTACATTCTTGCCCTGCGTAATTGATCACTTCTTTACCCTTAGCAGGAGCAGGAGCAGTGTTGGAGGAAGGAGCCCTGTATCTGTAGGCAGGTGCAGCAGCCTGCTGTTGATTGTAAGCCTTTTCAAATTTAGCCCCGGAATTAACCATTGCACGTAAGTCCGCGTAGGGGAAGTGGCTGAGGGAAGTTCTCAAATGCGGTTTTAGGCATGACTGGAAGATGTCCAACTGTTCCTCCTCAGAAGGGGGAATGATCATCTCACTAAGTTTCAAATTCCACCGCTTGTAAAAATCTCCGATGTTCTCGTCGGGACGCTGCACTGTTGTCTGCAGGTCCACTCTGTTTGTTTCCCATTCCAGGTTAGCTTTGTATTTCTCGGTGAAAGCACTGGTGATCTGGTCCCATGTGGCCCTGGCCTCGGGCTTTAAGCGAAAGAACCATTTCAAAGCACTGGATTTCAAAGAGAGGCTGAAATAGTCAGCCAGCTGCTGATTCGTACACCCCTTAGCTTTCATTGCCAAGGTGTATGTATCCAGATGAGTTTTCGGGCATGCAGTCCCATCAAACAGGTCTAGATTGGGCATCACAAACTTGGGGCAGGAGAACAATGGAGTCCGGGTCCGTAGGCCGGAAGGCAGACCTCTTAGCAGTCAATTCAGCAATCTGTGCTTTCATTTCCTTGTGTTGTTCCATAAACCAGGCCAGGTGAGGGTCCTGTGGTGGAGCCATGGTGTTCAGACCAGTGACTGAACTGGAGAGGGGAGTTACCACTGGCGGCAGACTGGTGGATGGAATGGCCGGTCCAGGGACGTAGGTAAAAACCTGTCCTTGACCCGAATTACCCTGGGGAGTGTGAGTAGGAGCCTGGGCAAAGGGATAGAACCTCGCGGCTTGCTGTTGATTTTCAATCGGCAAAGAGGGTGGAGGCAGGCCTGATGTAGCCGGGTAGCTTGGGTTTCCGGGGTGAGACTCATAAGCAGGCTTAAATGCGGTCGTTGTCCCCGGTTGTCAATTGCATGCCAGGCCGCGAAGGTGTATGACCAGGAGGATACTGCAGTCCTGGTGATTCTGATGAGACTGGGGCGGGGGCTTGCTGGCCCATTGGACCTTGAGTGAGAAATGGGTTCGTGGAAGCTATGTTAGGAGCAGCTGAACTAGCATCATTCTGAAGAGGGGCTCCTGACTGTTGTCCCGAACCAAACTGTGGTGGCATCCCAAACTGTTGTTGTGGCACTCTGAACTGCTGTTGTGAAGGTCCGGATTGATCGATTCCAAACTGAGGCGGGATCCCAATTTGCTGTGGCATTCCAAGGTACCCCCAACCATGAGAAGACATTCCGTACTGATTTTGTCCCCAATGAGGAACTGCGAATCGGCTTCGTCCCGTGAGCCGCATGGATCCTGTAGGTCCGTAGTTGGGAGCCGGGCCGACCCAAAGATCGAGAAGCATGGGTTCTGGTAGTAGTACCATAGGAGGTTGGTGGTGGCATTCTGGAGTAGTCAGGGCGACCAAGAGTGGGGTTGGGGTCCTCCTCTTCTTCCACGGTGAAGGTGCCATCGAGATTGAGACTGGCGGCCAAACCATGGCTCTTAATAGCTTCCATAAGGCTATTCATCTGTGCTTCCTGTCGCAATCTCATCTGTTCGGCTAACTGATTCCATTGTTGTTCTGTTTGGGGAGTCCCGGGAGGCGGAGTGATGTTGTCCCCATCGTTACCAGCTGATGCAGACATTCTGAAACTCGGAGTCGAAACAAATGGTGAAGCTGACGATGCGCTTGACTCTTCCCAACTGATCAGACGGTGACCCGGTGCCCGAAACCAAGCTTTGTGAGGAGCTGCGGGGGAAAGACACGAGGGTTCAGATATTTGGGAATGAAGGAGGGTAGGTGTTTGGGCTTAGGGCTCATGCAACATGCAGTTATTTGTTCTCGTTTACTTAAAACGTATTTTATTAAAACCTAAGCGGTTGGAAAAGATTGCTCTTCTTTTTCGCAAACTATTCTAAGTCCTGGATCAGTGGGTCCCATCACTACGCTACAGACCCTCAACCTGTAACCTCGAACAAGGGTTCTGTAGGGCAAGCAGGTCCCACCGACCGAAAAGAAAAACGATCCTAAAGTCTGGCGGGTAATCGAGTCTTAACGCGTATTCAATGTAAATTACGGGCCAAGCTGACGTCAAAGGTCAAGATCATGTCCGGGGGCTCGACGAAAAGTCGGCATGGCTTTGACTGATAAATGTCCATAATTGATCTTGACGCGTCGTCAGTTAGGTCGTAATTAGACATGGCATAATCGTTAATCCTTGATGACTCAATGTCATGCCGGGAGTCGGTGCATAAGTTGTGCAAGTCAAAGTCAAAGTCAAGGCGCCAGTCAAGATCTGGTCAAAGTTCATGACGGAAAACCGTCATGACTTCGACTGATTAGGGTCTCCGAAAGATATTTGACTTGGCGTGCTGACTAAGGTTTGGCTGACATGGTGTATACACAGACAGGGCACGACACGGACCAAACTAAAAACCAACCGGGTCTCGGACAAAGTGTGTCACGGACAAGTGCCTTGTCGACACAAGGCTCCAAGGGATGTTTGGGTAGTCCCGTGCTCGCACCGAGAGGCGTAGTAAGGCCAAACGGGCTGCTACTGGGATTTTCCCGGGTAAAGGACGTAGTGTGCAGTGCAAGGCCAAGTGCGCGTAGTGTGCGGCAGTCTATCTTCTTTTTCTGAGTAAAATAGAAATTTTCGCATGTGTCTTAAGAGCATGATGCATGCAAAAAATTTTGAAAATGATTTTTTTTTGAATTTTATTTTTTTGAAAAGCAAGTAAACACATAAGCACATAAAATTTAACAGTCAAGGAAACGGGTCCGACAGTCAAAATATTGATTTTTCCGGGACGGTCAAAACAACACGAAATGAAAAAATACGCACACATAAATGGTTTCAAGTGCCGGGACGGAAGTTTGACCCAATAAAGCTTTTCTTTTTTTTTTTCAAAAAATGATACCGGTACGTGGCTTTGTTAGACCATAATTTATCCCAAGCCCCGGGTTAGGAAGCGGTACAGGAAACTTAATGATTTACACCTACATACCAAATATCATTTTTTTATTATTTTATTTTTTAAAAAAATAGATAAAGCTTATTTTTAAGTATCCCCAGCGGAGTCGCCACTGTGATGATGACCGATTTTTTTTTGAAAATCAAACGGAGTCGCCACGCCGTTTTTAGTTTAAGGGCCAAAATTTTGAAAAATGCCCAAAATGAGAGAAGTGAGTTCGGAGGTCACGTTACACTCCGGGAAGAACGTTAGTGTTCACCCGAAATGCCTCGTAAAACGAGTCTTCCTAACTTGAAACCATTTATGTGTGTGTGTGTGTGTGTTTTGCAAAAGAAATTTTCTGGAAATAAGAGTTTTGACCAGACTGGACTGAAATTTACCAAAACATTGTGCTTCTGTGAGTGAGAATAGACTGAAAACAAAAATATTTGTCCCTTACATTCCTGTCCGCGCGGACCAGAGCGAGAGTCAATTCTGTTCGCGCGGATGAGACAGTTAATATTCTTTTTTGCAGCTTTCCAGTCTGATTCTGTAAATTCCAGAATGTCAACTGGAGTTACAGAATCAGAACTGGAGTTTGCAACAGAAAATGATAAGTAAAAAACATTTTTGAATTTTGCATCCATGCTTGTCCCCACTTTCCTTAGGCTTTGATTAGTGATCACTAAACATGATTAGTGGTAATCTACTATATCAAGCCATCCTTAGGGACATTAGGACTTGGAAGCACTTCATTTGCTTGGGATGGGAATATTTAACATAAAACAAAAGTTAATGTATGAAAATTGAATTTAGGTTAAGGGTGTATCAACTTTAGAGTGGATTTTTAAGGTGGTCATTAAGATGACCATTCTTGAGATCTTTGAACTCAATGTATCAACTTCACCCCTTTTGTAACCTAGGAACCTTAATGATCTTCATCCATGAAAATTGTTCCAAGGTGAAGATCTTAGGTTAGGGAAAAATATTTACAAGGAAGTAAAACAATTTAGACCATTTAAAATGGTCATCCATGGAAATTTATTCCAAAATGACCACATTTTAGGTCAAGTAAGAACTAATTAACATGAAAGAAGATGAAAATAAGAATATGGACCATTTAGTGTGATCATCCATGGAGATGAACTCCAAGGTGACCACACTTTAGGCCAAGAGACCAAGTAACAACTAGTTAATGTAAAAAGGGGAGCAACAATTTAAAAGGATGTGGATCCTTGTAGAGAATCATCCATGGAGATGAACTCCATGGAGATCCTCTTGGATCTAGGACAAGAGATGAACAATCAAGTAAATGAGCAAGTTACATCTTTAAAATGTGAGATGTATGCATGGATGAGGGAGATTAAGGTAAGGAGAAGGAGGATTTACCAATGGTTGCACCCTATCTTTCTTGGATTTGTGTTTGGGGCTTGAATATGATCAAGATTTGTGTTGGGATTTTGTGTTTTTGCTTAGTGTTTAGGCTGTTTTCTGAGATTTTCGTGAATATAACAGTAGGGTTCGAATAATGGGATCCTTTAAACTGAGAGAGAATGATTTAATTTATAGGCTGAATTTAGGTTTCAATCATGTCCGCGCGGACGAGACTGAGTCTCATTCCTGTCCGCGCGGATGGGTATGTTGGCGTGCTTGACTTTGCAGAAAGCAGTTTTGGCTGCTTGCATTTAATGAAAAGTTGGTCAATTTCTTGGAAATGACTCTTTCCAACCGATTTTTGACCTATTTTTGTTATTCCTTCAAGGTCCTTTCTTGTTTAAGTTACCTTAGAAAGTGACCAAAATGCCCTTAAACGTTTATTTGACGTGAAAGTCGTTAAATTGGGCTGAAGGAACATTGGCGGTTCAGATTGGGACACTTACATAGCTGCTTTAGGTTCTAGATGGGTAAATAAAGCAACCTCTCTAGAAGACTCCAAAATTTTGAATACTTTGTCGTTAAGTAACTTGTATGCAAACCTTAGAGTCTATGAGCTTAAATTAAATCACATTGAAGAGATTGAAGGGAAAACCAAATCACTTTCTATGTCCGTCGTGGAACATGAGGAGAAACCAACCACATCCAATCAAATCGCTGATCCTTCCATATCAACCTCATCACTCATCGAGGTGGATGATGATGATTTTGCCATGTTTGTGAAAAGATTTCAAAAATTTAGAAAATTCTCAAAACCTTTCACAAAATTATTTTCTAAAGGCAAACCTCCAGCAACGTTTTCAAAGGCTGCAGATACAAAGAAAAGGAGTGATCTAGTTTGCTACAACTGTAGAAAACCTGGTCACTTTGCATCTGAGTGTCCACAGCCTAAATATGAATATATGAAAAAGAAAACCTCTCCTGCGAAATTTTCTCGTCGCAAGGGAATGGTTGCTGAGGAAGAAGAGAATTCTAAGGAATTAGCAACTTGGATTGAAACAGACTCTGATGATGGAAGTGATGAAGAAACCAAAGAGGTTAATCTCTGCTTAGTTGTAGATGCTTCCGATGAGTCAGATACTGAGTCAATCGAGTCGCTAGATATGGAGGATGAATAGGTTTCTACCAAAATTTCAAATTTTAAATTGGATGGTGATGTCAAACTTACTTATAGCATTAAGATAGAAAATTGTTCGTATTCACGTCCTATTTTTTCTACTACAAATGCTCCACCTTCAAAAGTAATTTCAAAGAAGAAAATTTTGAAAAAGGTAGTGAAAGAAGTTTCTCCCATGGAACATGAAAGGATGTTCAAGGAAGCTTAAATGATGATCCAAAAGTTCTCTAATGTTAAGAAAGCCTTAGGATTAGCTCATGATGAACTTTCTCAGTACAAGACGGAGAATACTGTGATGAGGTCTGAAATTTACAATCTTAAGGACCAAATCAAAAGTACGACTCCTCTTGCTGACCAAAACCGCATCCTTGAAACTAAGGTTGCTGCACTTCAACTTAGGAATGATGACCTAGTTGCCCAGAAACTCGATCTCCAAAAGATCGTTGATGGGTGGACAAAGTCACAAGTCACCATGGATCAAATTATAGATTCCCAAATGGCCAGTGGAATTAAAGAAGGCCTGGGATTCCAAACTGGTGAAAAGGAGAAGTGTGCATCCTGTTGTGAAAAGGATGAGGAAATTTTAAAACTAACTAATGAAATTCCTAAGGGGAAGCATGCTGCTTCTAAGGGTAAAGGACAGGAACAAAAGGCTCCACTTAACTTTCATTATGTCTACCCAAAGAAATAGTTTGGAAAAAAAACCCTCAGATGAAAGGAAAAGATTCTGAGAGTGATGATGCAGAGGAAATGTCTTATGTAGCAGACCGCACCTCTACCTCAACCGCTTCTGGTGGAGTAGGTGGTGCTGCCAACTGCAAGGCTGACCGCCCTTCTTCTTCGACCGCTCCTCCTGCTTTCAAAGGCAAGAAGAGCATTCCTAGAAAAACCGCGGTCAAACCAAAGACCACCTTTGTCAAGGCTACAACCGCTGTTCCCAAACCGCATGCAACTCCTAAGAAAAGTAAGGAGTTAGTAAAACCTTATGATGCTTGCAGCTTTCATAAATGCTCTGTGTGTGATGGTTTAGGTCGCAAGGCTGCAGAATGATTTTTGCGGTTCACACCCAATGCCAGGAAGAGTAAACCTCCTTCTGTCAAACAGGTGTGGGTCGTTAAAGGTCGCTAACCTCAGGACCCAAGGAATAAAGGGGGACCTCATTTTTAATATTTACATTTGGGTCCTCTCGCAATAATTTGGTCACTCCAAGGATAATGAATGGTATCTTGACAGTGGCTGCTCAAGACATATGACTGGAGATAGATCATTACTTGAAGATGTCATTGAAGCAAGTGATCCGTCTGTAACCTTTGGTGACAACAACAAAGGCAAAACCATTGGGTATGGTGTAATAAGGAGAGGAAACCTAACCATTGGGAAGGTTACTCTTATTGAAAGACTCAAGCACAACCTCCTTTCAATTTCTCAATTCTGCGACAAAGGAATGCTTTACAACTTCACGTCATCAAATTGCTTTATCAAAGATAGCATTTCCGGAGTCACCCTACTCACAGGGATTCGTAAGAGTAATATTTACATTATTGATCTAGTTCTGCATGTAGTATTACTAATCTCTGTTTTGTAGCTAAAAATGTGAGCGAAAACAGTTGGCTATGGCACAAGAGGTTGAGCCACTTGAACTTCAAGTATCTAGCAAAGATTGGTAGGGAAAACCTCGTTCGTGGTTTACCCAAAGTGGCTGACCACCATCCAGAGAAATGCAGTACATGTCAACTTGGTAAGCAATCCGCGTCGTATTTCACCAGCAAGACCGCGCCCTCAACTGCAAGATGCTTACAACTGCTTCACATAGATTTGTTTGGACCCATTACCACTGTCATCATTGGAGGAAGTAGATATACTTTAGTGGTGGTGGATGATTATTCAAGGCATACTTGGGTTGAGATGATGATTTCTAAGGACGATTGCCATGACATCTTAACCTCCCTCTTTAGACGGCTTCAAACTCAGAAAGAAGACGCCATCGTTAGTGTCCGATCAAATAATGGAACAGAATTTAAGAACAACGGTGTTGCTCAGTATTGTGATGACCATGGGATTGATCACAATTTTTCTGTTGCTGGTGTTCCACAACAAAATGGGGTTGTGGAAAGGAAGAACAGGACGTTGATTGAGGCTGGAAAGATAATGATATCTGAAGCCAAGCTGCCTCAGTATTTCTGGGCTGAAGCAATCAACACTGCATGCTTCACTCAGAACCGCTCCCTCATTAATAAAACCTATAACAAGACTCCATATGAGCTATGGAGAGGAAGAACCCCCAACATTGCATTCTTTAAGATCTTTGGCTGCAAATGCTTTATCCTCTACAACAGAAGAGAAAATAGAGGTAAATTCGAAGCCAAGGCCGATGAAGGTATTTTTGTTGGGTATGCTAAACATTCGAAAGCTTTTCATGTTTTTAATAAAACTAGTTTAAAAATAGTTGAGTCTGTCCATGTTACATTCGATGAGCATTCTCTCCTTGAGCCACATTTGGCTCCAAATGTTGCTGATAATTTTGCTGAGCATAATGAAACAGGTGAACCCTCTAGAACCACACCTGAACCTCAACTGCAAAATCCAGCACCCTCAACTGAAATTCCCTCAAATCGCACTTTTGAAACCGCACCTGAAGTCCCCACTCCAGATGCAACTCCAAGGGAAGAAGATGTTGAGAATTCCCCCATCCAGCTTATTGAACCTCTTCGTCAACTTACCTTCCATGACTTCGCTGAAGGATCTAACGATGTTCCAATTGAAGATCTTCAGCAAACCTGAGTCCAACCAGACTTACCCCCGGAGGTTCGTGAAGTCAGCAGTCACCCTCTCTCTAATGTGATTGGTGATCTGTTTTCCGATGTTCAAACAAGGAAATCGAATTATGATGAGCATACTTCCTTGTTATCTCAAGTTGAACCCAAGAAGGTTGATGAAGCACTCCAAGATTCCAGTTGAGTCGTTGCTATGCAAGAAGAACTCAACCAGTTTGAAAGATGCAAGGTCTGGACATTGGTGCCTAGATCTCAGGATCAAGGAGTGATAGGAACTAAGTGGGTGTTTAGGAATAAGATGGACGAGAATGGAAGCATCACAAGGAATAAAACAAGGTTGGTTGCACAAGGATATAGGCAAGAAGAAGGAATCGATTATGATGAAACCTTTGCTCCAGTTGCAAGATTAGAAGCCATCAGAATCTTCTTAGCCTACGCCTCTTTCAAGCGTTTCAAGTTATATCAAATGGACGTGAAAAGTGTTTTCCTCAATGGTGAACTGCGAGAGACCGTGTATGTTGCCCAACTGCCTGGATTTGAAGACTCCAAATTTTCAAACCATATCTACAAACTCCAGAAGGCTTTGTATGGACTTAAGCAAGCTCCAAGGGCATGGTATGACACTCTTTCTAAATTTTTGCTGGAAAAAGGATTTAAACGTGGTAAAATCGATACAACTCTTTTTATTGCCAAATATAATGAGCATACTTTACTTGTTCAAATATATGTCGATGATATTATTTTTGGTTCTACTAATGAGTTACTTTGTAAGCGTTTCGAAAAGCTAATGAAAAGCAAGTTTGAGATGAGCATGATGGGAGAATTAATATTCTTCCCCGGGCTTCAAATCAAGCAATGCGAAGAAGGTATTTTCCTCAGCCAAGCCAAGTACACCAAGGAGTTGATAAAGAAGTTTGGATTAGAAAATGCTAAAGCATATGATACTCCAATGGTCACGGGCAATAAGCTAGATAAAGATCTAAAAGGTAAGAAGGTTGATCAAACCTTATATCGAGGTACGATCGGCTCATTACTTTATTTAACTTCTAGTAGGCCTGATATCATGTTTAGTGTCTGTGTATGTGCACGCTATCAAGCAGATTCTAGAGAAGCACAATTAATTGCAGTCAAGCGTATAATCCGCTATTTATCTGGAACCACTAACCTTGGACTTTGGTATTCCAAAGATTCGAACTTCAATCTCGTAGGTTATTCAGATGCAGATTATGCTGCTTGCACTATTGACAGGAAAAGCACTAGTGATACTTGTCATTTTCTCAAGAATAGACTAGTTGCTTGGGCCAGTAAGAAGCAAGCTTCAGTTTCAATGTCAACCACAGAGGCTGAGTATATTGCTGCTGTAGTTGTTGCTGTCAAATCCTTTGGATGAAGCAGCAGTTGGTGGACTATGGAATTGAAGAAGGAAATTGCCCTATCATGTGTGACAACACTTCAACAATTTCAGTCTCCAACAACCATGTCATGCATTTCAAGACCAAGCATATAGATATCAAGTATCATTTCCTCAAAGACCATGTGGAAAAGAGGAATATCCATTTAGAGTATGTGGGGACAGACAACCAGATTACTAATATCCTCACCAAAGCTCTAGACTCCAAGAGGTTTTCTTTCCTCAGAGGAGAAATGGGTATGCTTGAACTTAAATGATTCCATACTTTTTATTTGCTAACTAATGTGTTGAGTATAGGTTGATATTCCTGTTGAGGATTTAAACCTCCCCTGTTGAAACCGCGTGTATCAAAACCGCCTGCTGTCAAGATTGCCTGCAGCCAACCGCCTATGCCAAACCGCTTGCTGTAGCTTGACCGTTTCTACTTAAACTGCGTTTCAACTTAGAGTAACTTTTATTTATATATAAAAAAAACTGTTCAAATTCCTTTTATTCATTTTTTAGTCCTTATTTTGACATAAGGGTATTTTTGCAAATATTTTCCCACGTTATTTCAAAATTTAAATGCATTTAATGCAAAGGGTACATGAGCATTAAAAACCTTCATGTCAGTCGTCATGAATTACAATGCAGAAGGTGAAAGGGTGCAACAGTTTGTTATTTCAATCATTTCTTTCTCTGAACTGCTGCCTACCCCTTCACCCTATATAAACCTTGTTTGGTGAAAATTTTAACTTTTCACTGTCATTTCTCTGCACCTGTACTCTCTTCTACCAACTTTTATTTCTATCTCTAAAAACCCTCTAAAACCTCCATTTTTAAAACCTTAATCAAAAATGACTTCAACCTCCAAAAGGCAGAGAGCTTCTGCTGTATCTAGGGCTCCTAAGAAACCCATCCTTGATATGGTATGATTCATCTTTATCCTTGATTATAGAGAAAGTTTATTATTTGATCATTATATATTTTGCATATTTATTGTAATAATCTACGTTCCTAATTATTAAGTGAATAATTAGTATAATTGTTAATGGATAATCATATGATGATTATATGCATAGAGATGCACATTAAAATTATGGGTACTTGTTAGTGAGCAAGTGACTGAACTTGACCCGTATGAGATTTATGTCATGGTCAAATATCATAATTAAATCTCATATGGTCACTTCATTTAGTCCTTAGACCTGAGATTATCATGACCTTACATATGATGAAAGTTATGTTTGATTTTAGTCAAACGATATCTTAACACGATATTTATAAAGGCTATCTTTGGCATGATCGGATTCATGATGGGAATGATGATAAGTCAAGATGGAATTTGTCCCTCGAAAGAGAGATGTTTTGCTTGGGCCCCTCGATGAGTGATAATGATGAAAGTGTATGGCCATACCCCAATGCGATTGGATTATCATTATACTCAATATCGAGAAAGCATTGAACAAATACAAGTTGACGTGAACCATGACTTGTGTTCAATATAACATCGTGAGACAAAGGGAGAAATGGAAGTGTACCATTGGAAACGTGAACTCTTACGTTATATTAATTGGATAGACATAATGGCTTGCTAGAGCTCCCTTATGTTTTATGAGGGTCGATTTGATCGGACTCATTGCCAACATAATATAATCCTATTGGGTCACACACAATTGGAATGAATTAGTTAAACCAAAGGAAGAAATGATTAAGAGTTCCTGCATATGGCATATTTGGTAGCGCGACAAACCTTGCCAACTGGCAAATGTCGCCGCGCGACAACTCTTGCCACAAAGGCAGTTTACAGACTGTTTCCTAATACGGTTTGGAAACAAATACTAATACTAACGTAGTATAAATATGAGGTCTGTAAATCCTAATTGTCTAGCCGAATTTTTCAAGGAAAAATCACAATAAAGGGCAAAGTTCGAAAGGAACGATACAGATAAATTGCGATTCGTCCTTATGAAAGACAAAGTTCGAAAGGAACGATACAGATAATTCTGATTGGATCAGAAGCCTAAAAAATGGTTCTTAGGCAAATATGTACGTTCTTGATGAATCCATTCCTGCTGAACCTACTGCAAATGTTGTAAAGGGCAAATAAGGAGCATCATTAGAAACATGTTGATGATTCTAATAATATTGCTTGACTTATAATTGCCACTATGTTTAAAAGCTCTTATGAAGAACCTTGAACATATGAAAGTTACTTTTGTTCTAGCACAACACACAAAGGAAATGTTCCAAGTGCAATCTAGGAAAAAGATGTATGTTGTGGTAAAGGCTCCTAATGCATGAGATGAAAAAGGAGCAATCCGCAAGTGTGTTAATGGTTAACACAATAAATGGGTTCATAAAGGAAGGTAAAGAAGGTAAAGCAAAGGTTGCTAAACATGGGGAAAAAGTTGCCAAAGCCCGAAGAGGCTAAACCCAAAGTGTCTCAAAAGGATGCATTTTGCTACCATTGTAATGAGATTGTCATTAAAAGAAAAGTTGCAAGGATTATTAGGAAGGCCTAAAAGGTGAAGAAGGGCAATATGATTGCTACTACTTCAAGTATCTATATGATAGATATTTTCCTTTCGACTTCTTGTTCATTGGGTATATGATACCGGACATGGATCCCACATTTGTTTAAATGTGCAAAGAATAAAGAATAGAAAGTTACTCAAAGAAGGTAAATTAAACATATGCGTGGAAATGAAGCAAGAGTTGCTGCATTAGCCATAGGAACTTATGAAGTCAATTTACCTAGTGAATTAAGTACTTGTTTCGAACAAATGTTACTAAGTTCCGGATTTGGGTAGGAGTATTATTTTCGTTTCTTATATGGATTATGAAGGATATAATTTTCTTATTGAGAATAAGAAGTTTTATATTTATTTAATGATATGCCTTATTGTATTGCATATGTCATTGAATGGTCTTCATATCCTTGATGATGAGAAACAAAATAATATTGAAGATATCTATAATATAAATGGGAAATCTAAACCGAATAATATGAACAACGCGTTCATATGGCATTGCCGGCTTGGTCAGATAAATAAGAAATATATATCTAAACTCCATTAACATGGACTTTTAGACTCATATGACTCTGAATCATTTGAGAAATGTGGATCTTGTTTGTTGGGATTATTGACCAAACCACCCTGCACTAAGAGTAGTTGGAGGGCTAGTGACTTATGTCATTATACATGAAATGTATGTGGACTATTAAGCAGCATTGCTAGGAGAGGATTTTGGTATTTTATCACATTCACTGATGACTTATCTAGATATGACTATGTCTATCTGATGAAGTCCAAAGGTGAATCGTTTGAGATGTTTCGAATATTTCAAGATGAAGTACAAAACAACTTGGCAAAACTATTAAGTACTTCGATTAGATCGAGGTGGTGGATATTTGAGCCAAGAGTTTGACAATCATCTTAAAACTGTGAAATCGTTTCAGAGTTGACTCCACCCGGAACACCACATTGTATGGTGTGTCTGATGGGAGGAATTGAACCTTGTAGGACATGGTTCGTTCGATTATGTGTCAATTTGACTTTCCTATTTCCTTTTGAGGATATGCATTAGAAATAATGCGGTTACACTGAATTGAATCCCTACTAAATCGGTTCCTAAGGCCCCACATAAGATGTGGCATGGAAGAAAACTTAGTTTGTCTTTCATGAAGATTTGGGTTTGCAAAACTCATATGAAGAGACTTGTCTCTGATAAGTTAGCACCTAAATCTGACAAAGGTTATTTTCGGAAATTAATCTCACAACCGCAAAGAGAACAAAATGTTTGTTGCTCTATACGATTCGTTTCTTGAGAAATAGTTTCTCGATAAAGAATCTATTGGGAGTAAAATTAATCTTGAAGAAGTTCAAAAATTCGAAAATAATATGAAACCAAGAGTAGAGACGGAACCAAGTTCACAAGGAGTTGTGGAACCGGTTCAAGATGCACAAGTCCATCGTAGATCGGATAGGTTACGATCCGAACTCAAGAAATATTGATTTCTCGTTACGGAAAGTGATGAAGTGGAGTTTATCGAAAATGATGAACCTACTTGCTATCAAGAAACGATGTTCTCTCCTGGTTCGGAAAAATGGCAAGAGGCCATGAAGTCCGAATTACAATCCATGGCTGATAATCAAGTTTGAAACTTGATTGATCCACCTAAAAGTGTAAAAACTAAAGGTGCAAGTAGGTCTTCAAGACCGACATGGATGGGAAGGTGTATACTTTCATTAGGGGTGAGCAAAAAAAATCGTTAACACCGTTAACACCATTAACACCGAAAAACCAAATCCGAAAAAAATCGAAACCGAACCATTTGGTTTGGTTTAGGTTTTAAAAGTTTAGAAACCGAAATTTTCGATTTGGTTTAGGTTTTAAAAATTTAGAAACCGATAAGAAATCGTTAACACCGATAGTCAAAACTATGTCGTTTTATCTTATACTATATATGTAATTTTCCTTATGTTTAACATGTGGATGGATGAATTTAACCTTTTAATATTTTGATTATCATTTCAAACATCATACTTTTAAGCATAATATGTAGTCTTACATATTACATATGGATGGATGGATGAATGTTATTTTTATGGATGAATGTTGTTTTTATATGTGTTGTTGTTTTTTTTTTTTTTTTTTGTGTTGTGTTGCTGAATGTCAAAATCTCACTTATATGGGCTGGTTCATATGCTTGTCCCAACAAAGCCCAACAAAGTTACAAAAGTAATTGATGCCCAAACAAGGCCCATTAAAGCCCAACAATCCATTAAGACACCGAACCAAACCAATATCACACCGAAACCGGTAACACCAAACCATTAAGAAACCGAAGTTAATGGTTTCGATTTACATAAAATCGATAGTTATTGGTTTGGTGTCGGTTTTATCCTAAAATCGATCCAAACCGATTCGTGCTCACCCCTAACTTTCATGACTAAGGATTGTAGCAAAGGGATTTAGGCAAATTCATAGTATTGACTATGTTGAAACCTTTTCGCCAGTTATAATGCCAAAGTCTATTAGAATTTCAATTGCCATAATCGCATATTATGACCATGTGATATGACAAATGGATGTCAAATGACTTTCTTATAATGGAAAGATTATTAAAGATGTGTATAGTACACAACCCGAAGTTTTGTCGATTCAAGAAATTCTAATAAAGTATGCATGTTGCAAGATCCATAAGATGGGTTGAAGCAAGCTTCGAGGAATTGAAATCTCAATTTTGATGAATCGGTCAAAGAGTTTGATTTCATCAAGTACGAAGATGAGCCTTGTGTATGCATGAAATTCAGTGGGAACGTAGTATTATTTCTATTGTTTTATTACAATGATATCTTACTCATTGGAAAAATAAAGTTCCGACACTTAAGACTGTCAAGTCTTGGTCAAAGAAAGGTTTTTCAATGAAAGATATGGGTGAAGCCGGTTACATCCTTGGCATCAAGATCTATAGAGATAGATCTAAAAGGATAAATTGGTTTGAGTCAAAATACTCACATTGACAAGGTTCTTAGAAGAGTCTAAGAAAAGTAACTTGTCAATGGGTCATGGTGTTTCTCTTAGCAATACTCATTGTCTTATGACAACTGCTGAGCAAAAGGGAATGAATGAAGTTCTATATGCTCCAGCATTTGGATCTGTCATGTATGCCATAATTTGTACTAGACCCGATGTCTCGTATGCTCTAAGCATGACGAGTCGATACCAATCTGATCCTGTTGAGAACCATTGGATGGCAGTCAAGATGATCCTTAAGTACTTAAGAAGACTAAGGATACGTTCTTGGTATTTGAAAGGTTGGAAGATAATCTTGTTGTAAGGGTTACATAGATGCTAGCTTCCAAACTGACAAAGTTATTTTAAAATCGCAATTAGGATTTGTGTTTATGTTTATAAGAGGTGCGATTTTGATTGGAAGAGTTTCAAGTAGAAAATCGTAGCCAATTCTACTACTAAGGCCGAATTTTAGCAATATATGATGTAGCTAAAAAGAGGCAGTTTGGATCAAAAGTTCATTTAGTGTTTTGGAAATGTTCAAAGTATCACTAATCGGTGAAACTTTTGTTGTGACAATTGTGGTGCCATTTGTGCAAACAATGGAACCAAGGTCACAACAGCGATCCAAACACTCACTTAGACATTTTTCAAAAATTCATTAGAATGAGAAGACGTTAAGATATGCAAAGTATCAATCGATGATAACATTAGGGATTCACTTACAAAGACCCTCGCACCAGCAGAAGCATGATGGTCATGTTAGGTCCATGGGTATTCGATACATAGATGGAACCTAGTGCAAATGGGAGATTGTTGGTATAATGCCCTAGGCTTTAGTTATGTTTAACTTAAACCGTTATGTATCATCTTTATCCTTGATTATAGAGAAAGTTTATTATTTGATTATTATATATTTTGCATATTTATTGTAATAATCTACGTCCCTAATTATTAAGTGAATAATTAGTATAATTGTTAATGGATAATCATATGATGATTATATGCATAGAGATGCACATTAAAATTATGGGTACTTGTTAGTGAACAAGTGACTGGACTTGACCCGTATGAGATTTATGTCATGGTCAAATGTCATAATTAAATCTCATATGGTCACTTCATTTAGTCCCTAGACCTGAGATTATCATGACCTTACATATGATGAAAGTTATGTTTGATTTTAGTCAAACGATATCTTAACACGATATTTATAAAGGCTATCTTTGACATAATCGAATTCATGATGGGAAGAATGATAAGTCAAGATGGAATTTGTCCCTCGAAAGAGAGATGTTTTGCTTGGGCCCCTCAATGAGTGATAATGATGAAAGTGTATGGCCATACCCCAATGCGATTAGATTATCATTATACTCAATATCGAGAAAGCATTGAACAAATACAAGTTGACGTGGACCATGACGTGTGTTCAATATAATATCGTGAGACAAAGGGAGAAATGGAAGTGTACCATTGGAAACGTGAACTCTTACGTTATATTAATTGGGTAGACATAATGGCTTGCTAGAGTCCGCTTATGTTTTACGAGGGTCGATTTGATCGGACTCATTGCCAACATAATATAATCCTATTGGGTCACACACAATTGAAATGAATTAGTTAAACCAAAGGAAGAAATGATTGAGAGTTCTTGCATATGGCATACTTGGTAGCGCAACAAACCTTGCCAACTGGCAAATGTCGTCGCGCGATAATTCTTGCCACAAAGGCAGTTTACAGACTATTTCCTAATACGATTAGGAAACAAATACTAATACTAACGTAGTATAAATATGAGGTCTGTAAACACTAATTGTCTAGCCGAATTTTCCAAGAAAAAATCACAATAAAGGTTTCTCAATATTCTTTCTAGGGTTTAAGGATCTAGCAATCCTCAAGAACCGTTCTTGGTTCATTCAAAGGTGTGGATACTACTAGAGGGTCTTCGCTCGTACGACGATCAAGGCCTAGAGTTCCAATCCGAAGATTCAAAGTCTTTGAAGATCGAAGTTTGTGATTCAAAATCACATTGATAGATTGTTCGATAGCTCAAGAACGGAAAGCAATTAAGGTTGGTAAATTCTATCTCATAGGAATTCAATTTAATCGTATAGAACGAATCTTAGGGCTATTGGGTTTTGTGTTATTTAGATGCTAATTCCGCTGCGCATGAACTCATAAAACTCAACAATATTATTGTTACTCTACCCAATGTGATCATTTTGATATGTTTTTTTGTTGATTTTGGTTAAGTTTTTGATTCTCTCTGTTCTTGGTGTTCATGAACTGTTCTTCGTGTTCTTCATGACACTCATACGTTTTTTTCTTAAACTTTCTTATGTTTTGGTTCCTTTGATTATTGAATAGTGTTTTTCCATACTTAGAAAAAATTTGAACTTTTTCATGAATTTTGGACTTCATCTTGTTTTGAAACCGCTTAGTAAGAAACCGCTTCACATTTCAAGTTTCAAAACCGCATGCCTAATTGTTTGAAACCGCACATATTGAAACTGCTTGTTTGTTTTCAAACCGCATGCTCCTTGTAAATCCAAACCGCATGATTGGAACCGATTTTTCAAATTCCTTTGAAACCACATGCTGTTTAAAAATTTCTTTCTCAATTTTTGAGACTTTACTAAGTATATAGGCTGGACACCATAACCTTTCCCTACAAAACACTGCTTGCATGTGTGGGATAAATTTGGATTAGAATGCCACGTACTAAGTAATCTTGTTCTCAAATACTCATTTTCTTTAGTATTCATAGTTCACTTGGGGTTTGAAAATTTTCACTTTTCAAAACCGCACCACTGCTAAACTGCTTGGGTGCTCAAACCGCTTGTGAACTGTGAATACAAAAATGGATCTAACACTTAATGTTTTCCTTTGTAGGATCCAAATACCTTCCTACCAGGGTGGGAAGTTAATGAGGCTGAGCTTAGGACTGATGCCTTGGGAAGGGAACTGCTAAGGAAGCTAAGAGTTTCAGGGATTCTGCCCCTCTTCACCAAGAAGCAGAATTTCATTATTCCCTCTTTTGTGGACCAATTTTATGCAACTGCCAAGCGTGGAGTGAGACAGCTTGAAGATGGTCCAAAAGTTTCTTGTCTGACTGCTGTCATAGAAGGCCTAGAGCTCTCCATTGACTACATAGACATCAGAAGACTCTTTAAATTCAAGGTTGGTGGATCCCCTGAGGAAGTGGATCAAGTGATCCAAGATCCTGCTGCCTCTCAAACCGCCAAGGTGAAATCCATGGTTGGTCAATTCAAGAAGATCCCAGGGAAAGGATTTGGTGAGCTGATGAGCCACCTGGGTTATTTAGTTGGGAAATCAGTCTGTGGCAAGACTGGAAATCATAACAACTTTACATCCCAACAATGGATGTATTGTTCAGCCATTTTCATGGAACTCAAGCTCCATTGGCCAAGGATCCTCTTCAGAGAAATTTGTGACAGTGTAGAAACTTATCAGTCCAAGAGAAAAGGAGAAGAACAATGATGGAGACCCTTTTGCAGAATTCTAACTGCCATCCTATTGGACTTTTAGCATCTTGAGGATATCAGGTCAAAGAACACATAATTAATGATTGATTTTGGCACTGAGGAATCCTTAGGACTGCTTACTTGTCATACCTTCAGATATGCCAATGGAGATGCTCTCTACAAGTCTCTATATAATGCTGACACATATCCTAAGAAGGAGGAGTATGAGCTAAGGGACCCTGCAACCGCTCCTCAAGCGATCAGGAAAGGTGCAAAGAGATCAAGGAAGCCACCAGTAAGAGCTGAACCGCTTGCCAAAAAATCCAAGACCGCTCCAACCCCCAAACCTCTTGTTTCTGATGGAGCTGGTCCCAGCAAGTCCAAGAAGCAAGGGAAGCCAATGAATTTAGTTGATGAAGATGATGATGAAGAAGAAGAAGACCCAAGTATTCCTAACTTGGTTTCTAGAGCCAAGAAGGCTAAGGATGACATTGCTGGAATGACTGTTGAAGAGCAGATGAAATTCTTTCAAGAAAAGATTGACAGGCTGGCCAAAGAGCAAGAAGAATTGAGGAATGCTAAAGGCAAGTCAACCGCCCCTGAGTCTCAACCGCCTCCACCCTCAAATCCTTCACCTATCCAATCCCCTGTTCAATCCCCAGTCCAATCCCCATACAAATCTCCTTCCCAATCTCCTTCCAAATCCAAATCCAAATCCAGATCTCCTCCTCCTCCTCCCCAAACAGATGCACCAATTCAGGGGGAGACTCCTAAAAAGAGAAGGAAAATGCCTGCCAGGAAAAATTCCAGGAAAGGCAAACCAGTTGAACCCTCACCCTCTCCTTCTCCCTCACCATCTCCAAGAAACTCACCTTCACCTAGAAAATCCCTTTCACCCTTATCCTCCCAATCCACATCTCATTCCCCCCTACATTCTCAATCCATAAATTCCCAACACTCAAACCAAACCCCTCCTCACTCAAATGCATACCAGCCCTGGCAATCCAAACCTTCTGCTGGTCATGCCACCTCTAAATCAGTTAGGGAAGATCCAACTCCTACCCATTCTCATAACTCAAACCGCTCCAAATCCCATACACCTTCCAAATCCCTAACTCCTCAAAACTCACCCCTTAGACAAAAATCCCCTCCTCCAAACATTCCTTCTCAAACCCAAACTGCCCCAGAAAATACCCAATTCCAACCGCCTCCAACTTTCCAAATCGCTTCCACCTCAACCGCCCCTCTATCTGAATACTCCCAAATCCTCCAAACCCTCAACCTTATCCAAAGCCAACTCCTCATTAACCAAGGCCATGTCATTAACCTAACTGCTTCAAATGCCTCCCTCTCTGAATCCAACTGCTCCCTACTTGCCAAGGTAGATTCTCAATCCCTTGAGATGGCAAACTTGAAATCCTCTTTGCTTGATGCCATTAAGGGGGAGAGACCTACAGCAATTGCATCCTCATCCAACTATTCTTCTGAGCAAACCACTTTGGATGTCAAAATCGTAGCTAAAAATTGCTTCAATGCATTCCAGAAATTCCTTGAAGATGGAATGATCAAAGCTTTGGGAGATAAGGCAACTATTACTGAGCTGGACAAGATTCTGAATGAACTTGGAGAGAAGATCTACAAAGCTATAGAGAAAGATCTTGGGGAGTTAAGTTCAAAATTTCTTACCCTCCTTAACTCCAGACCGCAGCAGTCTCAGCAAAGCCAAACCACCGAGATCCAAACCGCTCTGGACTCTATTCGTGAAGAAATTTTGGAGCAGATTGATTTATTCAAAGTGGATTCAAAGGTAAATCTGGATTGTATGGCAGATGCTGTGAAGGCCAAGCTGAATGAAATTCAAGATGAGTTCAACGACCGCTTGAACAATTTGAAGACTGAATTTAATTTCAAGATTGAATCTGAAATCCACAATCTCAAATCCTCTCTAAAGGTCACCATCAATCTTGAACCTATGGAGCAAGCCATCCAAACCCAAACCGAAGCTGTCCAAGAAGAAATCCATACAATCTTCAACTCTCTCTACTCCTCCATCCATGTGCAGCTGGATGAGATCAAAGAAAAATTGATTGAAAATACCAAAACGGTTGGTGCCAACAATGCTACAACTGCTCACTCTGTAAATGCCTTGAAAGTAGTTGAAACAACCCTCACCAAAACCGCTGAAGAGGTTAGAAGAATGAGGAAAGCAATGGCCCCTGATCAGTCTACTGCTGGACCGCGTGGAGCTGAGCATGAAGTGAACAAGTCGCGTCGACATTGAACCGCTCCTTCCTTGTAACTTTGAATTCCTTTTGTAAGTTGGACCGCTCTCCTTGTATTTTCTTTGTCCAACTTGTTTTGCCCTTTTTTTAACTTTGTAATTTTCTTTCATTCCTTGTATCTGTAACCGCTTAAGGAATTAATGGAAATTGCATCATGGTTCCAAAAATTTTGTTCATATCAAACTGCTTGTTTGTAGAACAATGAAACCGCTTATGGTCTTAAACCTCATTTAAATATTTTTCAACTCAAAATCATTCTTTTTGAAATGAAGTTTAAACATTCAGTTTAAACAGTACTTTATACTTAAACTCATATTTTTCAAGTGCATTGAATGCATTTCTATACTTTTCAAGTTGTAATTTTCAATCTTTCAATAGTATAGAAATCTATAGCTTAAGCTAGTGTGTGCATTGACTTGGGACATGACTTACCATGTTAATTCTTATGGACATGTTTTTACCAAGTACAATGTTTGCTTTTGCTATAGTAGGTAATGACATCAATCAAATAGGGGGAGGTTGTTGGGTATACATATTTTAATCCTCCTAGATTAGCTTAAGATTTGATTGATACCATAACCTCCTGTCTATTTTAAGGACTTTAGGCCCATGTGTAATGAAGCTTAGACTTCAATTTTTTAGCTAAGTCCATTTTATAGAATAGGTTAAATTAGGCTTGAAGACTGGCACAAGACTCATTGGATCTGAGAATGTAGTTCAGAGTTTCAGACCACCTTGTCAAATCCTCCTAGCAGAACCGCTTCATGCAAAACCGCTTGGTGGAATCCTTGTCTGAAACCGCTCCTGAACTCCTAAGTGCAATCTACCTTGTGAACCGCTCCATGCAAACTGCATTGCAGTTCCATCTTTGAATCAGCACTTAAGGATCCTTCACTGGTGAAATCGCTTATACTCAGAACCGCTTGCACACCAGGACCGCTCTAGTGATTGAAGACTTGAAGTGAACCACATTTGACCGTTGAAATCCACGTCAGCAATATCAAATGTCAACCACCATATATTGTCACGTGACTCAATATCAGAGAAGATCTGCAAGGATCTTGAAAAGGTGACAGATGTCCTAACTACCTTGATTGCAGCTGAGGCCTGATTAGCTTTACCTGCAACTGCTGTACCTAAGGACAAAAGTGGTTACTGTGGACCAATGAGAAAGCATCAGTACAGTTCTTGCAACAGCTGTGTCCAACGGCTATATCCTTGATGCTTGGGTATAAATACCCCCAATCTTCACCATTTGAAGATTGCTTGAAAAATTGATTTGCTGTGAGTTCATACGAAGTTGAAGCTCTGCCCTGAAATTCTAAGTCCTTTGAATCTTCATCTTCTACTTCAAGAAATATATCCCAGCCCAGAAATCAAGCCTCATACACATCAAGAATCATTGTGCTCTATATCTCTTAGATTCAAAGAGCATTGATCTTATTTACACACACACACCTCACTTGTTTAATCACATAGATTATTCATTTGAGATACACTGGTTATAGTCTAGGATTCGATCTTCATATAATAGATTTTAGATCTGAGTTTGAATACTTTGTATTTTGTAATCTCTCTCATCTCAATATAAAATCTGACTCTTAGAAAATCCAAGACTAACCATCTTGGTAGTGGACATAGATCGTTTATCGATTGAACCACTCCAATTATTGTGTTCTTACTTTTCTGCATTTATTATTTCTTGTGCTTATTAATTATCTACCTTTTTCTCTGTTTAATCTTAATTGTAGTTATCCTTAATAGTGAATTGTGTTTGAAGTTAACATTGTCAAAACCTCACTTTGTTTGTAAACCGTACTCACTGAAACCGCTCTATAAAACTGCTTTACAAACCGCACCTCAAAATCGCTTTGTAACTCAAATATTTCGCTGTGCACTTTACAACTCTACTTGCAGTTTCTAACATACTGCAAGAGGTTTTGTAAGCTTAGAGGTTTAGTTTTAAAAGAGGGCGAAAAATTTGTAACAGCTATTCACCCCCCCTCTAGCTGTTTTTCACCCTTGTTGCCACCTTTGAGACCAACAGTTTGGAAGAGCTTCTTTATATGCCTAGTAATAGTTTGGCGTCTCATTGGTTGGTATGACGGGTTGAGGCCTCTAGAATAGCGGGTGAGTCTATCATCATTCGAAAATGAAAAAGGCAATCGACAACTCACTAGTAACATCGTTATCAAATTGACATCCACTTTAGGGTGAGTGACACATGGTATATTTAGTTGCGTTTGCACGGCACCATCTATCCCTTTAGCGGCTTCCTTATCATGTTTATCCATGTGTCTCTTTATATGGGAGGTACCATGTACACCCGTCGGGTTTAAAAATTTTGAGCACCTCTTGCATTTGGCCTTTGTTTCACCGTCAATAATTACTAAATCATATAAATGGGCATATTTGGACACTCTAGTTTGTGGCTTTGCCTTACCCTTACCCTTACCCCTTTCCCCACTAGATGCACTATCCGAGGCAACATTGGTAGTAGGTGTATTTAGAATTGTGCGGGTTTCGTGGGTGACTTGTACATCATCATCCTCACCCTCATCCCCCTCCCCACCCTCATCTATGTCTTATATGTGATGATAGGTTCTAGATGTATAGTTTGTGTTGGGCTCATTCATCCAATCCATGGTTGAATCCGGAGTATAGCCGCGAAATTGAGGGGTGTTTATTGGCAATAAAAATAAACAATTATAATTTTCGGAATAAAAGTTTTTTTTTTTTTTTTTAATTTTTGAAATTTATAAAGATTAAAAAAAATTAACTACTAAACACAATATTTAACTAGCGAGCAAACAATTAAATAATTAAAACAATAAAATTATCTTCAAGACTTCAACTCTTACGATGTAATCACAAATATTTGACTTGGAAATAATTTGATGGTTTGGGTTTGAGAGAATTCTATGATGAATTGAATTTTTTTTGTGAGAAAAATGGTAAGACTTCCTCTTCTATTTATACTAATTATATATATTTTTTGGACCAAATTTATCCCTAAATATGGCTGTTGGAAGGGGTAATTATGTCCCAAAAAATTAAAATCTGATAAATGAGCCGTTAAGTGTTAATTGGACGAAAATACCCCTCAAATGGATTTATTAACGGATATATTTGAGGACATTTTAGACATTTACACAGACCGGTCCGTGCAGACATCTTTGGTCTGGCCCGTCCCATATACGAAGCGAGCCAAGCGGATAACGGGCCACGGGCTGGACGGGAGTGGGCCAAGCGGCAGCGGGCCACGGGCCGGAAGGGCCGCCCACGGATCTGGGCCCAAAATGGCCATCTCCAACTCACAATAACTATCCAATTAATATTTTCTACCCCCCACATTCTCTCTGCTACCTCACTTTTCATACTCACAGCACTTATTTAACTATGCACTCTTTTTAATTTTCGTGTAAAATTCATTTTGTGTCTTTTCGTGTGGGACGGAAAGAGTATTTCGTCCAATCAAAAATAACTTTAGTTTTTGAACTTTTTCACGGGTTTTAGATTTTCCGAAAACAATTATTATTTCAACTTACTTTATGATTATTATTTCATCAAAATTATTTTTATTTAATGTTTATTGCTCTCTCATACTATTTCACCAACAACACAATTAATAAAGGAAACAAATTACAATTAATGATGGGATAAAATAAAAATTTAATATTTTTAATCTAAAAAACGATAATTATTTTGATTCAAGCGTTTTATCGACAGTTATTTTGAATCGAAATGACAAAGATCTTGATTATGATTCGAAATTAATAACTATGATTACAGACGTCCATTTATTTCTGTCTCTTGAGATCCGTGCCATAATACTAACCGAATCTTGAATCTAAGTCATCAAAGGCCTACTTCAACTAAAATACAAATCACCGTCCGATTACATCAGACCCCACATACAAACCAATCCCGTCGTCATATCATATGCTTTTCAACGGCCGTGATCTTATTCAGGAAATGAAACGATTTTTACAAGCTTTAAAAAAATGGAAACCAAACACGCCCTTGTCAAACAAACACTTATCTACCGATTGAGACAGCTGACTGACGGCCCATTTTGCCCTTTCGGAGGTTGTGGATTTCGAGGCATCAGCTCCGGCACTTCCCCCGGTAACTCTCTCTCTCTCTCTCTCTCTCTCTCTCTCTCTCTCTCTCTGTAAGTTATTCAAAGATAAAGAAATTTTGAGCCCTAGGTCTTTCGATTGTTGATTTCTAGTTCGGTAATATATTGTTTGAGTTTATGTTAATCTTATTCCTAATGTCTGTTGTTGATTTCCCTGTTGGATTGTTAGATGATATTTGATTTTTATAGTTTTCTGACTAGTTGTAGTAGGTGAGATATGCTAAAGTTGCTCCTTTGATGAGATTATGATTATATGATGTTATTATTACTCCCTCCGTCCCGGTCCCAAAACGAATGACCAAAAATTTTAAAAATTTGCTCTTTATCAAGAGCAAATTCGAGCATTCATTTAAGGAAACAGGTAGTAGCGTTTTAAGAAAGAGTTGAACAAAATTTTGGGAGTTGTGTAGTTTCACCGCTTCAGTACCCTCCTCTATTAAAAAAATGGTGAAGAGATTGCCATACGAAAAGATAACTAGCTTGGTATATATTTGATTCATCTAAATGTGTATGGCTGAAGTGCAAGACGCGCCAAAGTAATCATGATTCTGTGAATGGCAGAACTTATGTTTCTTGCGATGAAATGTTTTTTTATCAAAAAAAAAATTTCACTACTCACTTTATACTTCTAAAACGAAATGCTTGGAAAGTGGAAAACAAGATTATTTATGCATCTTTGTGATTTAATTGTACAAAAAGTAAACATTCCCACTTTATGTATCTTGCAACTATGAATTTGTGCATCCCCAAAAAATATGTCTGCTATTCTGCATAGTATCTTAGATATATTTTGATCCCAATTAGAAGCTCTATTGCTATACAAACAACACCGATATTCTGACAGAGATGTAAACCGTATACAATTATGGGTATCTTGTATTCATGTAAAATACTCCTTTGGAAAAAGCAAGGGTGATGATGTACTCAATTTTGCTGCTAGAGTACTAGCATAAGCTCCACCGACCAACCTTAGTGGAGATATATTTCATGGATTCTCTAATACCTACACTTTGAGTTATCAAGGATGTGTCATAATTTTCATTTTGAGATTACCATCAAGGGCCAGTTACACTTCCCTCAAAATTATGATGCGATGATCTTGCTTGTATACGGATGAGCATATACCGGAATGCAATAATTTTGATATGGATTTTCTCATTACTCGACTTAGATTTTTATATTTCTTGCATATCCAGGATAATTTTTTATTTATTTTTGGTACAGATATCCAAGATAAAATATGACTACACTTGATGTTGCCAGAGCAGAACTAGCTCTTGCTGTTCTTTATCTGAACAAGGCTGAAGCCAGAGACAAGATATGTAGAGCAATACAATATGGCTCAAAATTTGTTAGTAATGGAGAGCCTGGCACAGCTCAAAATGTCGACAAGACAACTAGTTTGGCTAGGAAAGTTTTCCGTCTTTTTAAGGTGCAACTTGATTGCATATCCTTAATTAACTTTATGCAGAAAATTCATTTGAGAAATGTGATCTTACAACTCTCTATTTCTGACAAAATCATATGTTTAATAATGTATGTAGTTCATCAATGATTTACATGGTCTCATAAGTCCAGTTGCTCCAGGAACTCCTCTTCCCCTTGTTTTACTTGGAAAGGTATAGAATTCTTGTCCTATTGCTATAAAAAAAAAAAAAAAAAAAATTTTTTTGAGTATCTGACAATGTGCTTTGTTTCAGTCAAAAAATGCGTTGCTGTCAACTTTCTTGTTCCTGGATCAAGTTGTCTGGCTCCATAGGTCAGGCATTTACAAGGTGAGATTTTCAATTTTTTACAGTTGTAACTCTTATAGGTGTTCGAAGTATTGTCACTTCCACTAGAGACTTAAATATTTGGTTATTACAGAACAAAGAACGGGCTGAGATAATTGGCCGGATATCCCTTTTCTGTTGGATGGGTTCTTCTATCTGCACCACCTTGGTTGAGGTTTGTGTCAAACCTTTTTCCGAAAGATTTATTGAATTGCACATAAAGAGTGTTTATTCTTATACATAATTTTTATGACCTCATAGTTACATAGTTTATTTCCTTTTACTTCTCAATTCAGGTTGGGGAGCTTGGAAGGCTTTCAAAATCACTAAAGAAACTAGAGAAGGATCTTAAGGGATCTGATAAGTACAAGGTTGGCATATTTGCTATGCATTTATTTATTTCTATGTTGATCTTCGTTATATGCCTAATAACCCGACACTAGATTTCGTGTTTCACTTTGTGTACCATATTTTGTGTCACTAGTGATCAAACGGCTTACAAACATTAGGGCTGACATCATGATGATGTCATCTAAACATCTACTCCCTCTGTCCCATAACAACTTACCCACTTTGCCATTTTGGGTTGTCTCATTGGTAAGTCTCACTTTCCCAAAAAGGAAATTTTATAATACTTCATTATTAATAAGACCCACTTGTTACACTCAAGACAACTATCCGCTTATTATTCACTATCCCATTTTCTCTCTCCTATCCACACAACACCTACTTTATAATATTTCTCCTTAATTCCCGTTCCGCACAGTAAGCCCTTATGGGACGAAGGGAGTGAACCGTTAGATTAATTGTGGTACATGGTATATGGTACAGAAGATCTGGACTGGACTCTGATAACCCTACCTTGCTTTTTGTATAGGATGAGCAATACAACGCTAAGGTTAAGCAGTCAAACGAGAGAACATTAGCTCTGGTCAAAGCTGGCATGGATATAGTAGTTGCAGTCGGTCTGCTTCAACTGGCACCCAAGAAAGTCAACGCTCGTGTAACAGGAGCCTTTGGGTTTGTCAGCTCTCTTATATCTTGCTATCAGGTACGTAAATTCAGCAATGACATTCAAGTGATACTACCTCCGTCGTGAAATGATCTTCTCACTTTTTTAGTAGTCGCTATCCACTTTTTTAGTAGTCACTATGTAGGTATTTTGAGCAATATTTTTCGTTAATTTAATTATCCTAATGAAAATTTAAAACTTATTATTGATAAACCATTATTAATACTATCAATAATAACTTTTAGATGTTCGTTAGAATAATTAAATCAATCTAAAAATATTGCTCAAAATACCTTTGTAGTGACAACATAAAAAGTAGGAAGATCATTTTGGGACGGAAGGAGTTTACTCATTCTGTTTATCGTGATCTGAATGCCCTCATAGAGTATGCTTTGATATTTGAAATGCTCGTGTTTTTTGTTGCAGTTGCTTCCATCACCGCCCAAATCCAAGTCATCTTGATGCAAACCGTCTGGTTTTACCTAAGAAGTTGCACTCAGTGGTTTAATAATTATTCAGACATGTAAAAGGTTATATATGTTGTTGGTGTATAATTTTGAGGCATTTGCTTGGCCAACTAGTAGTAATAATATATGTTCTTTGCCAATTTAGACATTTGAGTAGAGTTCAAATCTTCTGCACCACTTTATATATACTTATACTTGGCACCACAAATTTGGTCCCACTGCAGCCACGATTTGGCCACCTTGCTTCTACAGACGTGCAGCGGCCACGACCATGATTTGGGGACCCTCACTTCGACAGACGTGCAGCACCACAACCACGATTTGGCGACCTTGCCACGCTGAGGTGAAATCCACAATCCCTTGCACCGCAATATGTTTGAATGTCTGTCATCATAGCATCCAAGAGTTTGTGTATATGTCATCATCGTGGAAACAACCTTGATTATTATGAGTCGCTAATTCACAAATGTACAGAGTGTGCTACACATAGTACAAAAAAATCTTGTCCATGCTCCTTTTATTTCATTTTCTCAAAACAGAAATTAGAAGCCAGAAAATTAACACTCAACTTGTGGAGTTTTCTCAGTTCTAAAAGTATGTTATTGTTCACATGCCTTGATCATAAGCAACATACTAAGCTTTCAATGACAGAGACAACTATTTTTATAAATAAAAATAAAAAAGAGGTGAGCAAAATACAGATATGTACAGACATAATATGAATACTTTAAGGCATATCTTGATCGTGCTCATTTTCGTCATCCAACCACCAATGATAGAAGGGCTCTGGTGCTTGTTGCTGCTCGAGCATATCCATAAAATTGTCAAAATCGTTCAGATTTTCCCAAACAAATTCATCCGGTGGCGATAACGGAGGCAAACTGGAGCTAACTGAACCATCAGCAAGACTTTGGACAGTCTTTTTGAAATGCTCAGCTTTGTACACGAGGGTTGGGGGCTCTGATGTAAATTCAAATGCTGGAGATAATGATCTTCCTATAGCTTGGACATGGGACACGCTGCAAGAGGGTAGAGAAACCGAGTAAGTCAAATGCCTTGGTCAAATGTCATATTTTTCATTGGCAAAAGCATACTCACTCTGTCCCATTTTAAACTTCAATGTTTTCCCTCAAGGGTGTCCATTTTTAAACTTCAAAAACCGGCAAAGTTTATAATACTTCTTTATACATTGGGCCCACATGTCGTACTCACAACAACTATCCACCAACTATTCTCTACCTCACTTTCTCTCTCCTACCCACTTTCTATACTCACAACACCCACCCCACTTTTTATATTTTATAATAAAAACATTCATTTTCCTTAATATTTGAGCCCCTTTTTTTTTTGAAGATTAAATTAAAAAGGAGGGAGCACGAAATAACAACCACCTAAGGCTAACTTTATTCTCGGTGAAAAGAAATCAAACACTTGTGCTTGCTAATAACATGAAGCAAACTAGACAATCTTCAAGCTTTATGAGTGCCTAATTTGGCTCACCAAGGTCTGACTTGGCCCTAGGACAAGCTCAAGTAACTTTGTACAATTAAATAACACTACATGTTTCTATCTAAGCATGGGTTCTTCATCTCCTAAATGAAGTTTAACCAAACAAAAGACAAGCTGAGTTACGTACTCTGTTCCAAAATACTGTTCCCACTTGCCATTTTTGTTTGTCCCAAAAGTTGGTCTCATTTCCAAATTTGTAAGGTTAAAGCCATTAAACTTCCAAATAGGTGGGAACAATATTTAAGAAAAAAAGAGACGAAAAGAGAAGTTGTAACAAAGCTAAAATTGCCGTAAGACATGTACGCGATGAGACAAGTAGACTATAACACGTCAATTTGTAACATCAATGATAAACTCCACTCCTTAAGAGTTATAATTACACTTAAGGAGACAAAGTTCTATCCATTTGGGTTGAAAATAATATGATTAAAGAGCCAAGTCTAGAGTGCTAACCATATGTAAAATAGGTTATCCATCTCTTGCCTCTGAATCCTGCCCAAAAACTCAACTTTCAAAAAGCCACCCAGGCAAATAGCTGGTTCCGGTAACTTGAACCTTTGCAAACGATTTTCCTGTATACATCAGACATCAGTTCGTGTTCACAACGAAACATACATCAATCTCTGTTTAATAAGAAAAGAGTTTCTCATCTCCATACTGAAGAAGACAAGTAGAGGGGCGGAGGGGGTCCTCAGGTACAAGGGCTACAACAAAGCTCTGACATGATAATTTACTATAAACCTATGTTTTTCAATTTTAACATCAACTTTCCTCACTTTTCATAACAGATGTGATAACCGACAACTACATAGGCCTAAAATGGCCCCATATAGGATAAGACGGCAATTAATAACAACATAATTTTTAAAATTTACTCATTTCAATGCAGTGAAAAGATAATATTAGGCAATTATAGCTCATAAATTCGGCCGCGCCCTTTATGAGAAAAAGACTGAATTGGAAAGGGTCATTATGCGGGCAAATAGCACTTGACTGCCACTAAGCTTACAACAAGTTGCAATTTAGGACCTAATGTTACAATTTTTGCAATTTAGTGCACTATGTTCACGTTTTGTTGCAATCCAAGGCAAAAATGGAAGACACTTGACAAAAGCTAACGAAATAGACGGTAAGTGTAATGAGCATCTTTTAAATTCACATTTTCAGCCCCTGAAATTTCATATTTTATGAAAATATATTGTAACAATAAACTTTAATAAACGATAAGTATTAAATAATAACATATAATAATTTTGAAATATTAATATAATATGTATTCCTTCAAAAAAAATGTATGAAAAATAGAGAAACCTTAGAAAAAATACTTTTCAATATTTTTTTATTTACAGGTTCTTCAAGAAATTTATACTCACTCCGTCCCAATTTAAGTTTTCTACTTTGACCATACACGTTTATTAATAAAACAATAAAAATAAAAAGTGATTAAACAATTGAAAGCGGGTTGAAGTTTAGAAGAGAGAGAATAAAATACAAATAGTAACTTTAAACTATTTTTGATCAAAGAAAACAAATATATTTCCCACCTTCCTCGAATACTCAAATAATCTAATCCACCACATTAAAAAAATGAACGTAAATACTTTTTTATATAATGCATTTTTTGGGGCAGAGGGGTATAATTTTTCTTACAGAATATGTAAATAGAAATTTAATTTATTTCTCTTTTAAGATTTCTCTATATTTTTCAAACATACTATATCAATATTTTATTTATATGTATTTAAAATTATTTACATGATTATTGAATAGTAATGTTTTTTATTGAAATTTATTGTTATATACTCCCTCCGTCTCATTAATAACTTCACCTTTTGCCATTTTGGGTGTCCCATTTAAAGCTTCACCTTTCCTTTTTTGGCAAAGAATCTTTACTATTTTCTCCACTCATTCTCTCCTATTTCACTATTACACTCGCAACACTTTTCAAATTTACTATTTTCTCCACTCATTCTCTCTCCTATTTTACTATTACACTCACAACATTTTCTTCACCCTTAATTTGCGTGCCGAAACCAAAATAGTGAACTAAATATTGGGACGGAGGGAGTATATTTTAATAAAATATGAAACTTTAGGGGCTGAAATGAGAATTTAAAAGATGCTCGTTATAATTTTCGTCTATTTCGTTAGCTTTCGTCAAGCGTCATTCATTTTTGCCTTGGATTGCAACATAACGCAAACATAGTGTACTAAACTACAAAAATTGTAACATTAGGTCCAAATTGCAACTTCGTGTAAACTTGATGGCACCAAAGTGATATTTCCCCTCATTATGAGGTAAAATGATCGTATCTTCCAACCCTAAGGCTAACTGACTTTCTCTCTTTTAACTAACAGTCCTAGAACTTCTTGATGTGTATTAGGTGAAATACCAGAGTCCAGAAGCAAAAACAAAATTACTTCATCCAAAAAAGGAGTCACTTTTGACTAGTCAAAATTATTTTGCTTCTTCGTGTTTCATTACTCTAAATTTTTATATATTTTTGTATGACAAGTTAGATAAATATCGAACGAAAAGAAAAGAAAAGAAAAAGAAACTTCAAAAGATATGGAGAATTGATAAGTAAACTTTTTAAATGTAATTATTTTGGGGTAAACCAAACTAGAACTCTTGCCATTTCGGGACGAAGAGAAGTAAGAAACATTTTTCCATTAAAACAAAGAATGAGTCCTACGTTATACAAGTGTACTTAAACTCACCTGAACCATCGGGAACTCTTGTGAAGTGTACGTCCATACAAACATGTCATCTGCATGTTCTTGTAATTCAAGGAAATTGTGACCTAGAACACTCGAGCTCTTGGGATGACCCAATCGAAATCGCACAGATCTTGACGAGTATATTGGACTACCTGGTTGAAAATAGGCTGTGTACAAAAGCATCAACAACTAATCAGTTGAATAGTGGATAAGGGGCAAATGCATTTACAAAGATGTTTGTTAGGGCAAGGAGGATTAACCTTGAAAAGGATGTATGTTGACTTCCGTTATAGCGGAAACACTAGCATTTAAGTGATATATAAGCGACTCAGGCACTTCTGGATCACTAGATCCCTTGCTTGACCAGTATGACGCCCCAATTAAAACCCTATCCCTTGGATCTAGAGTATTTGCAATGCTCTCTTCTGGAAAATTATCAGTGCTCGAAGCACTAACTGCAAATGCTATACAGTAGCTTAGAGGAAATTTTGTGAGCGCTTGAAACAGAGAAGCATAGACCCAATGGTCCTGCTCAACAGAAGATGGAACTTCAGATTTGCAATTGGATTCAACTATTTGATCAATAATAGCAATCTGCGGGAATTTTCTCGCACAAAGCTGCTTACAGAACCCATTTGTAATCACTGCATAATCAAAAGCATAATATTTTCAGAACTAATTTGTAAATGTTTCAGTGTCTTTTTGTTTTCCATTGCGTAATGGAACATAAAATGAGCAACTCACTGTAGGATAACATGCTTAGAGCTTTAACGATAGCAATTCGGAAGAGTTAGCCTCATCATTCGATTTTACAAAGAAGAAACTAAATGGAAAACAAATAATAGAACCACTAAATAACGGTCTAGAATCTTGGTATTCAAATAAAAGCATGATGACAGATTTTGGTTCCATCTTGAGCATAATACAGAATTTTGGAATCAAAGACTTCAATGGTCCATCTGCTAGCTGAAAATTTGTGTATCAATGATATAGAGGATCACAAGAAGAGCCAAGGAATTTGAGTGTAAAAGCGGACATCAGCACTCACGGTCATCTCTACAATCAAGGCACATGAAAAGCAGAGTTAACAGAAAAAGTAAATGTACGCACCTATGCAACGTTTTAGTAAATATACTTTTTCTTATAGTTGTGATGGTCATGGAACTAGTTTCATCATTCCCTCGCCTTAAATTTTAGGTAGAAAGACACAAAAAATGAGCTAACAATAAGATCAAGGGTAATAAAACAGTGACGAAATCCTGTCATGCGTAATTCTTTCATGTGTTTCACTTTCCATACAAAAAACTTAGCAATGCGGCAATTCCTGTCAAGTTTAAGCACATGAGGAGCCAGGCACCATGTAGATAGTATGTCTTGTCCAAGGTGATAGTTCTATGGTAGAAAGCTCAATCTCTTTCAATGTCTGTATATTCCTAAATATTCGAGAACAGACTATAATTCTCATCATTCCTTCATCATAAGTTGTTTAAATTCTCCGCAGTTCAGTGACTTACTAATGTCTCATTCTCTTAAATCCACAAAAATGATTCATAGTTTTCCGAGTTAAGCATACACAACATAGTTATTAAAGGCCCAAGGCGCAAAAGGTGTGCCCGGAGTCTAGGCGTAAGGCAGGCGCGCGCCCGAGTGACGACGCAAAAATGCCTTAAAATACTAAAAATATAGTATACATACAACATCAAGATTGAGCAATAAATCAAATGCAAGTAGTAAATCAAACATACATTAGAAGTCATAAAAGAAACAAGCACAAACATACGTTATATGTCATAAATGTATGTATACTATACTAAAAATATAGTATACATACAACATCAAGTGATCAGGGAGATCGCCGGAGTTCTTCCCAGGTCGCCGAAGGTCGTCGCTGTTAGTTTAAAGGAGTTCCTAGTGATCGCTACTCTTATACAGAGTTATGACACGTGTACGTGAGAGAGTCGTGGCAGAGAAGAGTATTAGTCGCGTATTAAGTTTAATTACGATTTAATTGTTGGTCAATTATTGTGCCCGGAGCTTAGGCGCACACCATCCAGGCTCGCGCTTCAGCCCTAGGCGCGCCTAATCCCTCGCCTATGAAACAGCGCCTCGCCTAGCACAATCCAGGCTCCAAAGCTGAGCCTCTCTGCACCCGGAGCCTAGGCGCGCGCCTAGGCGCACTTTTAATAACTATGATACACAAGGCTCCAAATTTCAATATACCCCTTAACAATTGAGCTAATAAATAGAATGAGAAAATAATAAAATTGTACACAAAAAAGAAAAACCCTAGAAGTTAATATGGTTAATACAAGAACTTTTACTATTCTTAACACAAAATCATTAGTCCATGAGGTATTGTATTCTACCTGAAAAGCAACCCCTTTTAGAGATTATAGACAAAGTTATTGGGACACGGGCCAAGTTGAGTCACTTGAGTGATAATTTTTTATTTTTTGATAAACGAAGAAATTTATTAGAAAAGAGAATAAAATACAAAGAGTAGAGGACAAGGTGTCCACTTACAAAAATAAAACTAGAAAAAATCCAAAGTAGTCTAACAAACTACAAAAGTCAAACTAATGTAAAGTAGGTCTCCAATCTCTACACAAGTCTGTCAAAGATAATCCTTGATAAGCTCCCATAGCCAATGCCCACAAGGAGGTAAGATATACAATCCTCTCCATGAGAACTGATGTATGCTTATCAAAGGTAAATAAATAACGTGCAACATATGAGGCCAGCATAGAATAGTACAAAAAGGCCAACTATGTTCATAAAGGCTTCAAATATGAAAACATATCAACTCTGCGACACCCCTAATTCCTTGGTAAGAAAAGACATTCATATTTCAGCGATAGAATATGATTAAGCGTATAGAACAGAAATCATGATGAAACCCATATATTTACATAAGCTAACACTGCCAACTAGGTTACAAGGCGAGGTAAATAACTGGCTCCAGAAGTGTTACTCAATCATGTGGTCGGCAGTCTCACGAAAATTCAACCTCGTCCCATTTGTTCCAAAAAAATACTAAATTTACTTCAATTATTGTCCAACCAAGAAAATATTGCATATGCTGAAATTGCTAACGCGCGAAAATAATTAAAAGAGGTAGATGATTGCAATATACTTAAGGAAATCCACTTATCACGCTCACCAAAATTTTGCCAGAATCGAGACGCACAACTAGCACGGATGAGGTCAGATGGATCATCCAGGTACATTAGAATATTCAGAGACATGTCAGCATCAAGCCATTGCAAGAAGTCGATACAAGTCTCCATTTTCAATAACACTGTCAAGGTATAAGTCAACACCCTGCAGTCGGTTTATAATTGCAGTCTCCCAGACCTGATCAAACATAACAATGCCAACAAGGAAATGAGATAAGCATATAAAGCAGCACATGGTATATTATTTAGACATTGAAGATTATTAACTTAAGAACAGTGATATATCATGGGCATGACTTGATTTTGGCCTCTGTTCTTCCCCTATTTCAAAGTCACAACACAACCTTCTGGATAAGCTATGTGTAGTACTATTGACAGGCAGGGTGGGCATCTATCTAAAAGTTCATAAACATGTGGTAGAAAAATTAATGTTAAGACGCGCATGCTGCAAAGTGCCAACTTACTATTCACAGTAGTAGAAAGAATCCCACTGCTATATTTGTAAGTGGGATTTATAAAAGAAGTCTCAGATTACCCATTACTGACACAAAAGCACGGATGGGAGGAGTATTCAATTCACAATAGCAATCAGCAGCATTAAAAGCACGAATAACATAAGAAGTCTTAGATTGCAGGCACTGGCTGAGCTACAGCCATGGCAATGTGACAGCAGCCCCCATTCAATTTTAAAAAAAAAACTAGCATAATTTTTCGTCAAAAATCAAGGATCTTGGTGCAATAAATGATTTCTTCCCATTTACGCAAAGGAAAAAAATACACTAAACCATGATTCTCCCCTCTTGAAAAGTAAAAATGTTTTTACCCCCTTCTAAAAATTTCCTGGCTCGACCATTTGCAGGTAAGATTAAACGACGCAAAATATGAGCAGAAATCAAAAGTTTATAAAACACAAAGGAAGAAAGAGAAAAAGATCGGAATCGAACTGCATGGATGAAATCCTAACACCGCCAACCATGATTATAAATAATGGGGAAACCCGAAATTGAATTGTTAAGGGCATTACAATAGAAGCAAAGAATGTAATCGTGTGAGAGAAGCGAGAATTACCTTGTGTGATGGGTGACAGAGAAGGATGAAATTGAAGGAAATCGACGGGGGTGGAATGGGATTTGGAACCCTAGAAGTTGAGAAAAGGAGAGAAGAAGAGGTTGTGTGGTGGTGGTGAGGTTTGGTGGGGCCAAAAGTTGGAGCCAGTCTTCTCGGTCACATTCGCGTGGCAAAAGCGTATGGGTTAAGTCGGTGTAGGATATATTTATATACAGGGATCTTAAATACAGGGATCTAATTTGTTCCATCGCTGCCCCTGCCCGTCTCGTGTAAGTCTACACGAGACACATCTCGTGTAAACTCACACGAGACACATCTCGTGTGAATTCACACGAGATATATCTCGTGTGAGTTTACACGAGATGTGTCTCGTGTATATTTACACGAGATGTGTGTCGTGTGAGTTCACACGAGACTAATTTCGTATGAATTCACACGAGATGTGTCTCGTGTGAGTTTACACGAGACATATCAATATCATCAGTATTCCAAATCCCCCTCACTCCGACCATCGTCTCCAACTCAGGTAATTACTTTGATTTGTTAATTCACTTCAATCGTTCAATTTTGTTCAATATGATGCGTTTTTTTCTGCTTTTGAAACCCTATTTTGTTCAATTTTTTTCCTGGGTATTTTTTGTTCTCTTGCCTTATGATTTTATCTTCTTCTCTTTCTGTCGCCTGAAATGAACGCCCTAGGTCACCGGTAAAATGGCGCCGTCGCCGTCGCGGTGCCAGAGAGAGAGAGAGAGTGAGGGGAAATGAACGCCCTAGGTAAAATGGCGCCGCCGCCGGTGCCAGAGAGAGAGAGAGAGTGTGCGTTTGAATGAAAGGAGGGAGGGGAAATTAGGTATATAAAGGGGCAAATTAGTAATTTCCCGGGATCCCTGTATTTTAAAATCCCTGTATTTAGAATTTGCCGTCGGTGTAGGTATCCTTAGACCAGACCAGCCAGGCTCACGATTCATTGCCGAATGAATCGTTGAAAATCGTGAATCGGATGTATCGTTAAATTGGTTGAATCGTGAATTGGCGGTTTACGGTTCATATGCGATTAAAGCTTTGAAATCGACGGTTTACGGTTCATATTGTCTTAATTCGAAAATTTATAAAATTTCTTACCGTTTGATCTTAATTGTTAGGTAACTAGTACATATGCCCGTGTCCGAGGACACGGAGCGGGGCGGGCCCAACCCACCAAAGCCCGTCATTAAATGGGGCGGGGCGGGCTGGCCCAAATTCTTGACGGGCTGGAAATATGCTATCCCAACCCAACCCACCTTTGTTCAATGCCAAGCTTTCCATCAAAATATAACCGAATTGCAATTGACACTATCCAGAAATAAGCAAAAACTTCAAATTGAAAGGGGAAGGGGGCAGCCTGTTTGGGACGGGGAGGGGAAAGGGACAGCAAAGCTAAACCTGGGGGGGCACTAGCTTGCGGCTGTTTGAAAGGGGAAGGGGGCAGCCTGTTTGGGATGGGGAGTGGGGACGGGGAGGGGGAAGGGGGCAGGCGCCATTATAGAGAAAGGGAAAGGGGGCAGCCTGATTGCTAAAGCTTTAGAAAGAGGCAAGTTACACCTTCACTCATTCAAGCAATGAAATTTCTCACCTTAAAATTACTCAGATGGTAAATACGGTAAAAGGTTATTCAAGAACTTAATGCAAGTAATCCATACCTCCTTTTGCAATGAATTCCTGGACCGAATCTGGACAAAGCGGCAGAGGACCTAAAAGAATTCTAATTACTCCTGCTCAACATAAATAAATAAAAAATTGAATAAATACTACTTATAAAGACAAATACTTTCAAATACTCATCCATCTCAAAATGATAGTCTCATTTAACTTTTCAAACATTATAAGTTTTAGAAATTTAGTGATATTGAAACCCTAATTATTGAAAACAATTGTGATTTATAAATGAGAAAACAAATCTTCCTCTTTTTCTAAGAGATTTATTGTTAAGATTTTGTACCTAAACATGTAGAATACTATGAATCTGAAAGAAAAAAAGGGGGGGGGAGCAAAAGTAAAGCAAAAAAGACAGATTTTTAAACTACCCTCAAGAAAATGACCCCCTTTTTCTCACATTTTTTCAGAAACTGGGAAAACAATAATAAAATCATATCACTAATCAAATACTAACATCAAATCTTAAAATTGCATCAATCGCATCAAGCTTCTCATTGTCCATTCCAGTACAACATACTCTCTCCGTCCAAAAATGATAGTCCCATTTTCCCTTTACATTTCATTTTCAAAATTAAGTCTTCAAAATCACCAAATTTCCGAAACTCAATATTAAAACCTTAAAATATTTGAAAAGTCGAAATGAAACTATCATTTTGGTACGGTGGAAGTACAAAAATAAACCAAATAAACTAAACAAACCAAGATCATGAAGAAACAGGGAAAAAGAGAGAGAGGGAGAGAGAGAGACCAATTTTAATGAAGGTAACACGAAGGCCGCAGGCTTGAAGAATAAGCCCAACACTGCTAGCAGTCACACCTTTGCCGAGTCCACTCATCACCCAACCTGTTACCAAAACGTACTTCATCCTTCTTTCTTTTAAACAAAAACCCACCAAAAAAACTCAACTTTTCGACGAAAATCACGATGATCAAAAAATTCCCCCCTTTCCTGCTCAAGAAACCCATTTCAGAACAAATTATTTACACAAATTTATCAGCAAAAATGGCATTTTTATACACAGAAAAACAAACCCAAATGGGAAAAATCCTTACCCAGTTAAATGTAACTCATCCCGGCCAATAATCTGGCGGCGACGAATAGGAGGAGGCCGGCGGTGTGGGAGATGGGCCAGCGGCGTGTGTGATGTCGGAGATGGTGCCGGGGCGGCGATCTGGTGTGCCGGAGTCCTGTCTCTCTCCCCCCGTCCTCTCTCTCTCCTCCCTTTTGAAATTCAAACTGAATGGGTATGTGTGTGTTTAAAAATAAAAAAAAAATTTAAAGGGAGGGCAAAATGGGAAAGGGACAAAAATATGGGGGCAAAATGGTAAAATGGCGACTTGGAGCTGTTCATTTGGGCTGAGGTGGACATCCCTTCCTTATACTATAGATATTTTTTTAGTATCTTTGTATTTTATAGTTTAGAAATTTAGATATTTTTTAAGTTTAATTGTGTAATTTAATTTTTGAGGTAAGGCTCCTAAATGTCCCCCTTAATTATAAAAGGGTAAGATTGGTTGTCCCCCCTTTATGTAAATTTGCTTAATATCAATAAAATTATAAGGGTATCGTCCCTTTTTAAAAAAAAAAAAAATTATTTTTGTCTCATTCCACCCATTAATTCCTATAAAAATATGAAATTTAAAATTTTCTTAATACTTATGTAAAGTAAAATAATTTATAATGTATCAAAAAATTGAAAAAAAAAAAACTTTGAAAAAGGAAGTCTAAAAACTGCTCAAATTATTTTATTTTTAAAAAAAAGATGAACCAGATGAACTGGTGAACCGTACCGCAGGCCCGTTTTCGAGGGTGTTCAAGGAGTGCAGCGGCACAGGGCCCAAAAAACTATAGGGCCCCAATTTTTTTTAAATATATCTGATTATATATATATATATATATATATATATATATATATATATATATATATATATATATATATATATAACTACGAATCAATACACCAGTTGGAAAGTCTTTCAATGGTTAAGTGGCGTGTAAAAGGTGTTGGGAAGCCTGGGTTCGATCCTTTGTATCAACATGTTTGTTTATTTTGACTTCCCTCCTCTTCATTTCATTTTTCAACCTTATTAAGGTCAAGGGCCTAATAACCTTATTTTGCACAGGGCACCAAAAATTATTGAGACGGGCCTGCCGTACCGTGAACCGTGAGTTAACGGTTCATAAACGGTTTTAATTTTTTACGAATCGTGAACCGTCATGAACCGTGAACGGGGCATGTCTAGGTATCCTCCGCAATCAAAACTCAATCAAAATCCATAAAAATTCTTGACATGTTGAAAATTTCTTATAAATTCAGGTTCCTAAAAAAATAAGACTATTTTTATTTTTATTCATTTCCTCTTAATTTATAAAATTAAAATTACTGTTATATTTAGATATAAGTATAATTTTTTTCATAATTCTTCACATTTTGTTAAAATCATAAAAAAAAAATCTCATATTTATTAACCAGTCCACTCTTATACATAAGTTATAAGATTATAATTACTTTATACGTAGGTATAAGACTATAATTACTTTTATATTTAGTTATAATGGTAAATTTTTCACATTTTCTTAAAAATAAAAAAAAAATCATATTTTATTAATTAGTTTGTTCATATACTTAAGATATGAGACTAGTTTAAAGGGGTTTTAGATTTATATGAAATTTCAATTTGAGGCTAATGTTGTATATGGGTTTTAGTAAATTTTGTGATTTTTTATGGGGTTTTGTTCGAGTTGAGGGAAACATGTGAAATTAAACCTTATATATGGATTTATATTTTCAAATTTAGATAATGGACCTTAAAAGTTAATAATTGATCACTTAGATATAGGTTAAACTGTATAGTAGTGACGAAGTTCAAATGACATGTGTTACCAATTACGTATTTTATAACAAGCGGCCAATTTTTAATTTAGAATATTAACCCTAGTTAGCTAATGGATAGAAAGTTAGACGAGTGGTAGTTTTTTTGTTCTCTTAAATACAAAAGTTTTTTTTTGTCAAATTTCAACATTTCAAATTACAACGTGGGAAGGAGAATTCGAACTATGACTCTTTCAAAAAAAAGCCAAGACTTATGCCATCAGAGCCAAGCCTCATTGGCTAAATACAAAAGTTATTAAAGTAAATAAAGTTGATAAAAGGATAGTTACAAAATTAAACTTCGGGGAAATGGGATTTGTCCAAACTCCACGGGGATAGGCAATGAAATATCCCCTTTTTTTTTAACCAAGTGTGAAAACGGATCTTTCACACCCAAATGCGGAAACGGATAATGCAACAAACATGACATGAATATATCCCTCTCATAATAAATTTTGCATTTGACATTGTTAAAATCAAATGCGGAAATGGATCTTGCACACCCACACACCCACAAACAAAGTAACAAATGGATACAAGAATTTACGTGGTTCAGAGAAATTCTCATACGTACAAGTGTGGCAACCAAACAAAATCACTATTATCAAAGTGCTTACAAAGTATATCTCTCACACTCGTCTCACACTACAAATGTGTCTCTCTATCAAAGTGTTTGCAACACTATTACAACTTGCCGCACTATAAATAGCCAAGCCTATTTATAGGCTCAAACCATTCGGTGGTAGATAATGCAATCAGATCAAGCGTAGAACGCCAACAACCGGTCCACCAACCATAGTGAACACATGACCGCAGTGGATCGTCGCATGTCCAAAACACCAGCGTAGCCAGAATCCACATATCCAATCACAAGTTTATCACGCTTAAGTTTTCCATTTTCTGAAACTTGAAACCAACATCAACAGTACCATGAATGTACCTCAAAATCCACTTAACAACTTGCTAATGCACTTTTTTAGGATTGTGCATAAATCTGCTAACCAAGCTCAATGCTTGAGCAATATTAGGTCGGGTGCAAGTCATAACATACATCAAATCACAAACGGCATTTACGCAAGGAACTTTTTCCATTTGACTTTTCTCTTCATCTGAACTGGGACACATCAATGCACTAAGCTTGGAATGAGTAGCGAGCGGCGTACAAACACACTTTGTCGAGCCATTCATACTAAATCTTGCCAAAACCTTTTGCAAAGAAGTGAGTATTCGCCACATTAAGGACTATTTTCGTCCTAATATTGATGCCGCCTCATCTTGTATTGTGTTATCACCGGTGGCAAGAGGTTATGAATTAAATATGCAAAATTTCAATCTTTTACCTAGCTTCCACGGGGGAGCAACGGATGACCCCTTAAACTTTTTCCGTGACTACATGACTACGGTTCATGATTTTCCATTAACTACGGGAGTCACGGAGGACCAATTAAAGTTGCAATGTTTTTCTTTCACACTTAAGACGCAGCTAAAAATTAGTTAATGACATTAGCACCAAATAGCATAGACACATGGGAGAAGATATGTCAAGTTTTTATGCAAATATTTTATTCTCATTCTTCATTGTCTCTTTTGAGACAGAAAATTATATGGTTTCAACAAGAACCCAGTGAGGCATTTCATGAAACATAGAAAAGATTTAAAATGTTGTTAGTCCAATGTACTCACCATGACTTTTATCTACCCCATTTGAATCAATCTTTTTACGATTGGTTAAGTCGAATGCACCAATCCATGGTAGATAATGTCGCGGGAGGGTCAATGGGCGAGAAAACTCCCGAAAAAGTAAAAAAAAAATTTTGATATGCTAGTTGCTAACTCCCAACAGAAGGGAGTGAGGGGGAAAACAAATGGGGTGTATGACTTAAGTGCGGTTTATAGAGTAGAAAAGAAAGTCACCGAATTAGCTAATCAACTTTTCACATTTGCTTCTTTTGTTAATCCCGCTATTGCTAACTAGTGAGTAACCCGTCGAAATTCGACGGGCATAGTTAGGCTTAATATGACTTGTTGCCATAATCTGTAATTTCATTTAAATAAACGAAAAAAATATGTTAGGTTTATATCCAACAATAAAAAAATTGACACGATAATTTTGGGACGGAGGGAGTATCCTGTACACATAGAAAATTGATTATATTTTTAAATTCCTATTTATAAGACTCTTGCATGTAAATAGATCATTACATTAATATTTCTTTCGTCTCAAAATAAAAATATTTGATCAATTTTTATATACCAAAATTTAAATTTATAAAATAAATTTGTATGTATATGGATCATAATTATAGTACTACTTCTTCTGTCTCAAAATGAATTATAAATAAAAATTTTAAAAACAAAAAATGTGCATTTGAATAAAATATTAATCGATCCAGTTTTGAAGAGTTACATTTCCTTATTTACTGAATGTTTTCCCTTTTTCTGAAAATTCAAAATTTGATTTCAAAATTCAAATTTTGATTGAGCTTAAATGGGAATAATTTACTGTATAAATATTTACCTTATAGACATTAACCTTTTATTAAATAAAAAATCAATTTATTAAATGAAAAATCTTTGAAACTAAGATTAATGGGAGAATTACATAATGCCATGTCATAATAGTGACATGGCTTAATGTGAGGGCTCAAAATGTTTGTCTTTTAATATAATATATAGATGGATCATTATAGTACCACTTTTTTCATCTAAAAAAGAATTATAAATAAATTATTTTAAAAAATATATATTTATTTTTAGACAGTTACTCTTTGATTATATTTTTAAATTCCTATTTATAAGACTCTTGCATGTATATGGATCATTACATTAATATTTCTTTCGTCCCAAAATAAAAATAATTGATCAATTTTTATTTTGATTAAAATAAAAAAAAGTATTCATTTATTAGACTATATTATTGTAACTATTTCTAATTTATATACAAAAGATTTAAATTTATAAAATAAATTTATATGTATATGAATCATAATTATAGTACTACTTCTTCTGTCTCAAAATGAATTAAAAATAAAAATTTTAAAAACAAAAAATGTGCATTTGAATAAAATATTAATCGATCCAGTTTTGAAGAGTTACATTTCCTTATTTACTAATTGCTTTCCCGTTTTCTGAATATTTAAAATTTGATTTCAAAATTCAAATGTTGATTGAGCTTAAATCGGGATAATTTACTGTATAAATATTTACCTTATAAACATTAACCTTTTATTAAATGAAAAATCTTTGAAACTAAGACCAATGACAGAATTATAATGCCATGTCATAATAGTGACATGGCTTAATGTGAGGGCTCTAAATGTTTGTTATTTAATATATTATATAGATGAATCATTATAGTACTACTTATTTCATCTCAAAAAGAATTATAAATAAATTATTTAAAAAAATAATATTTATTTTTGGACCGTTACTCTTTGATTATATTTTTAAATTCATATTTATAAGACTCTTGCATGTATATAGATCATTACATTAATATTTCTTTCGTCCCAAAATAAAAATAATTGATCAATTTTTATTTTGCTTAAAATAAAAAAAAAGTATTCATTTATTAGACTATATTATTGTAACTATTTCTAATTTATATACCAAATATTTCAATTTATAAAATAAATTTGTATGTATATGGATCATAATTATAGTACTACTTCTTTTGTCTCAAAATCAATTATAAATAAAATTTTAAAAAACAAAAAATGTGCATTTGAATAAAATATTAATCGATCCAGTTTTGAAGAGTTACATTTACTTATTTACTAATTGCTTTCCCATTTTCTAAAAATTCAAAATTTGATTTCAAAATTCAAATGTTGTTTGAGCTTAAATCGGGATAATTTACTGTATAAATATTTACCTTATAAATATTAACATTTTATTAAATGAAAAATTAATTTATTAAATGAAAAATCTTTGAAATTAAGATTAATGAGAGAATTACATAATGCCTTGTCATAATAGTGACATGGCTTAATGTGAGGGCTCTAAATGTTTGTCTTTTAATATACTAGTGACTAACCCGTCGGTCCCCGAAAGGGGATAAAACACTGAGGTAAAAGTTAAATATAAATACAATTCAAAAAATTAATGAGATAATTTTATGTAATATATTACAATTTGTCAAAAACTTCTTTGTACACAACATTTGTAGTCGTGTCATCTGACTGTTCATCACTATTATATATAAGTACTTTAAGTCCTTTCCTTGTAGTTACTCTAGAAAAGGCAACATATAATTGTCCATGACTAAATACTGGTCTTGGAAGAAAAAGGCCAACATGAGCGAGCGACTGACCCTGACTTTTATTTATCGTCATTGCAAAAGAAACGGTCAGTGGGAATTGTCTCCATTGAAACCTAACCGGGAATTTTGTTGTATCAGAAGGTGACATAATCATCCTCGGTATCAACACCTTCTTACCAACATTCTTTCCGGACAAAATTACCGCCTCGACAACGTGCTTACATATATATATATATATATATATATATATATATATATATATATATATATATATATATATATATATATATATATATATATATTAAAATAACATTATATTTTATGTCAAATAATCAAATAATTAATTGTATAAATATATAATTATATACTAACAAAATTGATTTGCGTACCTAGATTTGTAACGATCAATCTTGTACCGTTACACAATTTTGAAGCTTGATCTATATTTCGTAACAACATGACGATACATCCAATCTTTAGCTTCAGTATGTGATTAGGTATTCCAGAGCACTTGACGTTGTTTAGGAATTCAGTTGAAAATATATCTTCGACTGATTGGTCTGAAATCTCCTCCAAATACCACAACCTTACCACCAACAAATGGGTTATCACATAACCGTCCATCAGAGCCACGGATAATATCTCTCAAGCTACGATCAAGTGCCTCAAAGCAGTGTTTATGTGCCATTGGAGATTCGTCCCAATTAAGCGATGTTTTTTGAAGTAACTCTGCCTCATCAGAACCTGGCTTAAGTTTGCTACACATGAAAGTCTCATCAAGCTGTAAAGGTATACCAAATTTAGAATGGACAGTCCTACCTCCGGGAAGTAATAATGAAGAAATACCACTGGATGCAACTGCAACTACAATCTTCCTCTGCATCCGTAATGCAGCACATAATGTCTTCCACATAACCGTCTTTCCCGTCCCTCCATAACCATACAGGAAGAATACTCCACCATTTTCACTATCGACAACTGACATGATTTCTTCATATACTCCCTTCTGCTCAGCCGTGAGTTGTTTATACAACCTGGCGTGCTCAGCCTTCATCTCTTCTATATCATATGATGTTTCATCTAAAATAAGCATGTTCTGTGCATCCTCAATAGCATAGTCGATCGGCTTAGGAATATTTGTAAACTTATGCAGGCTACTTCCATTTTGAACCAATATCTTTTCAATTTCTGCTAAAGTAAGATTCTTCTTCTGTTCTTCGTTTAGTTTCAATCCTGGCACAATTATGAAAAAATGCAATTAAATATATATCCAAGAGTTAATATAATAATAATTAAAGGAATACAAATTATATATATACGTACACTACATATATAAGATAAAATATATAGGGAGTACAAAATAATATATGTCATTAAATTAAACATTAAAACTTGAAACTCAATATATTTGACAAAATGCATTATGATTATTTAATATCTCTACATGAAAATTAGTGCGGGAGGGAAGGATGATACTATTACCGTGAGACGGTGGGAGTACGTTCATTTGTAAATATTAAATAACCAATAAATTTATTCTCCAACCAATAACAAAACTATATTTTGTAAATAAAATTGATAACAAATTAGTGCGACACGGAAAAAGTACAAATTTAAAAAATGTACTACAATCAACTTTATATCTCAAATATTCGACCAAAGCATAAACATCTATGTAATATCCATATTAGATAATTAATGCGAGACGGATGGAGTGGTGAATATTTTCGCCATACGTTCGGAGTACACTATTGAAAGTAGAACAAATATCCAATATATTTTACTTTAATTACGGTTAGAAAAAAAATTAGAATTGTGTTTTATAAGCATTTGTAATTACATTTTATATTAGAGAAAATATATAAATATATGTAATATTAAATGAAAACCTATATTAGATTTAAAGATGATAAACTTACCCGGATTATTGTACAGTTTCCTATCGTTGTATTTCATGTCATCGAAAAGTTCCTTCCAAGTCTTATCACATACCTCGTGCGGCATAGTCATGGAATTAGACAGTAATAGGACAACTAATAGTCTCTTTAAGGCTATAGACATTTTCCAACCAGCTGCTTCTTTTATTGCATTGGCATATTTCTTGTCGTCATCTAACAAACCCAAGGCATAGCAAGCTGATTTAAAGTCCTTAGACACAACATGATCAACGGTTCTAAAAACTTCAAAATTTTTGCAACCGGTTTTATGATTCAACATAATCCTCAAGTAGTACAATTCCCCACAGTCGACCGGCAGATGATATATCCTTCCAATTGCAAATCGACTATCTTTTCTGCGGTGCCATTCACGTTTATTTTTTACCCACACAAAGTACCTCGGGAATTCATAGTATTTCAAATGTTGACCGTCTTCATTATCACGGTTATACTCCATCCACTTAACAAACTGGGATTCTTTAACAGTCTCTGCTTTTTCAAGAACATCTTCAATGTAATCCCCTTCGTGAAAAGGTATAGTCTGGTCTCCCTTCATGTGAAAAGCTAACCGCTCAACTGGTGAAGTTCTATAATGCAAATCAAATCCATATATCCTCCAAATCGCCTCACATGCAGAGACATATCTACAATCAATGAACCTTTCAACCTCATCCTCTCCTTGTAATCCAAGAGTTATCCAATCGCTACCCTTGTTAAACCGTTAGAAATAGGGTGGGACAATTTCTTCTTACGAAAATTGTGTTTCACAAAACTCGACTCCCGATTAATTTTTGTTATTAATTTTCCGTTTCATCTTATCCTTCTATTTTTCCATTTTCATGAAATATTTTATTTCAATTATTTCTATTTTGGTAATATCTTTTTAAACAAATCATTGAACTTTGAAAATTGACATTCAAGAAGAAAGAAGAGAAAGTGAGTAAAGGATGAGAGTCAACCAATAAAGAAAAGAGAGTAATGAGATAATAATTAAACCTCATTTAGGTTAGCGATAGAAATGAAAATAAATTGTTAAAATATTAGAATAGTAAAATGTGACAATCATTATGAAATAGATGAATTATCTGAGTAATCCAAATATTAAATAATTTAGAAAATGAATTTTAAAATATTGAACTTTGAAAATTGACATTCAAGAAGAAAGAAGAGAAAGTAAGTAAAGGATATAGTCAACCAATAAAGAAAAGAGAGTAATGAGATAATAATTAAACCTCATTTAGGTTAGCGATAGAAATGAAAATAAGTTGTTAAAATATTTGAATTGTTAAATGTGACTATCATTATGAAATAAATTTTAAAATATTGAATTAAATATGAGTAGAATTATAAATTTTAAAATATTGACTTAAATAAAGAAAATGAAAAGATAAAATATTCACAATAAATAAATCTTGAATATAAATCAAGATTTTATTAAATTTCATTTTTACTTACAAACCTGCCTATTTTTACTCATATTAAATTAACTTTGATTATATTTATATTTTAATATATTCTTATATTTTTATATTATTTTAAAAGTTACTAATTGAATTTCAATTGGATGATTGTGATTAGTGGAAGATGGAAAGATTGGCCAATGATATTGTGCCACTTGGAGTTTTCTAGGAGCTTGAAAAACTTTTGCTATTATATATAGTAGATTGTTAATTTTTATATATTAATTTTCAAAATTTTAAAATTAAATAAGAAAAATGAAAATATAAAATATGCACAATAAATAAATCATGAATATAAATCAAAATTTTATTAAATTTCACTTTTACTTACAAACTTGCCTATTTTTACTCATGTTAAATTAACTTTGTTATATTTATATTTTAATATATTCTTATATTATTTTAAAAATTACGAATTGAATTTCGGTTGTGATTGGTGGATGATGAAAAGATTGGCCAATGATATTGTGCCACTTGGAATTTTCTAGGAGCTTGAAAAACTTTTGCTATTATATATAGTAGATTGTTACTTTTGTATATATTAATTTTCAAAATTTTAGAATTAAATAAAGAAAATGAAAAGATAAAATATGCACAATAAATAAATCGTGAATATAAATCAAAATTTTATTAAATTTCATTTTTACTTGCAAACTTGCCTGTTTTTACTCATGTTAAATTAACTTTGATTATATTTATATTTTAATATATTCTTATATTTTTATATTATTTTAAAAGTTACTAATTGAATTTCAAATGGATGATTGTGATTGGTGGATGATGGAAAGATTGTCCAATGATATTGTGCCCCTTGGAGTTTTCTAGGAGCTTAAAAAACTTTTGCTATTATATATAGTAGATTGTTAATTTTGTATATATTAATTTTCAAAATTTTAGAATTAAATAAATAAAATGAAAAGATAAAATATGCAAAATAAATAAATCGTGAATATAAATCAAAATTTTATTAAATTTCATTTTTACTTACAAACTTGCTTGAAAAACTTTTGCTATTATATATAGTAGATTGTTAATTTTGTATATATTAATTTTCAAAATTTTAGAATTAATAAAAGAAAATGAAATGATAAAATAAGCACAATAAATAAATCGTGAATATAAATCAAAATTTTATTAAATTTCATTTTTACTTACAAACTTGCATATTTTTACTCATGTTAAATTAACTTTGATTATATTTATATTTTAATATATTCTTATATTTTTATATTATTTTAAAAGTTACTAATTGAATTTTGAATGGATGATTGTGATTGGTGGATGATGGAAAGAATGGCCAATGATATTGTGTCACATGGAATTTTCTAGGAGCTTGAAAATCTTTTGCTATTATATAGTAGATTGTTAATTTTGTATATACTAATTTTCAAAATTTTAGAATTAAATAAAGAAAATGAAAAGATAAAATATGCAAAATAAATAAATCGTGAATATAAATCAAAATTTTATTAAATTTTATTTTTACTTTCAAACTTTCCTATTTTTACTCATGTTAAATTAACTTTGATTATATTTATATTTTAATATATTCTTATATTTTTATATTATTTTAAAATTTACTTATTGAATTTCAAATTGATGATTGTAATTGGTGAATGATGAAAAGATTGGCCAATGATATTGTACCACTTGGAGTTTTCTAGGAGCTTGAAAAACTTTTGCTATTATATACTCCCTCCGTCCCACTATACTTGACACCCAAGGGGTGGGTTCAAAAACCAAGGAAAAAGAATAAAATAAAAAAAAATGTGTGGTAGAAAATGAAGAGAGAGAATGAGTGGGGTAAATAGTAGTGTTGATTGAATAAATGTGTGGTAGAAAATGAAGAGAGAGAATGAGTGGTGGGGTAGAGTGAATATAAAAATATAAAAACTTGATTATTTTTGGAAGGTGTCAAGTATAGTGGGACGGCCCAAAATGGAAAGAAGTGTCAAGTATAGTGAGACGGAGGGAGTATAGTAGATTGTTAATTTTGTATATATTAATTTTAAAAATTTTAGAATTAAATAAAGAAAATGAAAAGATAAAATATGCACAATAAATAAATCGTGAATATAAATCAAAATTTTATTAAATTTCATTTTTACTTACAAACCTGCCTATTTTTACTCATATTAAATTAACTTTGATTATATTTATATTTTAATATATTCTTATATTTTTATATTATTTTAAAAGTTACTAATTGAATTTCAATTTGATGATTGTGATTAGTGGAAGATGGAAAGATTGGCCAATGATATTGTGCCACTTGGAATTTTCTAGAAGCTTGAAAATCTTTTGCTATTATATATAGTAGATTGTTAATTTTTATATATTAATTTTCAAAATTTTAAAATTAAATTAATAAAATGAAAATATAAAATATGCAAAATAAATAAATCATGAATATAAATCAAAATATTATTAAATTTCAGTTTTACTTACAAACTTGCCTATTTTTACTCATGATAAATTAATTTTATTATATTTATATTTTAATATATTCTTATATTTTATATTATTTTAAAAATTACGAATTGAATTTCGGTTGTGATTGGTGGATGATGAAAAGATTGGCCAATGATATTGTGCCACTTGGAGTTTTCTAGGAGCTTGAAAAACTTTTCCTATTATATATAATAGATTGTTAATTTTGTATATATTAATTTTCAAAATTTTAGAATTAAATAAATAAAATGAAAAGATAAAATATGCACAATAAATAAATCGTGAATATAAATCAAAATTTTATTAAATTTCATTTTTACTTACAAACTTGCCTATTTTTACTCATGTTAAATTAACTTTGATTATATTTATATTTTAATATATTCTTATATTTTTATATTATTTTAAAAGTTACTAATTGAATTTCAAATGAATGATTGTGATTGGTGGATGATGGAAAGATTGTCCAATGATATTGTGCCACTTGGAGTTTTCTAGGAGCTTGAAAAACTTTTGCTATTATATATAGTAGATTGTTAATTTTGTATATATTAATTTTAAAAATTTTAGAATTAAATAAAGAAAATGAAAAGATAAAATATGAACAATAAATAAATCGTGAATATAAATCAAAATTTTATTAAATTTCATTTTTACTTACAAACTTGCTTATTTTTACTCATGTTTATATTTTAATATATTCTTATATTTTTATATTATTTTAAAAGTTACTAATTGAATTTTAAATGGATGATTGTGATTGGTGGATGATGGAAAGATTGGCCAATGATATTGTGCCACTTGGAGTTTTCTAGGAGCTTGAAAATATTTTGCTATTATATATAGTAGATTGTTAATTTTTTATATATTAATTTTTAAAGTTTTAGAATTAAATAAATAAAATGAAAAGATAAAATATGCAAAATTAATAAATCTTGAATATAAATCAAAATTTTATTAAATTTCATTTTTACTTATAAATTTGCTTGAAAAACTTTAGCTATTATATATAGTAGATTGTTAATTTTGTATATATTAATTGTCAAAATTTTAGAATTAAAAAAAGAAAATGAAAAGATAAAATATGCACAATAAATAAATCGTGAATATGAATCAAAATTTTATTAAATTTCATTTTTACTTACAAACTTGCCTATTTTTACTCATGTTAAATTAACTTTGATTATATTTATATTTTAATATATTCTTATATTTTTATATTATTTTAAAAGTTACTAATTGAATTTTGAATGGATGATTGTGATTGGTGGATGATTGAAAGATTGACCAATGATATTGTGTCACTTGGAGTTTTCTAGGAGCTTGAAAATCTTTTGCTATTATATATAGTAGATTGTTAATTTTGTATATACTAATTTTCAAAATTTTAGAATTAAATAAAAAAAATGAAAAGATAAAATATGCACAATAAATAAATCGTGAATATAAATCAAAATTTTATTAAATTTCATTTTTACTTTCAAACTTGCCTATTTTTACTCATGTTAAATTAACTTTGATTATATTTATATTTTAATATATTCTTATATTTTTATATTATTTTAAAAGTTATTAATTGAATTTCAAATGGATGATTGTGATTGGTGGATGATGGAAAGAATAGCCAATGATATTGTGCCACATGGAGTTTTCTAGGAGCTTGAAAATCTTTTGCTATTATATAGTAGACTAGTGAGTAACCCGTCGGTTCCCGACGGGAGATAAAACACTGAGGTAAAAGTTAAATGTAAATATAATTCAAAAAATTAATGAGATAATTTTATGTAATATATTACAGCTTGTCGAAAACTTCTTTGTACACAACATTTGTAGTCGTGTCATCTGACTGTTCATGACTATTACATATAAGCACTTTAAGTCCTTTCCTTGTAGTTACTCTAGAAAAAGCAACATATTATTGTCCATGACTAAATACTGGTCTTGGAAGAAAAAGGTCAACATGAGCGAGCGACTTACCCTGACTTTTATTTATCGTCATTGCAAAAGAAACGGTCAGTGGAAATTGTCTCCATTGAAACCTAACCGAAAATTTTGTTGTATCAGAAGGTGACATAATCATCCTCGATATCAACGCCTTCTTACCAACATTCTTTTCGGACAACATTATCGCCTCGACAACGTGCTTACCTATATATATATATATATATATATATATATATATATATATATATATATATATATATATATATATATATATATATATATATGTATGTATATTAAAATAACAGTATATTTTATGTCAAATAATCAAATAATTAATTGTATAAATGTATAATTATATACTAACAAAATTGATTTGCTTACCTATATATATATATTAAAAGTAAACAAATATTTTTTATAGGATAAACTCAGGAATGCAGAAAATTAATAATTTATACCATTATTCAGAATACTAACGAAACAATAACGATAACAATTTAATTATACCATTGCTGATGTTAGATAAAAAAAAAGTATATTTTTCTTATTCACATATCTAACTGAAATAGGCTTAGTTGGGTGAGTTAGGTGAACTACGCTTTAAAGTTAAAAAATTAGCTCTATCATGCCACTTTCTAATTGAAATATTTTGGACATTCATTTTAGGACGGATGTAGTATTATACATAACAGAACAATGTTCACAAATCAGCAAAAGGAACAGTAAAAATTAGCAGTATGCCCCGTCGATACTCGACGGGGTATAGTCAAATTAATTAAATTAACGTAATAGTTAGCATTAATTGAACGTTTAATTTATATTTTTATAGTAAAATAAAAAAAAAAATTGTGCTCCAATCCATTTTCATTTTTAACTAATTTATTGTATAAAATCAACCCCTATAAATTTTAAAAGTTACTAATTGAATTTCAAATGGATGATTATGATTGGTGGATGATGGAAAGATTGGCCAATGATATTGTGTCACTTGGAGTTTTCTAGGAGTTTGATTTTTTTTTGCTATTATATATAGTAGATTCACAAACTCTTTTTTTTTCGGATTTGTGAGTGACTTCTTTATAATCTCTTTTGACTTATTTTGATTAGGATTTAATTTTTTATATTTATGTTTGTGTTTATTATTTTGATTTTGATTTTGATTTTAATATTAATTTTAACTTTTATTTTATAAATTTTCGTCTTTATTTTGATTTTATTTCTTGCTTTTTTCTATTTCTTGTATGTTAGTGAATGTTTCTTTCACTTTTTAATTGTTAGAATTTTAATTTTTGTTTTTTATTTGCATTTTATTTTTTCGTATGTTTTTATATTGATATTGATTTTCTTTTGTGCATTAGATTTTTTTCTTTCTTAATTATTAAAGTTTTTTTTTTTCATTTTGCTTTTGCTCTTTTTGTAAGACAATTATTTGTGCTTCAATCCATTTTCATTTTTAACTAATTTATTGTATAAAATCAACCCCTATAAATTTTAAAAATTACTAATTGTATTTCAAATGAATGATTGTGATTGGTGGATGATGGAAAGATTGGTCAATGATATTGTGCCACTTGGAGTTTTCTAGGAGCTTGAAAAACTTTTGCTATTATGTTTAGTAGATTCACAAACTCCTTTTTTTTCGAATTTGTGAGTGACTTCTTTATAATCTCTTTTGACTTATTTTGATTAAAATTTGTTTTTTATATTTATGTTTGTGTTTATTATTTTGATTTTGATTTTAATTTTAATTTTAACTTTTATTTTATAAATATTCGTCTTTATTTTGATTTTATTTCTTGCTTTTTTCTATTTCTTTTATGTTTGTGAATGTTTCTTTCACTTTTTAATTATTAGAATTTTAATTTTCATTTTTTTATTTGCATTTTATTTTTTCGTATGTTTTTATATTGATATTGATTTTATTTTGTGCATTAGATTTTTTTCTTTCTTAATTATTAAAGTTTTTTTTATTTTGCTTTTGCTCTTTTTGTAAGACAATTATTTGTGCTTCAATCCATTTTCATTTTTAACTAATTTATTGTATGAAATCAACCCCTATAAATTTTAAAAGTTACTAATTGAATTTCAAATGGATGATTGTGTTGGTGGATGATGGAAAGATTGGCCAATGATATTGTGCCACTTGAAATTCTTTAGTAGCTTGAAAAACTTTTGCTATTATATATAGTAGATTCACAAACTCCTTTTGTTTTTTTTGTTTTTGGATTTGTTAGTGACTTCTTTATAATCTCTTTTGGCTTATTTTGATTAGGATTTGTTTTTTATATTTAAGTTTGTGTTTATTATTTTGATTTTGATTTTGATTTTACTTTTATTTTATAAATTTTCGTCTTTATTTTGATTTTATTTCTTGCTTTTTTCTATTTCTTTTATGTTTGTGAATGTTTCTTTCACTTTTTAATTATTAGAATTTTAATTTAATTTTTTATTTGCATTTTAGTTTTTCGTATGTTTTTATATTGATATTGATTTTCTTTTGTGCATTAGATTTTTTTCTTTCTTAATTATTAAAGTTTTTTTTCATTTTGCTTTTGCTCTTTCTGTAAGACAATTATTTGTGCTTCAATCCATTTTCATTTTTAACTAATTTATTGTATAAAATCAACCCCTATAAAATTTTAAAAGTTACTAACTGAATTTCAAATGGATGATTGTAATTGGTGGATGAGGAAAAGATTGGCCAATGATATTGTGCCACTTGGAGTTTTCTAGGAGCTTGAAAAACGTTTGCTATTATATATAGTAGATTCACAAACTCTTTTTTTTTTTTTTTTTGGATTTGTGAGTCACTTCTTTATAATCTCTTTTGGCTTATTTTGATTAGAATTTGTTTTTTATATTTATGTTTATGTTTATTATTTTGATTTTGATTTTGATTTTAATTTTAATTTAACTTTTATTTTATAAATTTTCGTCTTTATTTTGATTTTATTTCTCACTTTTTTCTATTTCTTTTATGTTTGTGAATGTTTCTTTCACTTTTTAATTATTAGAATTTTAATTTTCATTTTTTATTTGCATTTTATTTTTTCGTATGTTTTTATATTGATATTGATTTTCTTTTGTGCATTAGATTTTTTCTTTCTTAATTATTAAAGTTTTTTTCATTTTGCTTTTGCTCTTTTTGTAAGACAATTATTTGTGCTTCAATCCATTTTCATTTTTAACTAATTTATTGTATAAAATCAATCCCTATAAATTTTAAAAGTTACTAATTGAATTTCAAATGAATGATTGTAATTGGTGAATGATGGAAAGATTGGCCAATGATATTATGCCACTTGAAGTTTTCTAGGAGCTCGAAAAACTTTTGCTATTATATATAGTAGATTCACAAACTCTTTTTTTTTTCGGATTTGTGAGTGACTTCTTTATAATATTTTTTGGCTTATTTTGATTATGATTTGTTTTTTATATTTATTATTTTGATTTTGATTTTGATTTTAATTTTAATTTAACTTTTATTTTATAAATTTTCGTCTTTATTTTGATTTTATTTCTTGTCTTTTTCTATTTTTTTTATGTTTGTGAATGTTTCTTTCACTTTTTAATTATTAGAATTTTAATTTATATTTTTTATTTGCATTTTATTTTTTTCGTATGTTTTTATATTGATATTGATTTTCTTTTGTGCATTAGATTTTTTTCTTTCTTAATTATTAAAGTTTTTTTTCATTTTGCTTTTACTCTTTTTGTAAGACAATTATTTGTGCTTCAATCCTTTTTCATTTATAACTAACTAGTCAGTAACCCGTCGGTACTCGACGGTGAATAATTTTTTTTGATTAAGTAAATAATTATTTATGTGTTTTAATTGATTTTTAAGTAACAATATAAATCGAAATTGATAATCAATGTAGCGGATATTAGGAGTATAATTAATACAGAAAAAAGATGTTGACACATGATGTAACGTGGAAAGCCCTTGAGCCAACTATCTCGCCGGCACAAAACCACGGGAGGTTAGGTCCCTGCCTAACCAAAAAACATTATTAAGATTTTAGCGTTACAACTTTGAAAGATTAAGAGATATGGTTACAATAGCGTGAGTTTAATAGTGTGTGCCTAAGTGTCACATAATCTCTTCCATCTCACATATATTTAAAGAAAAACAAATTAAAAACAAAGAAAATAATAAGAAATTGCAATACTTTTGTTTAACCATAAATTGTGCGACATAAAATCTCAGAGTCTGTCGAAAACTTTCTTGTAGACTACATTCAACGTCTTGTCATATGTTTGAGCATCTGAATCACAAATAATAACTTGAAGTCCTCTCTTGCTGGTTACTCTGGAAAATACTACATAAAGTTGTCCGTGACTGAAAACAGGTTGTGAAAGATATAGCCCTACATGGGAAAGAGATTGTCCCTGACTCTTGTTGATTGTCATAGCAAAAGAAACGGCAAGTAGAAATTGCCTTCTTTGGAATCTAACTGGAAATTTTATCACATCTGACGGAGACATTATCATTCTAGGAATAAGCACCTTCATGCCAGCATTCTTTCCCGAAAGCATCTTGGCTTCGACTACGTGCTTACCTACATATATGTAACAAAATTAAGTATTAAATTATATGTATATAAAAAATAAAAATAAAAATTACCGTATTTACCTAATTGAGTGACAATCATTCTCGGTGCCGTTACACAATTCAGCAGTTTGATCAAGATTTCTCAAAAGCATTACTATGCACCCAACCTTCAAACTTAATAATGTGATTTGCCAATCCGTAACACTTGATAGTGTTTAGAAATTCAGTGAGAATATATCTTCAGCACCATTTTCATCATCCTCATCCTTACAAATGGCATCAGAACTCATATATTCAACTTCGTCTCCAGGAAAGAGTGACATGACGTAATCATTTATGTTATCGACAATCTCATTTGTTGGAGCAAGCACAGCTCTAGTCTGGAAGAATCCTTCGACATCCTTATTTTGCAATAAGTCAGGATATATAGATTTGACTATTTTTGCAATAGGATCTGAAGCCTCACGAATCAATATATCATCAGGAAGGTTAATGTCAATTTCCCCGTCATTATCTCCACCGGCAATCCCATCTCCGACAATCAAGAGCCACTGAGCAAAATATCTTATCTCTTCGGAATTATGAGAAGTAGAATCACCCTACATTAAGTTAAATATATACAAATTACTTAAATTGAAATAAAAATATTTAAGTAGATGAATAAAGGCTATTTAAGAATTACCTGCAATCTCATATTATGCGTCAATCTGAGAACCTCACAGTCATTCCATATTTTGGATGAACAGAGTGCAACATGCACAATATCATGCCTACTCCCTTTAGGAACAACAGGTAAAATCTGTCTGAAGTCACCACCGAATACAATAACTAAACCACCAAATGGTTTATTGGAATATCTCCCCTCGGGTGTACGAATAATATCTCGGAGGCTACGATTGAAAGCCTCAAAACAATGTTTATGAGCCATTGGAGCTTCGTCCCATATAATTAGTTTGGTTTTCTGTAGAAGTACTGCCTCATCCGTACCCGACTTTAGTTTACTACAAGTTGAACTCTCGTTTACCTGTATCGGGATACCGAACCTAGAATGCGCGGTCCTACCTTTCGGAAGGAGCAATGAAGCTATGCCACTGGAAGCAACAGAAGAACAATATCTCTCCCGCTTCCTTAATGCGTAACACGTTGTTTTTCATAAGAAGGTCTTTCCCGTACTCACCATAACCATAAGGAAAAACACACCACCGTTTCCTCGATCAACAGCCGACATAATCTTATCATAAACACTCTTTTGCTCTGGCCGTTAACTGAGGATGTAATCTGAAGTGCTCAGCTTTCATCTCATCAATGTCATAATATGTCTCATCTAGAATGAGCTTATTTATCGCATCACCAATGACATTGCCCACCTGTTTAGGCATGTCTTTAAATTTATGGAGACTGCTGCAATTCTCGATCAAGCAACTTCTCAATTTTCGCCAAAGCAAGATTCTGGACCTTTTCATTAATTAATTTCAAACCTGAAATTATAAAAAACAAAATAAATATATTAATATAGATAAATATATAGAATCATATTGTATAACTGTAAAGTAGAAATAAAATCATAATTGATATTTATTGTAAAACAAATATGTAAACATGAGACGGAATACCCGGATTATCGTGCATCCTCCGATACTTGTACTCTATATCATCAGATAATAAGTGCCAAGTCTTCTCCCATACCTCTCCCGGATTCGACATACTATTAGATAGTAGCAACATAGAAAATAGTCTTCTCAGACTATCGGGAAACCTCCAATGACTCGCTTCTATAATTCCATCAACATATTCCTTGTAATCATCTAATAATTCCAGAGCGTAACATGCAGATTTGAAATCGGGATGAACAACACGATTTACAGTTATCAAATCCTTGAATTCCATGGGATCTGCTACATGATTCAACATTATCCTGAGGTAATACAATTCTCCGCAATTCATTGGAACATGATAAATATGCCCCACTGCAAAACGTTTATCTTTCCTCGGACGCCATTCACGTTTAGTTTTATCCCATACGAAATGATGGGAAAATTCACAGTATTTATATTTCCGAGCCTCTGAATGAATACTGTTATGCTCCATTCACTTCATAAATTGAGATTCTTTAACTGTCGCTTTATCCAAAACATCAGGAAGAAAGTCTCCGTCATTGAAGGGGATAATATGGTCACCCTCCAAGTGAAAAGCCAAGCGCTCAACGGGAGGGGTCCGATAATGTATGTCGAATCCTAAAATCCTCCACATAGCTTCACACGCAGAGACATATCGACAATCAATTTGCCTTTTCACCTCATCATTTTCGATTGCAAGGCATATCCTGTCGGTTCCCTTGTTTATATACTTGAACAAATACTTGATTGCCTTGCTCTGATTGCAGTACTCGACATTTATGTGAGCTTCGTAATTTAGCAAAAGATATGGATTGAATGGGACAACTGAACAATTGTCGAGAGCAACTCCACCCTTATCAATTATGAAACCCGTGTCTCTTCGCCTATATACATGATACCCATTCTCGTCTACACGAGTACGATCATTGAATGATTTAGGGAATTTCTTTGAGCACCTGTTGTGATCCATACACGGAGATTTAGGATTAGCAGCACCACATGGTCCATGCAACATATATTCAACAACTGCCTCGTATAATCTAGAACATTTTCCTTGTCAGGAATCTCAGCAATAATCCACTTGTCAATATCTTCAGGATTATGACCCTGATTCTGGCGGTTAAGAAAGAGAAGAATATGAGCATGCGAAAGGTCCCTCTTCTGAAACTCCATCGTGTATATAACTGCATGAATCAATTAACAAAATAAGAGGAACATGCTAATAAAAAAAAATATAAATGACAAAACAATAAGAGGAAAACAAATAATATTTAAAGATTTACTTACTTGTTTTTGGGGTGCCAAATACTTTGCCTTCCTTGAAATCTCGCAATCATCTCGATTAAGCTTCATTCTAAATACCCCGTTTAATACATCGTGCCTATCCTCGTGCCTAATACCATATTTTTTACGTAATCTCGTAATCTCTCGGTCATTTAGGATTACACGTAAATGTTATGAAAAGTGACTGGATACCCACCCATTTACATATAGCGAGAGAATCCTAGTAATTTTGAGTCATCCACCGCCGCCCGCCGTATAAGAGGATGACAATATAACTCGTCTCCCATGCTTCGCCGGTATCTCCCCTTACCGATGCATCTCGACGCATTTTTATAAGTTTACATCCGAAGAGTAGGCCGATTATAACGTATCCATTGAAGCCTCCGTGTATCCATCATAACATATGCATCAATTACAAATTGCCGCAAAGAATCGACCACTTCTCATAAGCCGTGATTCTTCTCTTATCATCTCCTCGAAGTCGAAAAGATAAAAACTCTTTTATTGACAAACTTGATCTCTTTGCCCCGGAGATTTCTTTCTCGGAATGTCTCGTGAAATATCCATCTTCACCGTATACAAATAACAGAGGATAATGTAGAGGAAGGTAAGATTTATCAAATTCATGAATATGTTTCGATCCCCATTCTCGTTTTTCAATAACAATGTCCCCGACATCACCCGAATCATCAATATCACCTTCAATTATAGCAAATGACCTTCGAGGCCGTTTCGCATATTAAACGGTTTTCCATCTCTACCCCGATTTCCTATAAGCCTCAATTTAATATATTTCTTCATTCCAATATGTGCTCGGCCATTCTCAGTACGTCCGTGCATAAGGGTTATGCACATCTATCATATTTTTCAAATCAAAGAACAATTGACTCATCGAATGGAGAAGACTTATCTTTATCTTTCCCGCTTGTGTGAAAGAATCGTACATATAAATAGAAGATAGTCATACAATATATGTAATCTACATTATAATTCTCGAATAATTAAATAAAAACGTACCTGAAAGCATTAATTCTATTTTTAACTTCATTATCCGTGTCATAGATATAAAGCTGAGAAAAACGGGGGATGGCCATCATTAGGCAATAAAGAACCTATCATATGATCATTCTTTCCTTTCAATTTAAACGAATAAGGACCACGACCATTGTTTATGCCATGGTCAACTGCACCGGTCATTGAAGTGAATGCGAACATAGAATTGTACGCTCGAATATTGTCTTTATAATTTTTACTCTTTTCATGCTTGTTCTCTAAGAGATCACTCAGTAACTTAGGTGGCTACATTAATGGGTCAATCTGAACTTTTCTATTCATGCATCATAATGAAAATTTAGGCTGTGTTGATGCTTGCGTACTTTTTAACCTTTCATCATACCAGAACATCGCACGACATTTCGCACATTCGTACTCCGGATCGCCTATATCCCCATAAACTACTTTATATTGATAAATATTTAAATTATGTTAGTAATTCATTGGCTATACAGAGAAAATAATATAATATATACTTGAGAAAAAAATAATAATAAACACCTGTATTATATTGTTCGTCCGAATCTTTTTGCATTCTACCGACGCGCGCTTTCTTGAATTTTTCCTTCTGATTTATTAACGACTCACTTGTTGTCGCATGCATGCGAGAATTATTTATTAACGCGGATTCTGTATACAAATGGAATATATGACTTAGTATTAATGAAATATTTTATCATAAACTATTGAATAATAATTTGTAATAATAAATAGTTTTATTTAAAAATATCGAATGTTGAACAATTAAAAAAAATCATTACCTAAATTCACCGCAGGAGATAATAATGTTGTATTATTTGCTACTGTTACATTATCTGTTCCTACAATGTCAAAAGAATATTGAGAACGATTAATATATTTATTTTAGCTCTTTAAAATATATAGCTGACTAATAAATCAAACATATAACTTACCAGATATAGGACTGTTTTTCATTAATTCAACTTCAATTGCAGAACTGAATCAATCAACATCCAAATTTATCTTTGAAGATTCTAAAATAGAAGCATCTACCTTTCTTGGTCTCCTGATTTTTCTTTTCTCACCGTCTTTTAACAAATTTGTCGTAATAGAATCCAAAGAAGAAGAAATAGTTTTTCTCGGTCGTCCAATTTTTTTTAGCTCAAGGAGCGTGCCGTGGAAAGTGTTATGTACACTTGATGCTATGCTCGTAAATTTAGCTGAATAAGAAAAATAATTATTCTTTAATAAAAGATTATTTAGAAATTAAAAATAAAAATAAAATAGGAAAAATATTGTAAATTAACAAAGAAAATCATACATATAGATCCACGATCGTGACTTGAATTATGAGTAAGATTTTCATTTGTATGGTTCACACCAACACCTGTATATCAAGTATTATTATCTTAGATCTAAATTAATTAACAAATTTATATAAAAAAATCACATTATATATATATATATATATATATATATATATATATATATATATATATATATATATATATATATATATGTATGTATGTATGTATATATAAAAACAATTTTTTTTTTAGAATTTGTCTTTATAATGAAAATACTTCAAAATTGACAAAATTCAATAACATATTACCTTGAGCCGTAATACAACTTTGATGATTACTCGGTGAAATCAAATGACTACCCGATGATAAGTCCACTAAAAATAAAAATAAATTCATTTAATATGATAGTAAAAAAATAAATATAAAATCATGCATTCTTATAATTTAATTTTATACACATGATATTAATGGATATGCTAAAATAATAATAAAGTAAATAATAAAATTACCATTAGAAATATCCGCCAATGATAATCGTTGAGAAGATCGTTGCGATAAATTAATGGAATCGTTGTTCACATCAGTAAGATGCGTTTTTCTTTTCGTAGATGATCTATAAATTTGTATAATCTAAAAAAAACTCAAATATTAATGGATATATATTTAGATAATGTTAATAATTTAACAACAGTCTAAAAATAAATAAAATTAAAATAACAAATCATATACTCCCTCCGTCCCAGCTCAGTGGAGACTTATTTCCTTTTTTATTTGTCCCAGCTCAGTGGAGACTACCTAAAATGGAAAGAAATCTTCACTATTCTCCCCACTCTGTCTCTCTCCAACTCCATCTACTCCATTTTTACACTCACAACACCAATCAAATCACTATTCCTCCCACTCATCATCTCTCCTATTTAATACTCCCTCCGTCCCATAGAAATATAGAATTTTTGGGCCGACGCGGAGATTAAGGAGGAAGTATTATATTGAAAGTGTTGTGAGTGTGGAAATAAAATAGGAGAGAGAATGAATGGAGAGAATAGTAAATTATAATGGTGATGTGAATATTAAAATAATGTAGGAGAGAGAATGAGTGGAGGGAATAGTAAAGATTCCTTTCCATTTTAGGAAAGTTATAGATTATTGTGGGACGCCCAAAAAGAAAATTTTATAGATTATCGTGGGACGGAGGGAGTATATCCTACTCACAACACTTTCATTATTCCTTAATCGATATGCCCAAATTTTTGGTCTCCACTGAGCTGAAACGGAGGGAGTATAATATATAGAAAAATAAGTTATAAATTTTATTTATTAAAAAAATTTAAGATGAAATTTTACGTTGTATAAATATAACTTTTGCAAAAAATTAAAATAAAAATATAAAACATAAAAATGAAATAGTGGAATGGGATATTTGCTAACACACCATTTAATCTAAAAACAATACACAAAGTATTAAAATGTACTAATGTATTAAAGATAATACTATGTATGATGTATTTATCTATATAGAGGTTGTATGTACATATTTTATGTCTATAGTGATGTGGCTTTACAAATGAGAGTTTTAACAAAAAATTATCCACATGTAATCACTATATCTCTTTTTACTAACTTTAATATATATATATATATATATATATATATATATATATATATATATATATACACACACACTACTATGTAACATATCAGTAAATATTTGATGTGAAATATCATTAATGACCTTTTGAGGTGATGTGAAATATTGAAGGGGCATTTACCAAAAACTACTTTTTGAAATATGAATATCCACATGAATTTCGAATATTTATGTATATTTAGTAGGATATGAATTGTATCCTTAATCGATAATACATTGTCAAATTATCTCTTATCAGTTTTTAAGATAGATGAATTTAAAATCATCACTTATCCATCCAAGTTTGAATTTTAGATAGAAGTTAAATGAATAATACTTTTTATTTTCAAATAATTCGATTATCTATTGATTTCTAGAAACTGTATACGAAATTTATGGTTAAATTGTAATTTATTCTGACATCTCTTTTAAATTTCGAAAATTACTAATTATTTTAAATTTTCGAAAATTACTAATTAATTTAAATTTTGAATTTCTATTGATTTCTAGAAACTGTATACGAAATTTATGGTTAAATTGAAATTTATTCTGGCATGTCTTTTAAATTTCGAAAATTATTAATTATTTTAAATTGAAATTTATGGTTAAATTGAAATTTAGTCTGGTATCTATTTTTAATTTCAAAAATTACTAATTATTTTAAATTTCGAAAATTACTAATAATTATATCTCCACAATTATCACCTAAAGAGTTTGAATTATTCAAAAATTGTGCTTAAATTTAGGTAACCATTAGTTTTCAAAATTTCAAAACTGATTAAATCAATCAACTTCTAATTAAGAGGGAATTTTTATTTTAAATTTCAAAAATTGTGCTTAAATTAAATTTATTCTGCAAACTATCCATCTTGAGAGCTTCCACAATCACACTGCATAACAATCACTTTGAATAAATAAAATCTGATGCACCCATCAGCAACTCATGGAAGGTGAATGAAAATAGAACATAAGGCTTTGAGCGTCAGGTTATCTAACATGTCCATGTTTGCAAAGGCAGAGATAACTTGCATAAGAGCGTTTATATTAAACACTCATTAATGAAATAAAAGAGTAACACAAGGCAATGGATCAGAGACCACTATACACTTTTAACTGATGTCTTGGCAGTCTTGCCATAAGGCTAATCACATTTCAGCATTCTTTGCTCAACCAAAAAGTACTCCCACTATCCCAAATTTATGAAAAAAAAAAAAACACTTAGATATAATCTAGAAATTTAAAGTTATATTATCTGAAATATATATAACTGAAAATGATTTGTTATGCTCAGATGACATCTTAGTTATATTTCAAAAATTTGAGATTTATCGGAATATATTATCCACATTTGAAAAATTGTTACAGTTAAATATAATCTAGAAATTTAAAGTTAGATATATCTTATCAAAATTTTAAATTTTGTCTAAATTTCAATTGCATTATCAGACTTTTAGAGGGAATTTTTATTTTAAAGCCTATATTTTTTTAACTAAAATCTGGAATAAAAATGAGTTGAAAATGAAATTGCTGACGTGGCCTTTGACGTGGCCTTTTTTGGAGCCTCTAAATAGTTTTGTTTTTTATATTATATATGATTTATTGTATAAAATCAACCCTTATAAATATTTAAAGTTACTAATTGAATTTCAAATGGATAAATGTAATTGGTGGATGATGAAAAGATTGACAATTGATATTGTGCCACTTGGAGATTTCTAGGAGCTTGAAAATTTTTTGCTATTATATATAGTAGATTCACAAACTCCTTTTTTTTTTTTTTTTTTTGGATTTGTTAGTGACTTCTTTATAATCTCTTTTGGCTTATTTTGATTAGAATTTGTTTTTTATATTTTTGTTTTTGTTTATTATTTTGATTTCGATTTTAATTTTAATTTAACTTTTATTTTATAAATTTTCGTCTTTATTTTGATTTTATTTCTCACTTTTTTCTATTTCTTTTATGTTTGTGAATGTTTCTTTCACTTTTTAATTATTAGAATTTTAATTTTCATTTTTTTTGCATTTTATTTTTTCGTATGTTTTTATATTGATATTGATTTTATTTTGTGCATTAGATTTTTTTCTTTCTTAATTATTAAAGTTTTTTTCATTTTGCTTTTGTTCTTTTTGTAAGACAATTATTTGTGCTTCAATTCATTTTTATTTTTAACTAATTTATTGTATAAAATCAACCCCTATAAATTTTAAAAGTTACTAATTGAATTTCAAATGAATGATTGTAATTGGTTAATGATGGAAAGATTGGCCAATGATATTGTGCCACTTGGAGTTTTCTAGGAACTTGAAAAACTTTTGCTATTATATATAGTAGATTGTTAATTTTGTATATACTAATTTTCAAAATTTTAGATTTAAATAAAGAAAATGAAAAGATAAAATATGCATAATAAATAAATCGTGAATATAAATCAAAATTTTATTAAATTTCATTTTTACTTTCAAACTTGCCTATTTTTACTCATGTTAAATTAACTTTGATTATATTTATATTTTAATATATTCTTATATTTTTATATTATTCTAAAAGTTACTAATTGAATTTTAAATGGATGATTGTGAATGGTGGATGATGAAAAGATTGGCCAATGATATTGTGCCACTTGGAGTTTTCTAGGAGCTTGAAAATATTTTGCTATTATATATAGTAGATTGTTAATTTTGTATATATTAATTTTCAAAATTTAAGAATTAAATAAAGAAAATGAAAAGATAAAATATGCACAATTAATAAATCGTGAATATAAATCAAAATTTTATTAAATTTCATTTTTACTTACAAACCTGCCTATTTTTACTCATATTAAATTAACTTTGATTATATTTATAGTTTAATATATTCTTATATTTTTATATTATTCTAAAAGTTACTAATTGAATTTTAAATGGATGATTGTGAATGGTAGATGATGGAAAGATTGGCCAATGATATTGTGCCACTTGGAGTTTTCTAGGAGCTTGAAAATATTTTGCTATTATATATAGTAGATTATATGTATGGATCATTATAGTACTATTTCTTTCATCTAAAATAGAATTATAAATAAATTATTTTTAAAAAATAATATTTATTTTTGGACCGTTACTCTTTGATTATATTTTTAAATTCATATTTATAAGACTCTTGCATGTATATAGATCATTACATTAATATTTCTTTCGTCCCAAAATAAAAATAATTGATCAATTTTTATTTTGCTTAAAATAAAAAAAGTATTCATTTATTAGACTATATTATTGTAACTATTGCTAATTTATATATCAAAGATTTCAATTTATAAAATAAATTTGTATGTATATGGATCATAATTATAGTACTACTTCTTCTGTCTCAAAATGAATTATAAATAAAAAATTTAAAAACAAAAAATGTGCATTTGAATAAAATATTAATCGATCCAGTTTTGAAGAGTTACATTTCTTATTTACTAATTGCTTTCCCGTTTTCTGAATATTCAAAATTTGATTTCAAAATTCAAATGTTGATTGAGCTTAAATCGGGATAATTTACTGTATAAATATTTACCTTATAAACATTAACCTTTTATTAAATGAAAAATCAATTTATTAAATGAAAAATCTTTGAAACTAAGACCAATGGGAGAATTATAATGCCATGTCATAATAGTGACATGGCTTAATGTGAGGGCTCTAAATGTTTGTCTTTTAATATAATATATAGTTGGATCATTATAGTACTACTTATTTCATCTCAAAAAGAATTATAAATAAATTATTTTTTAAAAATAATATTTATTTTTAGACCGTTACTCTATGATTATATTTTTAAAATCATATTTATAAGACTCTTGCATTTATATAGATCATTACATTAATATTTCTTTTGTCCCAAAATAAAAACAATTGATCAATTTTTATTTTGCTTAAAATAAAAAAAAGTATTCATTTATTAGACTATATTATTGTAACTATTTCTAATTTATATACCAAATATTTCAATTTATAAAATAAACTTGTATGTATATGGATCATAATTATAGTACTACTTCTTCTGTCTCAAAATGAATTATAAATAAAAATTTTAAAAACAAAAAATGTGCATTTGAATAAAATATTAATCGATCCAGTTTTGATGAGTTACATTTACTTATTTACTAATTGCTTTCCCGTTTTCTGAAAATTCAAAATTTGATTTCAAAATTCAAATGTTGATTGAGCTTAAATCGGGATAATTTACTGTATAAATATTTACCTTATAAACATTAACATTTTATTAAATGAAAAATCAATTTATTAAATGAAAAATCTTTGAAATTAAGATCAATGGGAGAATTACATAATGTCATGTCATAATAGTGACATGACTTAATGTGAGGGCTCTAAATGTTTGTTTTTTAATATATTATATGGATAAATTCATGATGTATGCACTAATTGTGGGTTGAACTCTCATGCTACTAACATGTGCCTATCTAGTGCACAATTTTTTGATTTTATGAAACAGGCACAAGTAGCGAATTGATACCAACTGAGGGCCCCTCACAACAATCCATACTCCAACACATACAATCAAGGGTGGTGAAATTATCCAAACTTTTCATTTAATAATAATCAACCTCTCCACCCCATTCCACCTCAACCGACTCCCCACAACCACAAGGTCAACAAATACAACCATGGGAGGAGTACATGGAAAGGTTAAGATCGGAGCATGCACAACAATTGGAGAGGCTTAGGTTGGATCAAATCCAACAAGGGAAGACTCATGAGGCGGCAATAAATAAATTGGAATCACAAATAAGTCAACTTGCCATTGCCCTCCAAAGTCACAAGTCAGGCATATTCCCAAGCCAAGGGGAGCATGCAAACGCCATAAATGTATTGAAGAATGGCAAGGTAATAAATCATGAGGTATGTGCTACAACTTCTTCTTCTTCCCCCTTAGATCTAATATGAAATATGTTATAAGTGAGAATGAGGATGATACAAATGAGTTGGGAGACAAACAAATTGAAAAACCTTCAACTCCCAAACCATATGTACCTCCTGTACCTTTTCCATGTAGATTAATGAGACAAAATATGGAAAAACAATATTCTGAAATATATGTCATGTTTTCCAAAGTTAACATAAATTTATCATTATTAGATGTCATTAAAAATATCCCATCTTATGTCAAGTTTTTCAAAGAATTTAACACCCGTCGTAATCCAATCCCACCTTCCAAGGAAACTCAAGGACCCAACTAGCTTTAATATAAGAATCACTTTGGGGGATTCCAAATCGGTGAAAGAGATGTTGGATTTAGGTGCTAGCATTAATTTTATGCCTTATTCGATGTATGAGAAGTTAGGATTGGGTGAGCTTAAATCCACCACAATGACCCTTCAACTTGCGGACAGATCGGTCAAACGTCCTTTGGGTATTGTGAAGGATATTTTGGTCCAAGTGGACAAGCTCGTAGTCCCGGTAGATTTTGTTGTGCTTGATATGTAGAATGATGTTAGTAATAGTCGTGAAATACCCATTCTTCTTGGGCGTCCTTTCATGGCTACTACCGACACCATAATTAATGTGAAAGAGGGAAAATTTACAATGAATGTTCTTGATAAAAAAGTTGAAATTTCAATTTTTAAAGAACCTCAAATTGTCAATGCTATATGTTGCTATGTTAATGAGGTAGATAATTGTGTATATGAGAGATTTTTGCATGAGGTTGATTGTGAGGAATTTGAGAACATGTTAAATGACAGTTAGAATACTAGGGATAGAGCGGACGTATATGATATGGCCATCGAACACAAGGCAGACAAACACTATAGGAATGACGAACCGTATCACCCCCTAGACCACTTTTCAAAAGAAGTTGGAACCATCTATCATCTCACCATCATTAGAAAAATTCACATCCATGTAATCATGTGCTAAAGTAGAAGAGTGTTATGATCTTGATGTATGTGATGCTTTCTTTGCAAATATTTATAATCAAGATGACAACTCTTATGTTTGTGTTGAGAATGAGATTGTGAAAAGTTGTGAAGTGAAAACAAACAATGAGTTTGGGGGAAAGACCCCCAATAAAAATAAAAAGAAAAAGTATAAACAAAGAGCATCAAAAGTTTCATGGGTACCACCCGAATTAATAAAGAATGGAACTTATGTTTGGAGAGCGGTGGGCTTTAGTGCCTGAGAATCAATGAGGTGGGCTAAAGAAAGAAAATCAAAGGCCAAAGATGGCATGGCCACCTCACACCCCAAGTAAAAATTATGGCAACGGTCGGGCTGACGACCTTAACCAAATGCGTTTATTGGGAGGCAACCCAACTAGGTATGTTTTATTTGCTTTATTTTAGTTGTTTTGTTGTGTCATATCATACTTTGAACCCAATGCATACATTAATATTTATGCTATGAGGACATAGCATGTATTGAGTTTGGGGGTAGATATCTCTCCGAGCTTGTGGGTTTATATAGGAGTGTATATAGGGTCACCCTTCAAAAAAATAGAAAATTTTAAATTTTTTGTTATTTTCATATTTTGGACTATTGGCTAAAGTCTATTATGATTTGAGTGTGCTTTAATTTAAAATGTTTAGGATTATTATCAATATGGGGATATAATTGCATTGAAACATGTAAAGTATGATTACTTCACCTTTTACTTCCATGATACTTTCTTGATCATTGTTACCAACTTAGGAAACCTTTATAGGATCACTTTGACATTTTCGGGGTCCCTAGAACATGTTTGTATGATTGTCAATAACACATCAAATAGGCTATTCGGGAAGTGATATATGGCTATTTTCTTTGAACCCTATTTGTGAGCCTTTAACTTTCTCGTCATTTATAAAAATTTCTGCTAGAACCCCTTTTGATCTTGAAAAAGAATGGAATCTCTCACAAATTGAGAGGTTATCTTAGACCACCATTCGTCTTCTTTTGACACCTACATTACCCTATCCTTATACAATTATACACTATTTTTTCACCTTTTAAAAAAAGTGAAACTAGAGAATGAATGAGATTTGCGGGTTATGTTTGGAAAATCAAGGGTGGAAAGTGATCATGAAAACAAAGAAAAGGATCATGTTATGTATTGAAAAGAGGAGTTTGAGCAAAATATTGAATGCATATTATTCATGATATATATGTGCAAAGAAAAAGAAAAGATTCAAAAGTCTTACCCTCTTTAATGTTGAAGTGGAAAGTGACCAAAAAGAAATAAATGTGATCAACCCCATGTGTGAAAATATGCAAAATTATAAGTTTGGGGGTTGATTCATTGGGTTGGCATGGAACGGGGTGATAAATTCAAAGTAAGGATATATGTTGAAGGCTTCTTAGTTTCACTTGCTTGACTTCGTATTTCCTTATCTTCTTTTGTAATCGTGATCCTAGCACGCGAAGTTCGCAATACATTACAAGCCATAAAGTCATATTTGATACCAAAAGAGTATCCGGGTTGACAATTGTGTTTAAACATGCATATGTCTGTTCTTATACTTTTATCTTATTATCTTTAAAGCATGACACAAGTGACCCTATAAAGTATCTTATTTTGGTAACATTGATCTCCCATAATTCATTCATATCATGATATCATCATCATGTGGTGGAGAATTGTAAGTTAGATGTATCAATGTAAATATAATCTCATGTTCATGATAATACTTGTAGATTATATGTGTTGTAAATATCTGAGATTTATTGTGCCAACAACCTATTATATGAATTGAACACTCCCAAAAATATTTTATTCGCTTTAATTATCTAGTTAGTTTTTATTTTGTTTTGAAAGTGCAAAACAGGGAAAAGCAGGGACCAAAGTGCAATTAGGTGAAAACAAGGAGAAAAATTGGTTTTATAAAAGTTCAGGGGCCAAAGTGCTGAAATCTGGAAATATAAGGGTTGTAGCTGGAAAAGGAAGGGTGGCCATATGAAACACGGCCAAGGCAGATGGCCGAGAGCTAGCCGCAAGAGAAGGGTCGTGGCCGAGCGATCGCCCAAGACTGCAGAGCGGCAGCGCCATTACGCCAGAAACTAAGGGCGACCGCGCCTTGGGTGGCCGAGCGACCGCGCCATGGCCGGCCATTGGATCAGTGACGGATTTCTAAGACGGAATTTATTTCGTCACAAAATTTAAAGGTGGTTCCAACAGATTTTGCTACAGAATTTGTGACGGATTTCGAATGAATCCTAATTTGACTAGGATTTGGACAGATTTTGGCTGCGATTTAAAATCACTCCTCCTTTCTACTATAAAATGATCCCTAGATTAGGTTTTTGTATCTTTTGATCATCTTTTACCTTTTCATAACATAATTATAAATTGTAAACAATATTTTATTTTAAGTTTTTAATTCAATAATTTTATTGAAGATTTATTCAATTTATTGAAGCTTTATTGATGTTCAATATGAACATGAGTGGCTAATTTTCTTGTTCTACGTAATGAAGGTAATGTATATTAATCTTTTATGTATTAATTAATATTGTGATCAATCAAAGGTTGGGGTTATCAAAAGTAATCATTATCTAAGTTTTCTAAACTACAATCACATGTGTAGATGTGTGATTGGTTTTTAAACTAAATTTGTGTGTGTGATTAACAAGTGATTGTTCGATCCATTCAAGTCAAACTTTTGAATTAATATAATCTAGGTTTTGACAAGTGATTGCAAACCAAAATTATAGGCTCCTAATCATATGGTTTAATGGGTTATTGAATATTAAGTGAACTTTTCTGAAAATCTAATATTTGTAGAACACTTAATTGTGCACGTGTGAACGCCCAATTTTATTATAGATGATGAACCCCAAAATATGATTCATTGTATTATTGATTGACATATTGGTGCGATATACATGAATCTCATTTCATAGATTATTCTTCATTGATATTCGATAATAGTTTACTTGCTTTGTTTGTTTCTTATTTTATATAGGAATAATAATCAAATCCAAAACCTTTTCTTTTATTTGTTCGTTCAAATGTTGAAAGTCAAGTTGTTAATTCAAAAATACATGTGGATTTTGCCAAGTGTATATTACTACTACGTTAACTCGTGTAATTGCGAGATATTTTTATAACAAGTGTGATTTTTTCCCATCGAAGTGCTTCATGTCAACATAAATGACCATGGTTCGATTCATCTTACCCCAATTTCCTTTGTTTCTCTTTAATTTTGAAGGAAAAAAAAAACAAAGCCTGCCAAGATCTGCCAACCCAACAAAGCAAGTTAACGGAGCGGGCCGGATTTCATTCAGAGCGGTGGGCCGGAGCAGGCCAAGCCCGCGGGCATGAACAAGGCGGGCCTGGCTGATCCGTTTAGGCAGCGGGTTTCTTCTTTGGCGGGCCGTCCTGTTGTGCATCATCATATAAATGTCACATTTTCCTTGTCCATCTCAAAAAATGTTGCATTTTGCATTTCCAAACAAGAAAATAACCTAACTCCTTAAAAAAAATGTTGATAAGTCAAATGTGATGTCTATTTTGAGACGGAAAGAGTACTATACATTGCAAAAGCACATAAAATAACAGCCTAAGGCTACCTTTAATTCATTCAAGAATATCTATTTTCCATATTGAAGAGCAATTGTCATGATAGTTTGGTATATTAGCTAATAATACCAGATTTGGCAAATAGTAAACCAATGGGGTTATGGATTAGAAATGAGATTATTAGGTTTTCCATTCCACTTAGCAATCGTAATTATCAATATATTTCTTATTATTATGGGGATTAATTGTTGGAACATTCCTATTCCAATAACCCGAAAGCACTCAAGTCTAGATTAAAAAAGAGAAGAAGATGAAGGCGAAAGCGTGATACCTGTTGAGTTCATCTTGTTACTTGATGTTGTTCTTGCAAAGGAAGGAAGAGAAGAAGAAGAAAATCAAGGAGGGGAATGTAGATCTTCTTGATGATGAATACCTTCCTTAAAACTCAGATTATGAAGAGAGTATATAAGAATGATGTAGTAGTTTCTAGGCTGATGGTAAGCCTCTATATATAGGAAACAATGGCACCTCATCAAGGGACTACACCCTTTCAATTAAGCAATGTGAAATTACCATTCTGTCCATCATAAATAGGTAATTTTCACCTCGGGATTTCTACACATTTAATTAATATTTCTATACTTTACAATAACATTATTTTAATGATTTATACATGTACGTCTACATGTCACTTATATTTATTAAGTATACACATTTTGCAATCCATGTTCTTACAATCTCCCACTTGGATTGCCCAAACATGTGTTTATACTTTAACAAACCCTCATAAAATCATATTCATAATGTAAATGACAATCCATATGTGCACTTCATTGTCATTCTAAAACAATCTCGTCCATTAGTTTCACAAGTATAGGAACTAAAGGGGCAGTCGTTGTAATTGATTCGCAACTAAACCCACATTAATCACATATATATGTTCAACTAAATGACATAGATTAAGTATAGATGTGTAGCATGGAACACTTAATGAATATATATTAAAACATATATATATATATATTCCATCAACTAGTCTTTATTTAATCAAATGAGATCAATATAAATAAAACAAATAGCAAATAAGGCACAACACAAACTCCCACTATATTATGCATTATCAAAAATTGTTTCACCCATATGAGCAGTATGCTCGTGAAACATCAAAAGAGATAACGCTTTATAAAATGAATCCAATAACATGGAGTTTGATCCTATAAGTTGTATATCTATTTGTTCATTTTATACTTATTTCTCTTCAACAAGAGACATAATCATATGATGTCTTTTGACATCTTTGCATCCAGTAAAACAGAATCGGAATACCTAATGATCTCAAAATGATCCGATTTTGTATACATAAGCATGTAGTTTAATGTTTTATAGGTACTTCATCATTCTTTTGGATGCGACTTAATGTTCTTCTTTTCGAATTGCTTTGGTATCGACCAAGCATCCCAATAATAAATGCAAGGTCTGGACGAGTACAGACTTGCGCATACATTAAGCTTCCTACTGCCGGTGCATAAGGAATATTTTCCATATACTTGAATTCAAAATTATTTTAGGACATTACTTTAAACTGAATTTATCTCATTTAGAGACAGGGGTGTCATGTGGTTTACAATTTTCCATGCTAAACCTTTGTAATACCTTCTCTATATAGCCCTTTTGAGATAATCCCAAAATACCTCATGAACGATCACGATGAATTTGGATTCCCAATACAAAAGATGCCTCACCAAGATCTTTCATCTCAAATTTGTTTGAGAGAAATTTCTTAGTTTCCTTTAGAAGGTACTTATTATTACTAACAAGTAAAATATCATCCACATATAAGACCAAAATTATAAATCTACTCCCACTGAACTTATGGTATACACAATCTTCACCAAGATTCGTTTAAAAACCAAATGAAAGAATAACTTTATTAAATTTTAAATACCATTGACGAGAAGCTTGCTTGAGACCGTAAATAGATTTCTTAAGTTTACAAACTAATTGATTAGTTTGATCTGAATCGGTCACCATTTCTGGTTTCCTTATATAGATGGTTTCCTCAATGTCTCCACTGAGAAAAGCCGTCTTAACATCCATTTGATGAAGCTCAAGATCATAATGTGCCACTAATGCCATAATGATCCAAAAAGAGGTTTTTAGAAGATGTCGGAGAAAATGTTTCTTTATAATCAATGCCTTCCTTTTGAGTAAATCCCTTAGCAACAAGACGTGCCTTATATCTTTCCACACTACCTTGCGAATCCCTTTTGGTTTTAAATATCAATTTATAACCAATAAGTTTTACACCTTCAGGTAATGGGACAAGATCCCAAACGTCATTGTCTTTCATTGATTTTAACTCCTCATTAATGGCATTAATCCACTTATGAGAATTAGGACTATTAATGGCTTCATGGAAGGTGATAGGTTCATCTCCCTCTAAACCTAAGGTGTCCTTATTCTCCGCAAGATACACATCATAAATATCTGGAATAGCACTTCTTCTTTCTCTAGTAGATATCCTCAAGAGCACCGGTTCATCCTCATTTTGAGGTTGTTGAATTTCCTCATGTCCAACATTTTCATGTTATCCGTTATTTACGGGAGTCTCTATATTATTTTGAATTGTATGTTCTTTGTTAAATTTCAGGTACAATTACTTGATTTCCAACAGGAACTAAAGTTTGAGGAACATAGAGTGGTTCCTCTAACTCTTCAAATTCAAAATAATTACTATTTCTCCCACTAAATTCAACATCCTCAAAGAACCTAGTATTGTCAGTCTCGAAAAATGTTCTAGTTTTCGGGTCATAAAATTTATATCCCCTAGATCTCTTAGCATACCCTACAAAGTAACTACCAACGGTCTTAACGTCCATACGAAGTTTTGTCGGTAGCCTTTTGAAGCAGCTCTATTGAGAATATAAGTAGCGGTTCTTTAATGCATCTCCTATAATGAGTGAGGTAAAGAAGTACAAGAAAACATACTTCTTACCATATCCTTAAGGATTCTATTATATCTCTCCACTACACTATGCTAGGTTTGCCCGACATGGTGTAGTGAGGGACAATCCCACACTCTTCAAGATAGCGAGTATAAAGGACCCGGACGTTATTCACCCAATACGTCCAATGATTGTGACTTTACATGAAGAAAATAATGTATCCATAACGAGAGTAATCATCCATGAACGTAATGAAATATTGTTGACCATTCCATGAAGGGTTAGTGAATGGTTCACAAATGTTCATATGAATTAGTTCCAAGACGTTTGATACTCTCAAAGATCCTATTTCCTTTAATGTTTGTAAATTTTTCTTTAAAAGACTTAATGCAAAAGGTTTTATACGGAGTATCAAGTTGTTTTAGGATTCCCTCTGACATAAGCTTTATCAATTATCCCTTTGGAGATATGACCCAAACGCCTATGCCATAGAATACAAGAATTTTCACTTGATAACTTTTGCTTAGTGCCTTTAGTTTTGGTTTCATTATTATGAGACTCATTCATTTTCTTGACTGTGTCAAGTAAATTAAGATTATCGATATATGACAAAGTACTAGTACCGACAAGTTTGGAATTTAAAATAAAGATCACATTTATTATTACCAAAAGAACAAGAGTAACCTTCCTTGTCCAAAATTGTGATAGATATTAAATTCCATAAAAAAGATGGTACAATGAATGTATTATTTAATACAAAATAATAGCCAGTACTTATCATTAATCTAAAAGTTCCTATGCCTATAACTTTAACCGGATTTCCAGCTTCCATATAGATGTATTTCTCATCTTCACTGGGAATTCGGTAATTCAGGCAACCCTGCATACATGATTTAATGTGAGTTGTTGCACCAAAATACAACCACTATGTATATTAAGGAATTGAAACCAAATTTGCCTTAGTACAAACAAGACCAAATGACATACTATTCTGAATTTGCCATTCGCGATACTTATGGTAGTCGTTCTTCATGCGAGTAAGGTCCTTGCAAAAGAAGCATTTCTTGACTTTATGATCATTAAATGACCCTTATGCTTCTTACTTGCAATCGCAATTTCCTTCCCTCTTCTCTTAATCCCACGAGAAGAAGTAAATGCTGAGTGAGTACTTTCTAATTTAAGATATTTCATCCTATCTTCCTCTAATGTCATATGTGAAAGTAATCCATTAATATTCCACTTGTACTTTTGACATTTATAGGTCACCTCAAAATGATCAAATTGAGGAGGAAGATAGATCAAAACTAAGTGCACGAGCAAATCTTTCGAAATCTCTAACTTAAGTGCCTTTAGTTTGATCGAAAATTGAAATAATTCAATAATGTACTCCCGAAGATTTTCCTCACCCTTGTACCGAATGGAAAAAAGTTTTCACAAGAATTCAAGAAAAAACTCAGTATTTTCGATCTCAGAGACATTGTTCAAAAATGTCTTTGAAACAGCATTTTCCATGATCATTAGACTCACGCGGTTGGACCGTTCCCAATGCTCAACATTTTTTCGTTCTATAACGGTATTTCCTTTAGCGGGACTTGGTTCCCCTAATGCGTGATCGATGTCCATACATTCTAAGATCATCGTTATATTATTTTTCCAAGTTTTAAAGTTAATCCCATTAAGCATTGGAACATTGTTCATAGCAGTAGTAATAGATGAAGTGTTTATCAAATCTGTTGGGAATAAGAAAGAAGAATGAATACAAAACACGTATAAGAAACTACATAATGAATAAAGTGATTAACTATATCAATGAATCCCATAAAAAAGATAATTAACATGACATCAAAACTAATCTTTGGATTGCGAATTGACTCATAATTTAATTTATCTTAGGGTAATAAATGACTTTAAACAATATATTTCAAATACTTGCCTTCCTTTGGGCCGGTTCAAGTATTAAAAATGTCCTAACATTTAAAGTATTTGTTACCCGGCAATAAATAATATAAACAAATCATTTTTAAATACCTGCCTTCCTTTGGGATGGTTCAAAGTATTTAAAATGACCAAACGTTTTATTCAATTATTACCCCATGAATGCAAATATTTAGTCAATAACAAGATCTCCTTTGGGAAATTTCATGTTACCACATATTAATATAAACATTCATCACTTTACAATTTCGTATCTAAACAACGTAAATCACTTTGGCGACAATATTATTTAGAAATGTATGAAATTGTTAAGCATATAATTAATCACACTTTAGGGCACAAATTAATGTATACTTTTACTCAAATAATGAATGAAAATTGACCAAAATAGCAAAATATTGAAAAATTTGAAAATCTGGCCAAAATGAGTCATGCTCGGCCGAGTCAAGGAAGGTGCTCGGCCGAGCAAAAGACTCCAGAAAACACCCCTTTCTCCTCCCTTGTGCTCGGACGAGTCTTACGAGTGCTCGGCCGAGTCCTTAGAGGTGCTCGGCCGAGTCCTTAGGGGTGCTCGGCCGAGCATCATGACCGTTGGATGGCGCCTTTTCAAAAATTTTCAAACGTTGTGCTGATACAAATGGGGTGCTCGGCCGAGTCAAGGGGTATGCTCGGCCGAGCAGCCCCTGAATGTCAAATTTTCCAGATTTTGACTATCAATTCTTAACTTAATGGTGAATCAATATTCAACCAAAGCAAGTATATCCGCATACTCACAACACATTTTAAATGCGTGGCTATGCATTTGAACAAACTCACAACGCATCCAATGATGGTGGCTATGTTCAAAATGGGATAATCTTACATTAAGAATTGAAAGCCTTTTGAGTAAAACCAAAAATTTATATTCAGGTAAGGCACCTGTTCATAATTGGCCGAGCAAGACCCTTTTCACAGAAAATTTTTCTTCACACAAAAGATGAATGGTAAGCAAAATTAACGCTTAGCCAAGACATGAATGCAAATAGATCGAACACGGTTGTGCGACATAAAACGCTCTGTTGTGTCAATGGGATAATCTTGCATGAACCATCATGTCCTTTTGAGTAAACTTCAATCCATATTCAGAATTTAATCAAGTAATGAATAATAACACTCTAGCAACGAAATTAGAGCATTCAAATAACATCATAACATGATGATATCAACAAGATTAAGAATCAAAGAAAAGCAAAATATATGCTATATGAATTCAAACTTAATTCAAAACTTGAGAGGCTCTGATACCAATTGTTGTAACATTCCTATTCCAATAACCCGAAAGCACTCAAGTCTAGATTAAGTAAGAGAATAAGATGAAGGCGGAAGCGTGATACCTGTTGAGTTCATCTTGTTACTTGATGTTGTTCTTGCAAAGGAAGGAAGAGAAGAAGAAGAAATTCAAGGAGGAGAATGTAGATCTTCTTGATGATGAATGCCTTCCTTAAAACTCAGATTATGGAGAGAGTATATAAGAATGATGTAGTAGTTTCTAGGCTGATGGTAAGCCTCTATATATAGGAAACAATGGCACCTCATCAAGGGATTACACCCTTTCAATTAAGCGGTGTGAAATTACCATTCTGCCCATCATAAATAGGTAATTTCCACCTCAGAAATTCTACACATTTAATTAATATTTCTATACTTTACAATAACATTATTTTAATGATTTATACATGTACGTCTACATGTCACTTATATTTATTAAGTATACACATTTTGCAATTCATGTTCTTACATTAATAAGATCTTTTGTAATAATAATGCTTATCTGGATTTGACTATCAAAAGGGTTCTTGAGAGTTTAATTTATATTAAAGAGACACATATGTATACATTTGGGTTCAAAATTATAGGATTAGAGAAGCAAGTAAAATAAGTTATCCATCTCATGCCTCTAGATCCTCCCCAAAAACTCAACTTTCAAAAATCTACCCATGCAAAAAGTTGGTTCCGGTAACTTGAATCTTTGCAAACGATTTTCATGCGTACATCAGATTGTCCAACTTCTAATTTGATCGACTAATGAAGAATTGTGACGCCTCCACCCGCCTAGAACCTATGAAAGTTTAGCGTAGCTAGTAATGTAAGATTCACAATCCAGAGGATCATATGTGTATATATGTGAGATACAATTGTTTACACAACAAATGCTTACAGCAGAATAAAATTAATAACACAAAGAATTTAAACGTTTACTGTTTCAACTATAGCAAACAAGGCTTTAAGCCTAAAATATATTTCACTATTTAGAGATCTAATTAAAGAAACAAAACCTAACAAGTAAAATAACGAAGATGAAAATAATAAATCAATTTCTAACCAACTTCTGATCATAGATTAGACTTCCTTGTTCAAGGGAAGTGAAGCTAAAAGAACAGAAGGTCACTACTAGAAACTGGCTCTTTACCGACGGATATTTTCGTCGGTAACACTCAATTTCCGTCGGTAATGAGACTTTACTGACAGATGTAGTCCGTCGGATCCCGTCGGTAAAAACTGGTTGGTAATACCGGCGGACCACTTTCGATGGTAATTCCGGTGGCCCGTCCGTCGGTAAACCAAAAAATCCGCTGGAAACCGTCCTCGGCAAAGAAACACGTCGGGCGTTCGTCGGAGAATTACCAATGAATTTATTCATCGGCTTTATTCGTCGACAATCTCAAGAGTTACCGGCGGATTGTCCTTCGGTAATCACAATAGATTTACTGACGGATTGGGGTCCGTCGGTAATCCCAATAGATTACCGACGAATTGTCCGTCGGCGAATTGTTCAAACTGGCTTTGCATGCGCTGCTCCAACTGGCTTTCCAATCTCTGCATCTGGCTCTGCGCTTGCTCCACTTGCCTTTGAACCTCTCTCTGAACCCGATCATCGAACGTCTCTTGATCCACATGCCGACCGTCCTGAGGAAGAAGAAGAAAAGTACCGCATAGTAGGGCCGCAAAATGGCATGTTAAAATACCCAAAGATCATGTCCTCTCGAATCCAGGCAAACGATCTCCCTTTGGTTGCTTGTCTCGGAGGGTTATCGACGGACAATTCGCCGGTAATCTATTGGGATTACCGACGGACCCCAATCCGTCGGTAAATCTATTGTGATTACCAACGGACAATCCGCCGGTAACTCTTGAGATTGCCGACGAATAAATTCGACGAATAAATCCATCGGTAATTCTCCGGCGATAACTTCGGCGTGTTTCTTTGCCGACGGACGGTTTTCGATGGATTTTTGGGTTTACCGATGGACAGGCCGCCGGAATTACCATCGAAAGTGGTCCGCCGATATTACCAACCAGTTTTTACCGACGGGATCCGACGGACTACATCCGTTTGTAAAGTCTCATTACCGACGGAAATTGAGTGTTACCGATGGAAATATTCGTCGGTAAAGAGCCCATTTCTAGTAGTGTTATAAACACAATAACTGAGAAATCTTCAGGTCAATCTCTTTCTCTAATTTAGTGAAGTATTCTATAAGAAATCAACTAGATTGACACTAATAAAGAGATAGAGATCAATAAATATTGTTAGTGCTAAAATAAAGTAATCAAAATGATATTTACATAATTAAAAGATGTACACTAATTAACCAATAACCATATCAAACATAATTTTAAATCTTTAACAAAGAAAGTTTAAAATTTAGCTTACCATAACTACACCACACGACTTTTAAGATTTGATATTTTTTTAAGATTCTCACTCTTTCAACCTAGACATACGACTAACTTGCTTTTTAAAACACCGGTTTAAATGATGGCATAATATTCACCCATATCTAATACGTGAGCCAAAAATGTACCTAGATGTTTGGTGTGATGTCCAATTTTCTATGTAGAATCAGGACAAAAATATTCGTGCTTTGTTTGTTTGTTATTCCTATGTTTGGACACTTATATTGTGAAGATATTCAGAGATATTCCAGCTTCAGCTTCAGCATCAGTTTCTGTCCGTAGGGAGCGTCCGCTCCCAGGAGGGGGAGCACCGCTCCCAATTAGCCAATTTACGTCTTAAAGTTTCTGTCTTTAGGGAGCGTCCGCTCCCAGGGGAGGGGGAGCGTCCGCTCCCGCTATTTCCAGAATTCTGCCTGGTTTAGGATAGGTAGGATTGTGTTTCCTAATTGTCTTGTGTTTCCTAATTGCCTTGGGTTTTCCTTTTTGCTGCAATCTCTTTTGTATTCTCATATAAATATTTCCTCCTTGTGAGAGGAATAAACAAGAAGAATTATTATCCCAATTCAAATTCCTACATGGTATCAAAGCCTCCATACACAAGCCCTTGACAATGGCGGATCATGCACCGGCCGGTGGTGGTGATGGGCGGCCTCCTCCAGTTTTGAAGATTGAATATAACTCTCCTTTCTACCTTGGTCCTCAAGATTGACCTGGCAATTTCATAACCCCTACTCTCTTCCGTGGTGATAACTATGATGATTGGGCTGGTGATATACAATCCTCTCTCGAAGCTAGACGCAAATTTGGTTTCTTGGATGGATCTATTCCCTCTGCCGTTCCTCCTTGCACTGAGTCAGATTGGAATACCATCCATGCTATGTTGGTTTCGGCTTATGAATACTATCGATCCGGGGTTAAAAGCACTCTCTCCAAATATAGAGATGCTAGACGTTTGTGGGAGTCCCTTAAATCTAGATATGCGTTGGTGGACGGACCTCGCATTCAACAACTGAAGATGTCGATCACACGATGTGAAAGGCATCAAGACTACGCCTCGCGGATGTATATTTCGATAAGTTAACTGGATTGTGGGAATCACTGCATAATTACGAGCCGCTTATAGATTGTTCTTGCTACGACAATTGCACGGCCGAACAAAAGCACGCGGCACAGAGGGCGACAGGCAAACTTCATGAATTTCTCATGGGTTTAAATTCTGAATATTATGCCTCTCTTCGCACTAACCTATTGTCTCAGGATCCCTTACCCACTCTAGATCGTGCTTATCAGTTTCTAGCCCAGGCTGAACGAGTCCGTCTTGCTAAACCGGTTCTTGATGACCCTCCGGATGTTGTTGGCTTCTCCCTCAAAACTGGCAGTTCTCGTGGTCGTGACAAACCCGACAAATCCCATCTTACATGTACTCACTGTCAGAAAAAGGGTCATGATGTTTCTTCTTGCTTTGAACTCGTCGGCTACCCAGAATGGTAGGGAGATAGTAGCAAAACGGGTTCTCGTGGTGGCAGTCGTCCCCAACAAGGCCGAGGCAGAGGAACTGCTCGCACCAATTCGGCCGCCCAAGTCGGTGCTGCCCAAGTCGGTGCTGCTGTTGCCGGTGCACTCCCCTCTGTCTCTTCATCTCTATTTACTACAGAACAGTGGAATGCTTTAGCTAGTCTAGTTGGTAACACTCGTATTCCGGATAATCGCCTTCACGGTACGTTTGATACATCTTCTTGGATCATAGATACGGGGGCTTCCAATCATGTGACCGGAAACGCTACTTGTCTCTTTGACTCTTACTCTATACAAGCTTGCCCTGTCAATCTTCCTAATGGGGCTTCCGTATTTTCTCATATAGAGGGATCTGTTCGCCTAACAGACACCCTTGTTCTTCATCATGTCCTTTACATACCAAATTTAGACTGCAGTCTTCTTTCTGTTTCTCAATTGTTTGATGAGATTCATTGCACTATCCATTTTAATGCTTCTTTGTGTGCTATACAGGACCAGTCGAGGAACCTGATTGGAACGGGTGTTAGGCGGGATGGACTCTACTACTTTGGGGGAGCACCTTCTGCTTGTCACGTCTCAGTCAATAATGCATCTGCTTTGCTCGAGTTGTGGCATAACCGTATGGGGCATCCATCTGAAAAAGTAGTGAAGCTTCTTCCTCCGATCTGTCATCTGTCTGGTAGTCTTCATCAACCTTGCGATGTTTTTTTTCATGCAAAACACTCTAGAGATAGTTTTCCTATTAGTGAGTATAAGTCTACTAGAATTTTTGAGAAAGTTCACTGCGACTTGTGGGGTCCTTACACTCATGTTTCCTCTTGTGGTGCTCGTTAGTTCTTGACTTTGGTAGATGATTACTCGCGTGCTTTTTGGATTTATTTGTTAGTTGATAAAATGGAAGTATTTCGTATGTTTATGTCTTTTATTGCAATGGTGGAACGACAGTTTTCTCAACAAATCAAAATTGTTCAATCTGACAATGGCACCGAGTTTAACTGCTTGTTTGATTATTTTCTTTCCTCTGGCATTCTTTTTCAAACATCTTGTGTCGTCACTCCTCAACAAAATGGGCGTGTCGAACGCAAACACCGTCATATTTTAAATATAGCTAGAGCTTTAAGGTTTCAAGCCCACCTTCCCATTTATTTTTGGGGCGAAGCGGTACCGTTTCTCACTTGATCAATCGAACCCCTTCCCCCTTATTAGATAATAAAACTCCCTACGATATCTTGTTTGGCAAAGCGCCCTTTTATGATTCGCTTCGAGTTTTTGGTTTGATGTGTTATGCTCATAATCAGCAGGCTAGGGGTGACAAGTTTGCTAGTCGTAGCCGTAAATGCATCTTTGTGGGTTATCCTCTCGGCAAAAAGGGATGGAAGCTGTTTGATCTCGAGACCAAGAAATTCTTCGTCTCCCATGATGTAAAGTTCTTTGAGACTGTGTTCCCATACAACGACTCTACCACTGTTCCTCATGTACCGGATTCTGTTGATGTTCTAGCTGTGGAAGATGCGTTTGGCAGCATAGATTTTCCTATTGAAGAAGACTCTGTTGCACCTCCTGCTGACCCTATTGCAGCTGAGCCCGTTACTTTACCTAATGAGCAGGAAGAGGTTGCCCCTGTTATTCCTTCGGCACCTACTGAGGCTACTGCTCCTTCTGCATCAACTTCGGTCCCTTCTGTTGAATCTGGATCCGACACTCTAGGGAGGGGTATGAGACAGAAAACTCCCTCAGTTCGTCTCTGCGATTATGTGGCTCTCACTGCTTCTTCTTCGAGTCCATCTCCCACCTCTCCGCTTTTAATCGGTTCCTCAGGTACTCCCTATCCTATAGATCACTATATAAACTGTGATCATTTTTCTCCAAAATATCGTACCTTTCTTGCAGCTCTTACCGTGGCTAAAGAGCCAACATCCTTTCGCGAGGCCATGACTCATGATGGCTGGAAACAGTCAATGCAGGAGGAAATCCGTGCCTTAGAAGATAATGGCACATGGTCTATGGTTTCCCTACCTCTTGGCAAACGGGACCTGTGATGTCAATGGGTCTATAAGATCAAATATAATTCTGATGGAGCGGTTGAATGGCTCAAGTCTCGGCTAGTTGTTCGCGGCAATCATCAGAAAGAAGGTATCGACTACACAGACACTTATGCTCCTATGGCTAAAATGGTCACTGTTCGGGATTTTCTTGCTATTGCTGCTTCCAAGAATTGGGAGTTACATCAGATGGACATTCACAATGCCTTCTTGCATGGCGATTTAGCAGAAGAGGTTTATATGAAACTCCCTCCGGGATTTGAGGCACCAAATACCAACACGGTTTGCCGCCTTCATAAGTCTCTTTATGGCCTGAAGTAAGCTCCTCGTTGTTGGTTTGCCAAGTTATTGACCTCCTTGAAGACTTATGGCTTCCTCCAGTCCTACTCCGACTACTCTCTGTTTACCTTCACAAAAAGGTGCAATCCAAATGAATGTGCTTGTGTATGTTGACGATCTCATCATAGCCGGGAACAACTCCGCTGCCTTACAGTCCTTCAAGAAGTACTTGTGTGAGTGCTTCAAAATGAAAGATCTCGGATCCCTAAAATACTTTCTTGGCATTGAGGTTGCTCGCAATCCTGATGGTCTATTTCTGTGCCAACGAAAGTACGCGTTGGATATTATTTCTGAGGCCGGATTGCTATGTGCAAAGCCCTCTAGCTTCCCCATTGAACCTAACCATAAGCTTGGTGTTGCTACCGGTGATCCCTTGGAAGATCCGGAGCAGTATCGACGCCTTGTCGGATGCCTCATTTACTTGGCTGTAACCCGGCCGGACCTCGCATATTCGGTCCACATTCTATCTCAGTTCATGAATCAACCTCGTTCAGAGCATTGGGAGGCTGCTTTATGGGTTGTTCGGTATCTCAAAGGCACTCCTGGCCAAGGCATCCTTCTGCGCGCTGACAGCGATCTCACCCTCCAAGGATGGTGTGACTCGAATTGGGATGCATGCCCCATCACCCGTCGTTCTCTAACCGGGTGGCTCGTCTTTCTCGGGCATTCCCCCATCTCTTGGAAAACTAAGAAACAACCTACTGTGTCTCGTTCTTCTGCTGAGGCTGAATACCGCGCCATGGCTGCTCTTACATGCGAGCTTAAATGGTTAAAGGGTTTGTTGCTGAGCTTGGACGTTCATCATCCCAAAGCTATTTCCATCTTTTGTGACAGTGAATCGGCTCTTCACATTGCCAAGAATCCTGTTTATCACGAGCGGACGAAGCATATTGAGGTTGATTGTCACTTCGTCCGTGACGCTATCTCCAATGGACTTATTGCTCCTTCTTATGTTCCTACGAAGACTCAGTTGGCCGACATATTTACTAAAGCTCTCGGGAAGCAACAATTTGATATTTTACTTAGCAAGTTGGGCCTTCTTAACCCTCACGCTCCAACTTGAGGGAGGGTGTGAAGATATTCAGAGATATTCCAGCTTCAGCATCAGTTTCTGTCCGTAGGGAGCGTCCGCTCCCAGGAGGGGGAGCACCGCTCCCAATTAGCCAATTTACGTCTTAAAGTTTCTGTCTTTAGGTAGCATCCGCTCCCAGGGAGGGGGAGCATCCGCTCCCGCTATTTCCAGAATTCCGCCTGGTTTAGGATAGGTAGGATTGTGTTTCCTAATTGTCTTGTGTTTCCTAATTGCCTTGGGTTTTCCTTTTTGCTGCAATCTCTTTTGTATTCTCATATAAATATTTTCTCCTTGTGAGAAGAATAAACAAGAAGAATTATTATCCCAATTCAAATTCCTACATATATTCTCTTTTGCTAGCTATACATGTGCTTCCCACATTTCTTTACATTTGTAATTTTTTTTTATGACTTACAAATATCATTATAAAATATAAATCTTTGTTATATTTCTTCGTGTGTGCAATATAAAATATTTACAACACACAAGTGACACTATTGTAAATAAAAATTATATAAAAATATTTTATATCACGTGTACTTCAAATGTTTTATATTTCATAGTAAAAATTTACAAGTAGCGGGAGTGCAAAAGCTAACTCTTGAGAGCGCAGTACCAAATCTCATTTAACCTTTATGGTGACATAATCGAAAGGGCAAATGATAAATTAGGATCCAAAATTTAGGAGGTGTGTGTTAATTATGCTATGATCTTTCAATTTTATCAATTTAGAGTACAAAGTTACAAAAAAAATGTGCAGTTACAAGTTTTTGGACTAAATTGAAAAGAAAAATCAGTTAAGTCTCACATGTCTTGCATGTGCGACAAAACTGGAGTTATTTATGATTGAAATACCCAATTTACCCCTTATCCCAAAATAAAAACCCACCCATCCCTTCTCTCTTTGTTCTCTCACTTTCTCTCTGTTGGAAAATATTAGTGCGTGTGAAGGAAAATTGATTTTTTTTTCTAAATGGGTTATTTGTTAAATGACCAAATTGAATGTGAGTTTGTGTTCTACTCCATGAGAACATTGAAATTAAATATTTATTTTTCAAAAATGGTTAATGGATGAATGATTAATTAAGGTTTAAAGTTAGTGGGTTGAAATAGAGAAAATGTGGTTATCCCACATGAAATGGGAATGTAATATCTAACATGTTTAAATACTCCTACACTTTAATAATGGGTATGAATGTGTGGCATGAAGGCTCTCTCTCGCGCACAGGTGTGCGGGGGGGGGGGGAAGGGGGGTGGGTGCAAATCATGGTTCGAAATGGGCTTAATGTTGCCAAACTCATGTGTATGCGCATCACAAATCATTTGAACACACCAAGTTTTCCAGCAGCCTCCCCTCTCTCTCTCTCTCTCTCTTTGCATATTGTACATCTTTTCCTTGGCCTCCTTGCATATTCGCATTGTGGTGGTGATACTGTACAGACACACTGCCAATTCGCCGGGAACTTTAGGTGCAAAGTGCCCCCAGTCCGCACGTTCTATACTCGGAGACTCGCGTACAAGGCAACCTCAATCACTATCGGTGAGGGAACGAATAGGTCTTAAAGATACTGATTAATCAGGGCTCGTGCACAACAAGATTGCTACTGCCGATTCTCTTGCTTTACAGTCTATTGATTCAATTCCATTTCAGTATTAATTGTATTTCAATTTCTGTAATTTTATTTCCTTCTGTAATTGTAATTTTGTCAACAATCTTAAGACTTACTCCCTTGAGAAGGGATGCGTTTAACATAAATATTGAACTGGCAAAAAATATTTTCTGTTTCAGAAATGGCTACTGAATAGAATGTAACTGGAAAGGAAACCGTGAATGTGACCCAAATTGGAAATGGTTCTCTAGGCACTACTGTTGTGGCAAATCCTCAAACTATGCACATCTCAACCCCCAAGCTGAAAAGCCAGAAAAGTTTATTGGCCACGACTTCAAGAGGTTGCAGCAAAATATGCTTTTCTGTTTGACCACTCTGAATTTGGCTAATTATCGGGAAGAAGATATGCCAAATGTGGACGAAAACGAGACCGATGTAACAACCTTGGCTGCGGTTCACACTTGGAAACATGGAAAATTCCTTTGCAAGAACTATGTTCTTAATGGAATATCCGATGCTCTCTATAATGCGTTTAGAGAGAAGAGGAAGGCTAAGGAATTGTGGGAGTCCTTGGAACACAATTATAAAATTGAGGATGCGGGAACAAATAAGTTTATTGTTGCATGTTTCCTTGATTTAAGGTGGTGGACTCAAAAACTGTGAAGTCTCAAGTGGATAAGTTTCAAATGATTTTGCACGAGATACATGCCGAGGGTATAGTGATAAGTGAAAGTTTTCAAGTGTATGCAATGATTGAAAAATTGCCTCCCGCTTAGAATGATTTCAAGAATTACCTAAAGCATAAGCGAAAGGAGATGAACGTTGAAGGGCTTATCCTTCGACTTAGCATTGATGAATGCAATAGAGTTGTCGAGAAAAGGTTTATCCCAAGTGTGGCGAAAGCCAATGTCATGGGAGCATGGTTAAAGCTCCAAAGGCAAAGGCAAGGGTAAAGCCAAAGTTGGAACAACTAAGAGGTCGTTCAATTTGAAGCCTCAAGGAGAGGTTTCCAAGAAGAGGTTCATAGGAACTTGTTTCAATTGTGGTGGTGAAGGCCACAAGGCTTCTACATGTAGGATGGCAAAGAAAGCTCGTGAAATGAACATGGTGGAATATATAGCTAGAGATGTGTCTGATATGCACCTTGCGACGTTAGTTTCCGAGGTGAATATGGTAGGATCAAATCCAAATCAGTGATGGATTGACACCGATGCTACTAAACATGTGTGTTCCAACAAAGACATGTTTAGTACTTTTGAAGATATGGAAAATGGCAAAAAGTTGTTTATGGGGAATTCAACCACTTCTGACATCAAAGGTCAAGGGAAGGTGGTTTTGAAGATGACATCTGGAAAGGAATTGACTCTCTGTTCTCGATATCCGGAAGAACTTGGTGTCCGGCTCGCTTTTAATTAAGCATGATTTTCGTATTGTATTTGAATCTGATGTTGTCACTTTGTCCAAGAATGGAATGTTTGTAGAAAAAGGGTAAGTGAATGTTGGGATGTTTAAGTTAAATGTAATGGTGGTGAAACCTAATGTAATGGCTATTAAGCCAAAAATCAATACAATGAATAATTCTTCTGTTTAATTACTTGAGTCTTCCCATTTGTGGCATGGTAGTAGAGATGTCCATCCGATTCGGAGCGCGGTTCCGGTTCTGAACCGGCGGTTCAGCCAACCGGTTTGCCTTGAACCGTAATCGGACCGGATATAGACAGTTCCGGTTCACGGTTCCGAACCGTCCGTACGGTTTCGGTTCCGGTTTTGAACCGTGATTTTCAAAAAAAAATTGTTTTTTATTTGTTATGTTTTTTGTTATATTTTTTAAACTTTGTAAATTGTAATAAATTTTGTATTTTTTTTTTGTTTTTTACTTGTTACCAATTTAAATAAAATTACATCCAAAAGTATTTTTTAAAAACAAGTGGATCGGTACCTGCCAATTTTATTAATAAAAATAAGAAATTACAAGGAGGGGGACAACGAATGAACCAAAGCCAAAGGAGCCTTACCTCTAATTACATTATCTTAAAAAAAAAAAGTCTAATCTATATAAAAAAAAAGAGAGTCTAATCTATATTAAAAAAAGTCTAATCTATAAAATTACAATTAACTTACCTTATGGAGCGGCGTAGTTCATTCGCTCCCCGTCGTTGTATCTTCATCATCAAAGCCCGCCTCTTTCTCGGAACTACTTCTTTTATCTTGAGTTCTTAGTTTGGCTTTTGTCCAATCGTCGAGCACCATTTGAAATTCTAAATTATATGGACTCAACCTTGACCTTCGATCATCCAAGACACACCCCCCTTGACTAAATACTTCTTCTACGGCGACGGTTGAGACGGGAGCGGATAGGATCTCCTTTGCTATAAAATAAGAACGAATTAAACAAAAACCTACTTGAAATCGCCCAATTTATGGAAGCTTGAAGTTGAACACTTGAAGAACTTGAAGTTGATTAGTTGAACACTTGAGCAATGAAATTATGGAAACTTGAGACTTTGAGATAATAGAGATTGAGATAATAAGTTGATAATTGTGTGAAAAAAATGAAGGGAGGGTGAGGGTATTTATAGGTTGGAAAATAGAGAGAAAAAGAAAAAAAAACTTTTTTTAATGAAATTTTGGTCCAAAACGGTTAGAATGTCGTTAGATCAACAGCCACCGTCAGATCTTCGAAATGGGCGGCCCAGATCAACTGCCCGTTAACTAGCCGTTGCCGGTTCCGGTTCATGAACTGCCGGTTTCGCCAGTTTTGAAAAAGATGAACCTTAACCGGACCGGGTAACCGCTGGGTCCGGTTCAAAGGCGGTTCCGGTTCAACGGTTCCGGTTTTGCGCCGGTTCTTGGACGGTCCGGTTCCGGTCCGAACCGCCGGTTCAGGATCGGATGGGCATCTCTATATGGTAGATTAGGACATGTTAATTATAATGCTATTCGTAGATTAATTAACTTGAATTGTATACCCAAATTTAAAGTTGATTGCAAACACAAATGTGAAACTTGTGTAGAAGCAAAATTTACAAAACCTTCATTACATTCAATAACAAGAAATAGTGAACCACTCAATATGTGACTTCAAATCAACACAATCATGTGGTGACAATAAATACTTTGTGACTTTTGTTGATGATAGCACAAAATATTGCTATATTTACCTCATTAAAAGTAAAGATGAAGCTATAGAGAATTCACTCTCTATAAAAATGAAGTTGAAAATCAATTAAACCGGAAAATTATAGTGATAATAAGTGATTGTGGTGGGGAATATGAATCTCCATTTGAGGCAATTTGTGCTCAACATGAAATTAAACATGTAACCACGGCACCTTATACATCCCAACAAAACGGTGTTGCCGAACGTAAAAATCGGACATTAGAATAAGCGATGAATGTCATGTTGATAAGTTCGGGATTACCTTCTAACATGTGGAGAGAAACCGTGTTGTCGGTAAATTATGTGTTAAATAAGGTACCTCAAAAGAAACTAAACAAGAGCTCATATGAATTATGGAATGGAAAAGCGTCATGTTACAAATACTTGCGAGTGTGGGGGTGTCTTGCGAAGTTAGCAGTACCTACACCTAAAAAGGTGAAAATTGGACCTAAGACTGTTGATTGAATATTCAATGGATATGCACACAATAGTTTTGCTTAGAGATTTCTTGTGTATGAATCAAAAATTCAAGATATACACAAGAATACTATAATGAAATCTAGAAATGTGTCTTTTTTTAGAATGCGTTCCCATGTAAGTTAAGAAATGAGACAAGCTCATCAACTAGGGTATGACATTCAATAGAAGAAGAACACGTTCAAGATAGAATTGAAGAAGAGGAGATGGAACATCGACGTACCAAAAGAGTTAGGGTAGAAAAATCATATGGCACGGATTTTCTAATCTACATGCTAGAAAGTGAGCCACAAAGTTATAAAGAAGCCGTGAGCTCTTTATAAGAACCTTTGTGGAAAGAGGCCATTAAAAGTAAAATTGATTATATTTTGCAAAATCACACTTGGGAACTAGTGGAACTTCCTCCGGAAAGTAAACCACTATAATATAGGTGAATTTTCAAAAGGAAAAGAAAGGTGGATGGAACAATTGATAAGTATAAGATTAGACTTATAATTAAAGGTTACATACAAAACGAAGGCATAGATTACTTTGACACATATTCTCCTGTTACGAGAATAATATCTATTAGGATTGTACTTGAAATTGCGGCATTGCAAAATCTTGAAATACATCAAATGTATGTAAAAACTGCATTTCTAAATGGAGATTTAGAAGAGGAGATTTACATAGAACAACTAGAGGGATTTTCTGCTCCAGGGCAAGAAAATAAAGTGTGCAAGTTAGTGAAGTCGTTGTATGGCCTCAAACAAGCACCAAAACAATGGCATCAAAAGTTTGATCAAGACATGATTGAAAGTGGATTTAAAATCAATGAATGTGACAAGTGTGTCTATATCAAAAACACGGAAAATGACTGTCATTTTGTGTTTTTATGTAGACGACATGCTTATCATAGGTAGCTGTGATAAAATGATTAAATCCACAAAAAATATATTGAACTCGAAGTTTGACATGAAAGATATCAGTTTAGCGGATGTGATCCTTGGAGTAAAAATTTCTAGAATATCTGATGGACTTGTGCTAAGTCAATCACACTATGTGGATAAAATTCTAAAGAAATTTAACAAGGATGACAATAGAACCGTGAATACTCCAATTGACACAAGCCTACATTTAACATTTTTCCTAAATGAATTATTTGTTAAATGACCAAATTGAATTTGGGTTTGTGTTCTACTCTATGAGAACATTGAAATCAAATATTTATTTGTCCAAAATGGTTAATGCATGAATAAGATATTAAGGCTCAAAGTTAGTGGGTTGAAAGATGAAAAATGTGGTTATCCCACATGTAATGGAAATGTAAAATCTAGCAAGTTTAAATACTCATACACTTTGAAGGGGTATGAATGTGTGGCATATAGACTTTCTCTCGCGCACAAGTGGGCGGGGGTGCAAATCATGGTCCGAAATGGGTTTCAGGCTACCGAACTCATGTGCATGCTCGTCATGCGGACACGAATGCGGCTCCAAATTGGCCTAATCGCGCTAGCCCACCTTTTGCTATTTTTTTATTTCGAATCAGAATATTCCCATGAACATTGTAACTGCCACTAACACTTAATATCATATTTGATTTCTTTCGTTTGTAACAGCTGAATCAGGATTAATACAAAATTAAAATAGTGTGAATTTCATGATTAATTATGACTGTTCACTTTGGCCAGTTATAATTATAAGATGGAATCATCACAAATCATTTGAACACACCAAGTTTTCCAGCAACCTCCCGTCTCTCTCTCTTTCTCTTTCTCTCTCTCTCTCTCTCTCTCTCTCTCTCTCTCGGCATATTGTTACATCTTTTCATTGGCCTCCTTGTATATTCGCATTGTGCTGGTGATATTATTCAGACACATTGTCAATTCACTGGGAAGTTTAGGTGCAAAGTATCCCCGATTCGCACGTTTAATCATGTGATACTCACGTAAAAGGCAGCATCAAACACTGTCAGTGAGGGAACGAATAAGTTTTAAGGAGACTGATTAATTAGGACTCATTCACAACAATATTGCTACTATCGATTCTCTTGTTTTACAGTTTATTAATTCAATTCCATTTCAGTATTAATTGTATTTCAATTTCTGTAATTTTATTCCCTTCTATAATTGTAATTTTGCCAACTATCTCTACCAAAACCCACCTCCAATCCTTTAGAGCATTTTCATTCATGACTTTTATCCATGACATGAGCTTATGTGGCAACAATGCCTCTCCCATTCATGACATTTATTCATGTTATCCATGACAAGTTACAAAATGAGTCTTGCAGATGCCATTGTGGCAAGGAGAGAGAAAGAGTAAATCATGAAAATGGAGCAAATAGGAAGATGACACATGTTTCATAAAAAAATTAATTTTTCAAACAAAAATTGTAACTGTTTTCAACAAAAATTGCAATTAACATTAAAAAAATAATAAACTTCTTCAAATAATATAAATAAAAATAAATATATTAATAAAATAATTAATTATAATAAAATTTATAATTAATCATTTATATAGTACAATAATTAATAATTATATATATTAGTAATAAATGTAATATAAATGAGTAGGAAAGAGAAAATATGATGGGATATAAATAAAAAGTAGGAGAGAGAAACTGATGACTTTTGTCATGAATAGAGATAGAATTATTTGAAGTTGTGAATATTAATAACTGATGACGTGGAGCTGAGTTGGAGGAGAGAGGAATGCCATGACTTAATTTTTAAAAGTCATGACTACGGTTGCTCTTATATCCTCCGGCCATCCTTAACCCATGGCATCGCTCTAATAGTGCCTTTGTTCTACTTCCGTCCAGCATCAGGCCCAACAATGGCGGTTTCAAATCCCCTCATGCAACAACTCTGACGGACTCGCAATTACGGCGCCCCTCCACCCCAAACTCGATCCGGCCGAATCTAAATCAGCAAATAAACACTAGAACACACTCAGTTTGTCAGGCTATAAATAAAGTTTATTGTGCAGAGAACATTTTCTATACCCAAACCTTTTCGACAAAATTCCTCAGAAGAGCAACATCTCCTAATGAGATTGCCTTTCTTCTTGCTTGGTGAAGGCTCAGAGAGGAAGTGTGTGTGTGTGTGTGTGTTTGAGGGTGAAACCAGATCTAGAAGGGGATAGTGTTGGACAGAGGAGGGGGAGGTCAATGATGGTGGGGGATGGAGACAAGAGTTGTGAGACGATGCGGCCGGCAAAGTTGAAGATGGCGGCCGTAGAAAGTTGAAGATGGTGGCGACTGAAATTTGATCGTGTATAGGAAGGATCATTCCAAGGAGGAGGATGTTAAATTAATGGTTACTCCGTTCCAAAGTAAATATGTAAAATAATTAAAAAATTTAATTTAGAAGTAGTAATTACTTTAGAAAATAAATATTAAAATTAATTAATTTTTTTAAAACAGTATAAAACAAATTATTTTTTGAGCAAAATATTAAAATAAATACGCTTATGAGAATAATATCAAATTAATTACTTCATTAATATATTTAGATTTTTTTTGAAGGTTATTGATTTAATTTTATTTTTTTGACAATGTTCCAAATAGCTTTTATTTTAGTATTTTAGACAATTTTTAAGAAAAATAATTATTATTACTGATCAATTAACAAAATATCAAATATCTTTACTAATTATTTTCTTCAATTACATTATTTCTCACAATAATACAGTTAATAAAGTGTAGCAAATTAGCAATGTCCATTGTACGAGTAAAAGAGTAATACGAATATTTTTATCCAAATGTAACATTTTGAATAAAAAAATTGGTACAAACGCAACGAGTATTTTGCAACTGGGGGAGTACTGTTATTAATAGACCCTAAGACCCATAAGTGAGATCACAAACCCATAAATACCCAATCGAGATCAGAAATTCCTCGAAAACCCGCTGTAATTAATATACCTAGAATACCCCTCCTTCCCGTCCAGTTCCTAGATAGCCCGCTTAGCCCACCCCGTCCTTTTCTATGTTATTTTAGAAAAATTGAATCAAAATGTAGAGTGTGGGATTTGAACTCTAAACCCTCCACTATAAACCAAGGTCTTAACCGCTTGGCCAATGCTTTGTTTACGTTTATTTTTGCAATATGTTTTATTAGTATAAACTTTGGAGGAAAATTAATTTTAAAAAAAAAAAATGAGATTTCACAATCAATTAATGAGATTCAATATTCAAAATTTAATTAAGTATATATTTGGGTATAAGACTAAAATTACTCTTATATCTTAAAATTTAAGAGTAAAAAAAAAAATCACAAATTTTTACGTTTTCTTTAAAATGTGAAAATTTGTCTTATACAGTACCTCCACTCCGTCGATCTTATACACTCTCCCCGTCGGTCTTACACCTAAATGTATAAAACTAAAATTAGTCTTATACCTTAAAAAATAAGACTAAAATTAGTCTTATAACTAAAGGTATATGACTATAATTACTCTTATATTTTATTAATCTTATATCTTAAGGTATAAGACCTTTGAATGGTCCTATAACAAATGGTATAGGACCTGGGAACATAATATAGACAGATATAAGACCTTTGAATGGTCCTATAGCAAATGGTATAGAACCTGAGAACATAATATACACAGTTATAAGACCTTTGAATGGTCCTATAGCAAATGGTATATGACCTGGCAACATCATATACAAAGCTATAAGACCATTGGATGGTCCTATAGCAAGTAGTATAGGACCTCACACAATCTTATACCAACGCATTAAGACCTTTGAATGGTCCTATATCAACTGGTATAGGACTTAACAACATCATATACAAAGTTTATAAGACCTTTGAATGGTCCTATATCAAGTGATATAGGACCTCACACAATCTTATACCAATGCATTAAGACCTTTGAATGATCCTATAAAGAACCCTGGTATAGTGACTTAACAACATCATATACAAAGCTATAAGATTTGAATTGGTCCTATAACAAATGATATAGGACCTGGAAACATAATATACACAGCTATAAGACCTTTGAATGGTCCTATAGCAAATGGTATATGACCTGAAAACATAATATAGCAACTCGAAAAAAATCAAGAGTAGGACATGTGATGCTTTTTGAAACAACACGGATGTATGAATAAGCTAATGAAATTACCTTAATTGTAACATCTGATCCAATTACTTATTAATGAGTCCTAACAAACAAAGTAAATGTCTCCATCTAAATCGCTTCCTGAGCACTCATTAGGAAGGTCTGTTATGTTATGAAAGTTAACAAATATTAGTATCATATTTCAAGCCACAAACTTCAGCCAGTAAACAAATGACCTAAATGAAGTCCAGTTTCAGTAAAACCCAAAAAAAATAAAATGAGGAACGAGTAACCGAAAAACATGAAGAGGCACAATTGAAATTTTGAAGCTCAACAAAGCAAAAGGATACGCAATTTATAACCACGCTTCGCCATTTCAGAGACGAAGCTTCAACTGGTAAATTCCTGACGGATGTGAAGAAATCAAACTTCTCAGTTGCCGTCGACGTTGTCGGTGGTGATTGCGGGAGATGAAAGGAATGGAATTGTGAAGATAAACGTATACAAATTGACAACACAAATTTCAAGGTATATGTAACAATTGGTGAAAATGAAATCCAGAATAGGATTCACACACAGAGATTCGAGGCCATCTAAATCGAAGAACCGAGTGCGAGAGAGACGATCGAACGAGGAGATTGAAGAAACGCAGACCAAATCTCGAGACCGGATGAAAAGGGAGAAGATGACGATGAGGATCAACACTAGGAGTAGGAAGGGCCAGAGAAAACAGGTTCGGAAGAGATTGATAGCCTTAATTGCTAAGGAGATGTGCTTTCGGGTTTTGGATTCGTCGTGGCCGCCGGCGTCGTTAACCTGAGGACCCCTGCGCGCAGAGAGAACTCTTTCTAACATTGTCTTTCCGCTGGTGGCCGACTGGACTGTGGAGTGCCCGGCTTTGGAAGGGAGGAGTAAAATTGGTATTTAAAAATTATATTTGACCAGGTCAAAGTAGTTTTGGGTTTATACGGTATTTTGATTTGAGCTTCTCAATGAGTTTAGAATTTTGAATCTGAAATGGATTTTTATGGGTTAAAATCTGGGCTAAAGGGGTAGGAAGGAATTAATCCTTATTAATATGTGATAGAACCAAGATATTGCATTAAATTTTATTGAATAAAATCAAGACTTTTAAAATAATCCCCAAACCAAGATATTGCTTTAATTTTAATTTTTATTTTTGAATAAAATTAAGACTTCTAAAATAATTCCCAAATTAATGACCCAGTGGTAAAATCAGGCTTCACCTTCGGTGAAGCATCAGAGCTCTCGATCCCTGCTCTCAACCTTCTGGCTTGAGATATCGACAAAAAAAGACTTTTAAAAAAATAAAAATTATTTAGCCCTTTTCATATTTTTGAATCTTGAGGAGATACCGTCAACCAAACGTCAACGGTGTTAATATAAGGGATAAACTCAAAGTTCAATACACTGAAAATGAGGACTTCTTGGAGAATAGAGCCGAATTTAAGGCCAACGAAACATACTACACATCAGTCCCTTATACTCATACTGGTAAATTGCACTCGCATGCATCTACCTAGGGCAGAATAAAAAAATTGACGGATCAAATTGAATTGAACCGATAGAATCGAATCAGATTATTGAAAATTGGATCAATTTAATAGAATTTGTTTAGTTTTGGTCCCAAATTTATATGAGATTTTGATGTTATTTTCTCAGTCTCTACCTTCAATTTACTCGTATTTTCAATTTTCTTACAATTTTGCATCTGAATTTAGTTATTAGGGTCTGAATCATGTTTATGTTTTTCTCTTTTGTTTATGTAATGTAATCGTCCTATATTTTTTTATTTGAACTTTGTTCCTCTATTTCAGTTAATTTGCTGTATGTCTGAATATTTTTATTTGAACTTTGTTTATGTAATCGTCCTATATTTTGGTTTCATGAAAAAAATAGTTGTTGCATGTTTTATCTTTAGAAAAAATATATAGTAGTGTAACTTGTGGAACCGATGGAACCGGACATGGACCGAACCATTGGAATCGGACCAATCTGACCAGTCCTGTAATGTAATGGTCTGGTCCTGATCCTGAATTTAGGCAGAACCGAACTGAAAGCGTGAGCTTTTTAGGGAACAAATTCTTGTTTCCTTATTTCAAAAGACTTCTATTATGGTAAAAAGATTTTGGGACTTTCATGGAAGATTTATTATTGTCATATTTTGACAAGAAATTGTAAATAGAGTAAATATCTTTTATTTATTTACATAGTTTTATATTATGACTAACCTACTAATATTTTATTTCTTTGTGAGTGTGTTTATATTTTCATATAGGAAAAGAGATCTCACAAGGGAAGAAGTTGATTACGTGAAGATCTTCTCCATGGTGCAGTATAAATACAAGGCATTTAGCACAAGAGAAGCTAACGGAAATTCTGAGAGAAATACACATATTCTTCACAGTTTTTGACTTTGTGTTTTTAGGTTGTGAGTGAAGGTTGTGCCTCACATCCGTAACTCACATCTAGGTTTTCATAGAGTTCTTTGTTTTACTTCTGACTAGAATATGACCGACTTGGGAAAGGGGTGTTGTTCTTGTCATAGAAGGTGATTAGAGCTCGTTTAGTATTTTCATATTTTAGTTTTTCACTTATTTATTTTTGTAAGCAACAAAAGTTTTTATAGTGAAAAGTTTTTGGGCGTAAGCCTAGTTTACTGATCTCATAGATCAGTAAGCGTAAATAATTCTTGAGTTATTGCTTTTAATTTGTTTTATTCTGCTGCATTATCTGTGGATGTGTGGACAGTTGTGGACACATCTGTACTCACATGCGTTGTCTGTTGGGTGATTAAAGTTTCCTAGCTACACGTAAACTTTCAATTGGTATCAGAGCCAACTCTCGATATATTACTGAGTGTTGATCCAGAAAGTGTAGTCATTATGGAATGCCAAAATCACCAAAACAGGCCTCCTGTCTTGGATGGCATCAATTATTCTCTTTGGAAGTCTAAAATGCGTAATTATATCAAAAGTATTGATGAAAGGGCTTGGATGTGTATCCTTGTTGCATGGCAACCTCCTACTGTGGAGAAAAAGCCTGCATCTGGTGTTGGTGAGTCAATTTTCGAAAGAAAACCTGAAGATCAATGGACTCTTGAAGAAATACATTTGGCTAACTATAATTCTAAAGCAATGGGTGCTATTTCCAGCCATGTTTCTGGGAATATGTACAAGCTTATCACTAACGAGAATGTAGCCAAAGCTGCTTGGGATATCCTGCAAACACAATGTGAGGGTGCACCAAGTGTAAAAGCTACTAGACTTAGAATTTTAATGGATAGGTTTGAGTTACTTCGAATGGAAGAAACTGAGGACATTGTGTCATATGCAGCTAAGATTCATGAGATTTCAAATGAGTGTACAAGTCTAGGAGAATCAATCTCCAATGCAAGACTTGTGAGTAAGATTTTGAGGACCTTACCTGAGAGGTTTAACATAAAAGTGACTGTGATTGAGGAAACAAATGACACCAATACCGTAGGTCTAGATAAAATCGTAGGAATTTTAACTGTGTTTGAGCTAAATCTTGAAGCTCCGAAAAAGAACAAATCTCACAGTCTTGCTCTCAAAAGTGCTGTTGCACTTCCAAAAGAGCTTGTGGAATTATCCTCTGAGATTGACAAGTCTAATCTTGAAGAAGAGGATGTAGCTCTCATTTCAAAGAAATTCAGTTCAATACTGAAAAATAAAAGGATGGGTAAGTTTCCTAACAGACCTACTACCAGTGCTCCTGAAAAAACAAAACCTAGCACTGACACTGGATTCAAGAAATCAAGCTTTGAAAATAAAAAATCCTCTGAGTCTGTTCAATGTAGGGCATGTCGTGGCTTTGGTCATTATGCCAATGAGTGTGCTAACACACTCAAAAAGAAGGGAATGAGCTTAACTGCTACCCTTAGTGACAGTGAGGATGAAGATGAAGTGGCTAATATGTCTATTATCAATTGCCATTCTGTGTTTAATGCTTTCTGTGCAGATATAGAAGAAGGTGTTCCTGAGAAATCCTTGGATGTGGTCTCAGATGTGTACACATCTGGTGTCACATCTGACCTAATCGTCGAACTCGTTTCACAAGAAAAGGAGACTCTGAAGATGAAGAAAGGGACATCCCCTATGAAAAACTTTTTGCAACATACAAGGAGTTGCATACAGATTGGATGAAAAAATTGGACAAGATTGAGGTACTTGTTAAGGTAAATAAATCTTTTTCTGATAAATTGGCTACTTGTGAAGATGAAAAAGCTATACTTTCAAAGGAAAATGATGTTCAAAAAGATACCATTGCTAAACTTGAAGTCCTTATAACCAAAAGAGAAGTTGAGCTTGAAAAATTCAAAAATGAATGTGAAAAAGCTGAAAATACTTTTACCAAGTTAAACAAAAGTAAAATGAAACTTGATGAAGCTATTACTGTTGGTCAGCTTAACAAAACTGGTTTGGGCTTTGAAAAAAAATAATTTTGTAAAGGAGAGATGTGAGGCTTCTACTTCAAAAGATGTAGAAAAACAAGTTTTTAAAGAAAAAGTCCTTTTGAGTGAGAAAAGACCTAGGAAGAGGCACTACACATGTCACTACTGCCTTGCTCCTGGTCACATTAGGCCCTTCTGTTACAAACTCAAGGCTGACAAAAAGTCTGGTCACTTCAATCAGCCTCAGATGTGTGAGAAGATTTATGCACATCCGAACACACATCCTGGTAATCTGAGACCTCTGCAACCTAAAAAGAAAGTTGTAATGCAGTGGGTGGCCAAACCAATTGCCACCTGCAATGTTGTTTAATCTTCCCTTAAGAGTACTGTGTCTGGCTCTTGGTATTTTGATAGTGGGTGCTCTAGGCACATGACTGGAAACCAAGCAGTCCTTCTTGACTATGAAGTGATTAATGGAGGGAAATTAAATTTTGGTGGAGGTGCTCAAGGAAAAATTGATAAGCACTTGTGTGAAGTGTTTGATAAGGATAATAAATGTGTGTTTACTGGTCCTAGATCTGCTGACAATTGTTACCAATTTGGTGACAATCTTTCTTGCCTAAGCTCAAAAGCTAATGATGTCAATCTGTGGCATCAAAAATTAGGGCATGCTAGCTGTAGAACTCTGGAAGAACTTCAAAGGTTTGAAGCTATTAAAGACCTCCCTAAACTGAACTTCAAGAATCCTGATGTCTGTGGTTCATGTCAAAAGGGAAAGCAAACAAAAGCATCACATAAAAAGGTCCAACAATGCTCCACTTCTAGGTGTTTGGAGATAATTCATACTGACTTAATGGGACCTATTGAAGTAGAAAGCTTTGGTAGGAAAAAGTATGCCTTTGTGTGTGTTGATGATTATTCTAGATACACTTGGGTAATGTTCTTAAGAGAAAAGTCAGAAACAATTGGAGAATTCAGGAATTGGTACAAAAGGGTTAGAAATTTTTGTAGTCTTAAGATTGTGAGGATTAGGCCTGACCATGGCACTGAATATGAGAATCAAATGTTCACCAATTTTTGCAATTCTAAGGGAATCACTCATGAGTTTTCTGCACCAATCACCCCACAGCAAAATGGAATTACTGAAAGAAAAAATAGAACTTTGCAAGAAATAGCTAGGGTCATGTTATGTTCTAAAAACTTGTCCAAGAAATTCTGGACAGAAGCTTTAAACACTGCTTGTCACATTGGCAATAGAGTGTTTCTTAGGATAGGTAGCACTGTCACTCCATACCAAATCCTCCTTGAAAAGAAACCAACTGTAAAATATTTTCATGTGTTTGGATGTATTTGTTACATTCTCAATGATAGAGAATATCTGTCCAAGTTTGATTCAAAGAGTGACAAAGCAATTTTCATGGGCTATTCCACTAATAGTAGAGCTTACAGAGTGTTTAATCTCAAAACTAAGACCATCATGGAATCTGCTAATATTATATTTGATGACTCACTTGATCTTAACCTCAAGACTGCTGAGGATGATGTTTCAGGGTTGCTGCTTAATCGGACTCGGAAAGATGCGTAAACAAAGTCCGAAGAACCAACAGACACTGCGCCTTGAAAAATCTGCCGAACCCGATAAGGATGTAACCAAGGATGTGGACACATCCGCCTCCACATGGAACCCACATTCGCTCCCACATCCACTCAAAATCTCAGAATCGAGGAAAGTTTCTCTGATTCTGATCAGGATGATGCTCCAGAAGGTAATGTGGATGGGTGTGTGGATAGATCAAAGGATATTCCTTCAAAAATCCAGAAAAACCACCCCACTTCACAAGTTGTGGGAGATGTGCATGCTCAAATGAGAACTAGACAAAAGGACAAAGTAGACTATAGAAAGATGGCTGGTTTGTGGAGTTGCTCCTCAGCATACTCCTAGGTAAGCTTTTGTTGTTTTGTTTCAAAGATTGAACCTAAGAATGTTACTGAAGCATTGAAAGATGCTGATTGGATTCTTGCTATGCAAGATGAGTTGATTCAATTTGAAAATAATGAGGTGTGGACTCTTGTTCCTAGAACCTCACATGGTAATGTCATAGGAACTAAATGGATTTTCAAGAACAAAACTGATGAGCAAGTGTGAATGTGTGCCCCAAATTTCTGTGTATTGGAAATTCACGCGAGTTTGAAGACATCCGGTTTAATTTGAAAAACGGAGTCGCCACGCCATTTTGATTACCTCAAAACTTTGAAAAAAAGGTTTTATGGGTTCGGAGGTTAAGTTACCCCTTGGGAAGAACGTTTGGCGTTCACCCAAGGTGCCTTGCCGGAGCAAGTCTCCCAAGATTTCATTAATTGTGCTTGCTTGCGTGCTTTCTTGTGTGCATGTGTTTGAAAATAAGGAGGGAATGTCCCAAGTCGTCTTCCGGACGTACAAACCATTTGTTGGTTGTCGCTCGGGATTTCTTGGATTTTATGTATTCGGGATTATGATCCCGTCCTCATCTTGTGACTTGTGATCATCGCATTTTAACCTCGGGACTTGCGTGATCGAGAGAATGACTCTCTTTATAGTCAAAGATGAGGTTCTTTAGAAAAGGAGGGTCCTTAGCCCATCAATCCTACGCTTTAAGACGGTCGATCTCGTATAGATGCTTCATACTCTTTCTTAAGCGATAATTGGAGATATAGGGTTCAAGGTTGTCCCTTTCTAAAGAAATATGGAACCTTTAATGGAAGGAACGATGTAAAGATATGATCTTTTACACCGGTCCGTTCCAAGGTTGCTAATGGGGGAAAGGGGGAAATGCATGATTAAAAAAATGACACTTTAGTGAAAAGATGACATTTTTGGTGTAAAGAATGTCTTTTGATTGCAAGGGATGCTTTTTGTGTAGAGAAATGATTTTAGTGCATGAAAATAGGATTTAGGTGCAAAGGATGCACCTTTATGTATGAAAATGGTATTTTAATAAAAAGATGGCATTTTATGTACAAAGATGTTCTTTTGATGCAAATGATGCTGCTCTGTATGCAAATGTTTTAGTTTAAATGCAGATTGATGCATTAGAAAAGGCAAACATCGGATTAATTTGAAAAGATGAGGATTCGCAGCCGGCTACTTATGTCGCGTGACATAGGCTACCTATGTCGCGTGACATAACAAGCCATTTTGCAGAAGCCTAAACAGATGAGATTTGCAGAGGTAACAAGGCACCAAAATGGTCAAGTTACTTCGCAAATAAATCTCAGAGAGCATGTTTATCAATAATGAACATTTCAAGAGGGTGTGGATATGCGGGATCCACACTCATCTTGAGTGTTCATGCGAAACCAAGTCAAAATGGTTTGAGCCTTTACATGCAATAGTATGCCAATGGATATGGATCTAAGCAGATGAGGATAAAGTATGCATCTTTAATCGAAACAACATTATCAACGCATTTAGCATTTAGATTTCACATTCATATGTTCAAAGAGGGAGAAAAGGGTAGAAAATCGTTACCCTTGAAGACCACGACTCCCTATATCAAGTTAGATATAGGGGCCTTCAAACATCCTCCTGAGCCGAAATTGAGCCTTGGTTCCTTGAGAACTCCTTGGTTCTTGATGTGTATATGAAGTGTGTGTGTGTGGGAAGTGTGTGTGGGATTGATTTGGGAGGATTGGTGTGGTTTGGGAGGTATGTGAGGAGAGAGGAGGCTTACGGGCGTATTCCTATAGAGGGGGCGAGGGGTGGAAGAGGTGTCTAAAATGAGAGGTGAAGGCCTCTATTTATAGGTACTTTGCATGGGCTTGTTATGTCGCACGACATAACAAGCCATACTTCTTTCCTTCTAGGAAACATGCAAGGTGGCAACCTTCTAGAAGTCTTCATGGCCTATTATGTGGCACGACATAAGTAGCCACTTATTCCAATTCTTCTAGAAACATGCGAAGGTGGCAAGCTTCTAGAAGTTTTCATAGCTATTATGTCGCACGACATAAGTAGCCACTTCCAGTCCCTTCTAGAAACATGCAAGGTGGCAGTCTTCTAGAAGGGTTTTGGAATTAAGAAAAACGTGTTTCTTAATTACCAAGCATTCCTTTCAGCCCTTAAAAGGCTTGGAACATTTCTGAAATTATTCCGGAACTGTAGGAAAGTCCGAGGAATTACCGGAAAAATTACCGAAATTGCCGGGAAAATTAACCGGAAGGCATGAGCCAGATTTGGGTACTTACAGAAGCCCTTCGGCAACGTCACTTGCAGGGCGAGTGGGGTTGTCGATAGAAAATGATCCAATCTGACGAATGCTGAGGCGGATTGGGTGACCAAGTTGGTCGAGTGGCTGGACCTTTTATGAAAGGCTACCTACGTATCCCGAGTGGGAATCAAGCCAGGCCGTAGTTCGGGATAGATCCGCTGGGGAATGGAGAAGAGAAACTGGTCTCTTGCTGGGGAAGTATAAGAAAATGACCTAGGAGGTCAAGCAATTGATCCTACTGGGGATATGCTAGGAGTGACCAATGTGGTCAGATATCTGAACATTTATGAGGGGTTGCTTCATCACTGATGAGTGACAAAGGAACGGAGTGACCAAAGTGGTCGGATGGCTGGACCTTTTATAAAAGGCTACCTACGTATCCCGGAGGAATCAAGCCTTGTCGTAGTTCGAGCTTTGACTAGATCGAAATGTTATTCCTTCAACTTGGAATAACGGAGATCAAAAGATAGAGAGCGAAATGTCATTCTTCCACCTTGGAATGACGGAGATCACGAGAGAGATCGAAATGTCATTCTTCCACCTTGGAATGACGGAGATCGAAAGAGAGAGCGAAATGTCATTCTTCCACCTTGGAATGACGGGGATCGCGAGAGAGATCGAAATGTCATTCTTCCACCTTGGAATGATGGAGATCGAAAGAGAGAGCGAAATGTCATTCTTCCACCTTGGAATGACGGAGATCGCGAGAGAGATCGAAATGTCATTCTTCCACCTTGGAATAACGGAGATCGAAAGATAGAGCGAAATGTCATTCTTCCACCTTGGAATGACGGAGATCGCGAGAGAAATCGAAATGTTATTCTTCCACCTTGGAATAACGGAGATCGAAAGAAAGAGCGAAATGTCATTCTTCCACCTTGGAATGACGGAGATCGCGAGAGAGATCGAAATGTTATTCTTCCACCTTGGAATAACGGAGATCGAAAGAAAGAGCGAAATGTCATTCTTCCACCTTGGAATGACGGAGATCGCGAGAGAAATCGAAATGTTATTCTTCCACCTTGGAATAACGGAGATCGAAAGAAAGAGCGAAATGTCATTCTTCCACCTTGGAATGACGGAGATCGCGAGAGAGATCGAAATGTTATTCTTCCACCTTGGAATAACGGAGATCGAAGAGAGAGCGAAATGTCATTCTTCCACCTTGGAATGACGGAGATCGCGAGAGAGATCGAAATGTTATTCTTCCACCTTGGAATAACGGAGATCGAAAGATAGAGCGAAATGTCATTCTTCCACCTTGGAATGACGGAGATCGCGAGAGAGAATGCATTTTGTAAAGAAGTAAGAAGGACTCAATGATTTTTGTAAAGAAAGTGGGATGTACCCGATAATTTTTTTTGTAAAAGAAATGGGACGTACCCGATAATTTTGTAAAAGAAGTGAATTAAAAATGCCAAAGGCAAATAAAATGAGCCACATGGGTAAATTTGTAAAATAAGCCTCGGGGAGCCTTTGGAGGGAAAATTTGATTTGAAAATGATTGGAAATGCCAGGGGCACAAAGGGTAAAACAGGCCTACGGGGGACAAAATCGTAAAATGGAGCCTTTAAGGGCAAAATTGTAAAAACAAGCCACAAAGGCTTATTATGTCGCACGACATAATAGGCCCATTTGACAGATTCATTAAAAATACGCACAGTCGCCATTTGAAATTTAATTAGAATTGAAATTGAGAGGGAGGCGACAGTGAGAAGAGAGAGAGCGAACATCAGAGAGGGAGATTCGAGGGAAATCGAGAGAAATCAAACACTTTTAGTTCGATTTCAATTGGAAAATGCCTCCTAGGCTCTACACGACCAAAAGGGGAACTCAGCATGCCAACTTAGCTACTCGAAGAAAGGGGGTGCAAAGGAATCAACGGCCGTTTCTTCCGGAAGCACCAAGAGGAGATTTCTACCCACAGCTCGATGAGCATACTTCGGATGTCAGGAAGAAGGAAGAGGTAAGAAACCTAGGGTTTCTTGATTTTTTTTTTCAATTTGTGAAATCAATTTGAACTGAGTTTTCAGACTGCATTTGAATTTCATATGAATTGGCCTGTGAACAAGAGTCTGACCTAGGAAGTGTAATGCATAAATGCATGCCATACCTTGATCTATTTTGACTTATTTTTTTTTTGCTTGAGATGATTTTAAGAAATAGCACGAAATATTAATACTTGTGCCATGTTTTCTTGCAGAAATTACGCACCCGTGGCTCTCCAGAGGCAATTGGCAGGCTATGGCAGAGCTTGCTTAGGGTAGCCGGAGCATATAGACTTCGCCTAAGGGCATGATTTATCTTTGTTGGGCTAGGGCGATTCTTCGAGATGGCGAAGGCCATTGGAGACACTCGAGAGGAGTGTGGATTTGGTGAGGGCTTTCGAGAGAATATTGGTGGGAGACCACACATTCGTTTCACTTCTCTTGGGGTGAGGCGACGGTCACTCATTTGGATTTTGCGATCATCACGGGGCGCCCTTTACGGATGAGCCGCTCTACCTAGAGGAGCACTGCACGGGGAGCCGAGCCCCGGCCGATTGCGTGCGATTTTATGGGCTTACTTGGCTTCGTTCCCGAGAACAAGAAGAGGGAATGGATATGAGTTAGGCGAGCTACATGGCTTGATTGAGGGGCGGAGCGGGGACTACATTGTGGTAGATGATCTGTTGAGAGCGGTGAGAGCCGAGAGATTAGCGAGAGCTTTCTTATGGGTGGGCTTTTTCGACATCTTTGTTCATCAACGGCGCCTCTACGCTTTGGTTTCACTATTGGAGCTTTTGAGAGCACGGGATGCGTCGGGAATACGTCTGGGGGAGGCGAGGCTTAGGCGAGATGTATTTGGCCCTAGATGACGTCGGTAGGGAAGGCGAAGTATTTCACTGCTTGTCATACCGGCTTTCGAGGTATTCTCTCACCTTGATCTCTTTTCTTTAGCGCATTTCATTATATCCCTTGTTTTCCCCGTTTTGACTTCTTCTTCTCCTTTTCGGGCTTGGGCCTTCGAGTACTTTAGGCATTATGAGTGGCGGATACTGAGGATGAGTTTCCTGCCACCACTTTTCCTGCTCTTCGTCGGTGGACAAAGAATGCCAGAAAGCAGACCCGGACACCGGAGGGTTCGAGGTGCGGGATCACGGCCTCGTATCATGATCTGCCGACATGCCCGAGAGGATTCCACGAGAGGATGAGCTTGTTCCCACTGGGTGGCCGTTACGATGACTGGATTTGGATCACGCTGCGCACTTGACAGTGTCGCAAGCCGCTGTGGCTTGTGCGGAGATGCCTTGTATCTAGGAGAGAGAGTGTATAGACGGCATGGGCCGAATAGGCATGCTCGGATCCACCGATGATCCTCCGGCTAGGATGTGGCTGCCTCGCCGGTTGGCGAATGTAGATGCTACGATTGTAGGCTTGGCGGCACATCTCTACACACGGGAGGGGACTATACTTTGTACGTGGCTAGACATCTTGATCCCACGGACCCGGGGTTGGTTATGGCGCTCATAGCGCGGGGCCTTCGGCCCAGCTACGTAGCTAGAGCCTCCTTTGCCCCGACTTTCATTGATTATCGGGGTGGCGGTCGCATGAGGCGAGCCCATATTGATATGTCACGAACTCATCCTCACTGGTGCTCCCGCGAGGTTCTAGATCTGTAAGTATTGCTCCTTACGCCTCTTTGGATTGATTGCATCTCCTTACATTATCAAGAAGCGCATTTTGACACTTATTATGTGCACTTGTAAGCAGTATCGGCTCGAGCTTACGGGCACTTGACCGGGGGCTTATACGCGGCGTGGGCATGATTAGCAAGCTTCAAAAAGGTATGAGCTTTGGAAGAATCGGTGCCGATCACGGGGTTCGATCGATATCTCTCCACCTGGCCGGTAGAGAAGGAAGAAAAGCCGTTACGATGACGCGGGCACCGGCGGAGGCATTAGTGGACCGACGCCTCGGACGAAGAGGCCAAATGTGCCTCTTCACGAGACCCATTGAGATTGATGATGATGATGAGGATGAGGATGAGGATGAGGATGGTGGAGGCTGAGACGGCCACGGACTACGAGCTTGACTCGTCGTCATCACGGAGCTTGGCGACTACTATCGCACGGGGACCATAGCTTACGAGGCACCTTCGGACGATCCGACGATGAGCCGAGAGGAGGCGAGGATGACGACGAGGATGGAGATGAGGGAGAGGATGATGGAGAGGGCGATGGAGAGGATTCGAGTAGCCCCCTTCCCCCTAGACATTTATGACTTTTTGGCTATTGTACCCTTTTAGGGAAAACACATCATTTTATTTTTTGCTATGCACATCTTTTGGACTTGGCCTATTTCATTTTGTACGTACATTGTTAGCCTTTTGTTGCACGCACTTATGAAATGACAATGGTATGGTATTTGGCTTGAATATGAATGATTTGAATGGATTTTTGGCTGAATATGAATGCAATGGGTGTATATGGGGTAAATGAACCCTCCCCTATGCATTTGAGAAGTGTATGAATGGTATTTGCAGCTTTTGACATGTCGGGGATTGCCACAGGGAAACTGACATCTTTGCTTGATGTCTATTTGTACGATGTGGCTTGTTATGTCGCGCGACATGGCTTGTTATGTCGCGCGACTCATTAAGCTTTGAATTGTGCTTTTCATTGCCCTTGGGCCCGGAATGGCATTGCGGACACGAGGTTGGAATTAGATGGATCAAAGAGGTCACCTACCTCCTTGGGACAATGGCAAAGAGATATTTGGTCCCTTCCTATAAGGATGGAAACGGGGTGACCTAGGAGGTCAAACAACCAATCCTGCCAAATCAAAAGGGGTGTGACCAATGTGGTCATAAAATTGGACATTTATGAAAATCTTACGCACCATTGAGGAATGGGGAAAGAAAAAGATGACCAACGTGGTCGGATGGCTGAACCTTTATGAAAGGCTACCTACGTATCCCGGAGGAATCAAGCCTTGATCGTAGTTCAAGCCTCATCTAGACAGTTAGGAACGATGTCTAGGATTTTCGACGTTTTGACAATTAGGAAACTGTCGCCTGGTGTTATCTCGTTATAACGGAAGTAACGAAGGCGCTTTTGGGAGAAAATGTTATCATTAGCAATTGGCACGTTACTTGAGCCTATGGATGATTTTTTTTTCTTGGAAGCAAGGGACTGGGTCTGGATATACATATGGAATGTATTTTGGAAAAATATTGAAGACGGGTTTCAAGCAAGTGGGGTCGTATCCCTTGGGAGCGGGTGAGCTAGCTTGTTATTCTTTGAGATGTTGTCAACGCGGACTGGAATTCCCTCTTGGTGAGGCCCAGGTTTAAACCTCGGGTCTTGATGAATGTCCTTTTCTCACACTACGGCGCTTGAAGCGGCGACGAGGCTTTATAACCAAAGGACTTAAAGCAGATGTCAAAGTGACCAAACCTCTTCTGCGAGGGATGGATGCGACTTATCGAAGCCCGGTGCTAAGGAAAAACTTTCCGCAAAGCCCCCATGTCTTACTAAAGCAAGGAAAGATCCTTTCATTGGCAAAGCCCGGTTGGATGAGCTGAGTAGGCAAAGTTTTAGGTTATGAACAAGTGACTTGGTGAAGCCCCAATCGATGACCTAACAAAATCCCAATATGATTGAGTGCTGCAGCGATCTGAGGTTGATCGACCAAAGCTGAATCCATCTAGGGACCTAGTGAAGAACCCGATGCGAACCCCAAAAATGACTAAAGAAGCCCCGATCTAAAGAAATGGCTTGGCAAAGCCCCGAGACTTGAAGAGTTTCAAGGCGGCCCTAATGCGAATTGTAGCGAGAAGAGGAAAGACCTATCCTTTCGTACTTACTTTCTTATTTCCTTTAGTCGCTCAGTCAACCTTAAGAAGATGCAGACAAAGAGAAGAATTTTAGGAAGATATATACATGCGGGGGTATATTTTTTGAAAGGTGGGAATAGATCCGATTTTGTGTTATTTTGATGGCCTTATTCGATGTAGGCACAAAAACTCGCTTTGGGTTTGACTCTTTTGAGAGAGTATAAGCGTAGAAAGGTTTGTAAAAGTGTATGGAAGCCCTGGCGACGGAAAATCGAGTGTTTAGCACTATCTTTCCTAAGATGTAGAAAGAGAAGACTTGTCAAGACATCGAAAACTTGTTTTATTTACAATGATCACAAGATTGCTTAAAACCCTTTATTAATGTTCGGGTTATTCAACCACTAATCTCGATATGAAGAAAAACATTCTTATTAATCATGAGGAGAAAGTCAACCAATGTCGCGGATCAAGGTTGGTGGTGTGAAAGAAAGGTTTGTGTATAGGGAGGTCATTGATGAGGCAGGGTTTTACGGGATTTGAGTGTCTATGGGAGAGGTCATTGATGAGACCGGATTTTACGGGAATTTGAATATGCTTATGACCGGACCATTCTTGGTTGCCTACGTTCCCCTCATTGTGAGGAGCTCGGAGTCGCCGTAGTTCGGCCTTGGCCGGTGTGTTTGGGAAATGGGATTTGTGGTTCCTTTAGTGAAAAGGCTAGGATGAGGCGATGATGAGGCGTGGGCCTCGGGATGATTCCTTGACCAAGTCATTCTTGGACGGTACCTTCGATTGCTTCCTCTTTCATTGGGGAGAAAGGATTTGCACGTGCCTACGGGCTTATGAAATGCTTCCGGCTTTGCTTCGACCGTCCCGTTGTTATCGACAACTTTCATTCTTCGAGCTTTGGTCTTGCACATGTCCGTCAAGCTTTTGATTGGTGTTTGGGTTCTTGGCCTCATTTTTTTTTTTATGTGCAACCTGTTTTTGCCTAGACTACCCTTTTTTGGGATTTTCAGCCTAGCTGGGCATTACTCTTTTTGCACTAAGATTTTTTTCTCTTTTTTTTTTATATATGTGCAACCACATGTTTTTGCCTAGGCTTGCCCTTTTTGGGATTTTCGGCCTAGTAGGTATTACTCTTTTTGCACTACATTTTTTTCTTTTTTTTTTTTATTTTACGAAGCACGAGGACCAAGGCGAGCCTGGCTTGAACATTCTTGATACCTTTGAGGTCTAAGTCAAGCTCCTAGGTTGTTGTTGACATGGGGTCAATCATTCGAAGTGAGTGGCCTTTTGCTGTCCCTTGATGATGCCGCCGTTGTTGACTTGGTCAAGGTGATGGGGAGGACATGATTGGGAAAGTGTATGGTTTAATGAAGGCTTTTTGTGAGGTAAGGAAAGTGTATGGCTTGATGGCATTAGTTGACTTTCTCACACCGATTAATCAGAATGTTAATTATTTCGAGAGATTATTTGTTGAGCAATGCAAGTGATCATATAAAATAAAACCATTTCATTAAATGTAATGTAGGTGTGCAAATAATGTCTTAAGTCTAGTAGGAAAAGAAGAAGACTCTTTTATAGAAAATTGAAGATTAATTACAATGTCCGTGGAGGACTTGATTGAAAAAGAAAAGTACTAGAACCTATGAAGGTTGAGCGAGAGACTATTTTTCTTTTTTTCTTTTTTTTTTAAGGATAGGTAAACCCTAGTCTAGCTACTCTTATTTGGTTGGGTGTCGGGGAGCTTGAGCTTTCCTTCGTAGATCGGCCATTTGAATTTCTTTCTTCGAGATCCACACGGCACATGCTGTCACATGACCATAATGCTTGTGGTACTCTGAGAACTTGGCCTGTTAACTCTACTTGGGTTTCTTGGCTTATAATTCTCGAGAGGTGTGAGAAGGCCTCGTTTCACCAAATCGTTGAAAACTTTGCTCATGGGCATCCCAAAATCATGTTGCGTTTCGACCTTGCGCTTCTGAATTGACCTCTACCATAACTTTACTGTCTTTGGCCTATGGAGGTTCTCGAGCTTCCCATTTTCTATCAATTTGGATCTCATGCCTCAAATAGGTGCAATCATCGAGTGTTGTGCCCATGGTATTGATGGAAAAGACAATGCTTGGACTCATCCAACCGAACACTGGGGTTTCTGGGCTTCCAATTCTCCAGTGGCTTTATCAGCTTTTCTTTCATTAGCTCTTTCAGAATCTTGCTTAAAGGCATCTCTACATTGTCAAAGTGAAAGGACCGAGGTTTTTGGGAGACCTTGTTGTTCTCAAAACTTTGATCTTTACTGTCCAATTGGTTCCATTGTGGGATTTGGCTGAAGGAGGCTACGACACTCTTTCCTTTGTGAGGGCGATCTTTGAGCAGTACGGTTCTTTCTTTGGATCTTTGGTGGCCTTGGGTTACACTTGGTGGAATCATTTCCTTGCTTGGCTCGACATCTTGGGTCAAGGGAGTATTGATACTCATCATGAGGTCAAGCTTCTCTTGCATTTGTTTCACTTGCTCCATCAACATTGCCACATAGGGGTCAACGGGGACTCTCAGGTTACCGAAACTGGCAACAGGACTTGTAGTAGCAAGCGACGGCTGAATTCATTAAGTCCGGTAGGTGACAGTGAAAACTTGGATCATCCTTTGGCAACTCATGGTCGCATTCGAGGCGAGTATAGGGGCTTGAACATAGCCACGTACCTCAAGCTGATTATGTGAGGTTGGAGCATAAGCGGCGGTATTGCGAAAATGAGAGACGAGGTGGGGTGAAGCCAATCCGATTACGAGGAGCGAGGGCAATGGGGCCACGATGGTGGGATGTTGGAAAGGGCGAGGAGAAGTGGTCCTTGGCAAGGGATCATATGTGGATGGAGGAAGGTATTGGTTATAGGGTGGGGAGGCGAGATGGCTACTTACGGAGTCTCATCTTCGACCACTACCCGAGAGAACCGTTGGACTCAAGCTGTTACTTGAACTCCATTGCGGCGAAGAGCACCGATGAGCAATGCCAGCTGCTCTTCATGAACCTTATGGGCATTTTCCAAAGCCGGGACTAACTCTTCCTTCCTAAACATCGATTTCTGCACCCTTTGTTTTTACGTCCAAATACGCCATTCGACTCTACGAGGCGATGAAGCTATGCGAACCTAAGGTTTTACGAAAAGCCGGCGGCCAGTATTCTAGCCCACTTCTTTCTCGCTGCGGGAAAGGGACAGGCAAGGTTTAGGCTCGGGGATAGGTAAGGTTTAGACTCGAAGGTAAGTGTTTAGGCTAAAGGCTCAAGTAACATGCACTTATCGCTTAAACTTTACTCAAAACAAATTTTCTCCTAATCCTAATTGATCAGAAAAGATGAGACCTTGAAAGGTCAAGATTGGAAAATTGGGGATTGGACCGAGGAGGTCTCGATTAGGGATTTTGACCATGAAAGGTCGAGATAGGAAATCGGACCGAGGAGGTCTCGATTAGAGATTTGACCATGAAAGATCGAGATAGGAAATTCGGAAATCGGACCGAGGAGGTCTTGGCTAAGGATATGACCATGAAAGGTCAGGACAGAAAATCGGAAATCGGACCGAGGAGGTCTCGATCAGGATTTGACCGCGAAAGGTCGAGATAGGAAATTCGGAAATCGGACCGAGGAGGTCTTGCCTAGGGATATGACCATGAAAGGTCAGGACAGAAAATCGGAAATCGGACCGAGGAGGTCTCGATCAGGAATCTGACCATGAAAGGTCAAGATGGAAAAATCGGAGATCGGACTGAGGAGGTCTCGATTAAAGATATCAGAGATAGGAAAATGCAATTATAATTACATTAATTGTTCAAGTTTACTTAAAATCATGTCTTTTATTGATTCCTATTTGGTTGGAAAAGGGGGTTTGCCCTTCTTTTTCGCAACTACTCTAGATCTGGATCGGTGGGTTCGTCACTACGTCCTATAAGCCCCTCGTATTCCACGTATTTCGACCTCCCGGGGTGGGCGGCCCGGGCGAGGGTCCTATAGGGCACGCGGATCCCACCGACCAGGAAGTAAAGAACGCTCCTAACGGGTCTAGCGGGTCATAGGAACTTTCAACGCACGAGCGATGCGGATTATAGTCAAGGCAATGCGGGAAAGTCTCGTCTTTACGCCTTGATAGAATTTTGGCGAGAATTTCGCTTGAGCGAATGACGTTTTGACTTTGGTAATGTCAGAGAAGATAATAGGCATGGGTCGGGCGGCAAAATCCGGATGACACAGTGTCACATTGAACTTCGTTACATACGCCGGGCGTGAGTTAGAATCGAAGTCAATGCCGGGTCAAGATCTTGCCAATTTTTCCTTGTCGGAATTTTGGCAGAGCTTCGCTTGAGCGAAAGATCTTTTTGATTTGTTGGCAAAGACTCGGTCTTGACTCTTACGCATTCCGTGCAGGTCAAAGTCAATAGTCAATGTCGGAGTTGAGATTTCGCCAATTTTTCCTTGTCGGAATTTTGGCGAGATTCTTCTTCCGTTATGAACTAAGGCTTGACCTTTACGAGGGTATGCAAGCTGGGCTATATGACACGGACTAGACCAAAAACCAACCAAAAGTCACGGTTTTGAAACGTGTGACACGGGTGTGCATTGGTCGACATTGCTGCCATGGGGAGGTTGGGATGATTCCGTGCGCGCCGGGAGCATCGTAAAGTGTCCGTGGCTCAGCTGGAACCACCCTCGGGTTTGAAGGACGTGCGTGCAAAAGTGTACGGGATATATCGGGTGCGCGTAGTGTGCGGTCTCCTAAAAATGTTCCTTTTGAGTTAAAACGAGATTTTCGAAATGTGTTTTAAAGGAATGATTTTCGGGACGGGGAAAATGCAACACATAAGCACGTAAATTTTAAGGAGCCCTAGTCGAGTCATGGGTGAGTAGCCCCAGGCTAGGGCTGCCCGGTTAACCTCAATTTTTCTGGTGGAATTGCCCCGAGGTCGCTGGTCGAGAATCCGGGAGGATTGAGCCGTCTGTTGCATGGATCAATTTTCCGGGTTCCACTCCTTTTGCTATTTTCGGGTTGTTTCCCGTTCAAAGTATGCACTGAGATTCCAAGATGCAAATGATGCAATGCATGGTAAAGAAAGCAAGCATGATTAATGAAATCGGCGACGAGTCTAACCCGCTCAAAGGGAAAAGCTTTCTTTCATTTTTCAAAAAAAAATTTTCGAAAAGGGATGCGAGTACGTGGGATTGTTAAACCACGGTTATCCCAACTCACGTGCGGGGAGTGTACGGGAATGGTAAGTGGTTTCCACCTATATCTGAAGTATCGATTTTTGTTTTGAAAAATAAAAGCTTTTCTCCTTTGGGATATTCCCCAGCGGAGTCGCCAAACTGTGAATGTGTGCCCAAATTTTGTTTTTGTTGGATTCACGCGAGTTTGAAGACATCCGGTTTAATTTGAAAAACGGAGTCGCCACGCCATTTTGATTACCTAAAAACTTTGAAAAAAAGGTTTTATGGGTTCGGAGGTTAAGTTACCCCTTGGGAAGAACGTTTGGCGTTCACCCAAGGTGCCTTGCCGGAGCAAGTCTCCCATGATTTCATTAATCGTGCTTGCTTGCGTGCTTTCTTGTGTGCATGTGTTTGAAAATAAGGAGGGAATGTCCCAAGTCGTCTTCCGGACGTACAAACCATTTATTGGTTGTCGCTCGGGATTTCTTGGAATTTATGTATTCGGGATTATGATCCCGTCCTCATCTTAGACTTGTGATCATTGCATTTTTAACCTCGGGACTTGCATGATCGAGATAATGACTCCCTTTATAGTCGAAGATGAGGTTCTTTAGGAAGGAATGTCCTTAGCCCATCAATCCTACACTTTAAGACAGTCGAGCTCGTATAGATGCTTCATACTCATCTTAAGTGATAATCGGAGATGTAGGGTTCAAGGTTGTCCCTTTCTAAAGAAATCATGAACCTTTAATGGAAGGAACGATGTAAAGATAGGATCTTTTACACCGGTCCGTTCCAAGGTTGCTAATGGGGACATGGGGGAATGCATGTAAAAATGACACTTTAGTGAAAAGATGGCATTTTAGAGTGTAAAGCATGTCTTTTGGTTGCAAGGGATGCTTTTTGTGCAAAGAAAAGATTTTTATGCAAAGAATGCATTTTATGTTGGAAAATAGCATTTAATGCACAAATGATGCATGAAAATGGCAAAGAATGATTTTTTTAATGCAAAGTATGCATTTTGAGTATGAAAATGAGTTTTTGAATACAAAGAGTGCATCTTTAATGTAAAAGGGGTTTTTTGAGTGCGAAAGGATGCACCATTAAAGCAAAGATGTCATTTTGGTGAAAAAGACATCCTTTTAATGCAAATGATCTTTGCTCTGTATGCAAATGTTTTAGTTTAAATGCGGATTGATGCATTAAAGAAGGCAAACATCAGATTACGGTGAAAGGATGAGAATGCACCAAGGCGGCTACTTATGTCGCGTGACATAGGCTTTTGCACTATGTCGCGTGACATAACTAGCCACTTTGCGAGCTTCGGATTGAGATCTGAGAGTAACAAGGCCTTAAAATAGCCAAGTTACTTCACAAATAGGTCTCGAGGAGCTAGTATTTTAGTAATGAACACTTCAAGAGGGTGTGGATATGAGGATCCACACTCATCTCAAATATTCATGCAAAAGCAATGTCAAAATGGTTTGATTATATGAAATGATGTGTAAAACAATAATGGATCTATGAGATCGAGACTAAAAATAGATATGCAAAGATTAGATCTCGGTCATTTACATCACATTTGAGGTCATTTATGTGGATTAAACTACACATGTTTAAAAGAGGGAGAAATAGGGAGGAAGGGAGCGATACCCTTGAAGATCCACAACTCCTATATCAAGTTAGATATAGGAGCCTTCAAGCATCCTCCTCCAGGCGATGTCCAGCCTTGAATCCGTGAGAACCTTGGGTTCTTGATGTGTATATGAAGTGTGTGTGTGTGGGAAGTGTGTGTGGGATTGATTTGGGAGGATTAGTGTGATTTGGGAGGTATGTGAGGAGAGAGGAGGCTTCTGGGCATGTTTCCTATAGAGGGGGACTGAGGGGTGGAAGAGGTGTCAAAAATGAGAGGTGAAGGCCTCTATTTATAGAGTACACTGCATGGGCTTGTTATGTCGCACGACATAACAAGCCATGCTACTTTCCTTCTAGAAACATGCAAGGTGGCAACCTTCTAGAACTTTTCATGGCCTATTATGTCGCACGACATAAGTAGCCACTTCCAGATTCTTCTAGAAACATGCAAGGTGGCAAGCTTCTAGAAGTTTTTCATGGCCTATTATGTCGCACGACATAAGTAGCCACTTCCGATCTCTTCTAGAAACATGCAAGGTGGCGAGTCTTCTAGAAGGGTTTTGGAAATTAAGAAAAACGTGTTTCTTAATTACCAAGCATTCCTTTCAGCCCTTAAAAGGCTTGGAACATTTACGAAATTATTCGGAGCGTAGGAAAGTCAGAGGAATTACCGGAAAAATTACCGGGAATTGCCGGGAAAATTAGCAGGAAGGCATGAGCCGAGATTTGGGTACTTACGGACGCGTACGTGAAAAGGCCTCAGCGAGGCGGTGATGAGCGACCTTCGGGTGGACATCCAGAGCCGAGGCAGCCTAGGATGAATTTGGGCATCATCACCGAGCAAACCAGCAACACAGCCATCAAGCATAATATTTTCCAGCTCAACAAAGCCCCACATGTGCCGCAAATGAGCTACGTTAGGGACGAGGTGATTAGCTTTTATTCGAACGAGCTAGAAACTAATATGGCGGCTAGATAACAAGTTCTCGTCATCCTAGGACTCATTGATGGATGTACGATGAGCAGACTCTTAGTCGACACGGGGGCCTGCAAGGATATTCTGTTCTATAAAACGTTCCAGGAGATGGGTCTCTCGAATGAGCAGCTCGAACGGTATGATGGCAGATTGGAAGGCTTCACCAACCACCGGGTCGATGCCAAAGGACAGATCGAGCTAGACGTCGACCTAGGCCAACACCCCTACAGGGTCGTTTCTAAGGTAAAATTTATTGTTATTGATGTGAACAGTGATTATGCTGCCATACTTGGTATCCCTGGCCAGGTCGCACTTGGAATGGTGGCCTCAATCCCCCATCAGCGAGTTAAATTCCCCACGTCAGCTGGAGTCGGCTGTGTACAAGGCACACCTCGAACATACCTTGATCATGTCCTTCGAGAAAGAAAGAAGAGGGAACTGGAGGTTGAAACTGAGGAAGGATATCTAAAGCTGTCCCAGTCGGTCACCAAAACTACTCGACTATCTACGATCACTATTGTGGAAGAGTCGACCTATCGCTCACATGACAAAATCATGACTGAGTCGACACGTCACTCTGAAGTCACCATGGTCGATCCGAATACAGTTATAATTCGACGAGTCTCCGTGGAAGCAAGCTATGCCTCCCGAGATCGAGCAAATAACTCGAGGGGCCACCACCGGTGAGATTGCGAGATGAGTGGATGAGATGATATTTGAAGAAGCTCACCACTTGGGGGCCGAGGAAAGACGAGAGGTTTAGAGAGATAATCATTGAAACCCTACAATTCGAGAGATGGTCGAGCTAGAGCACTGTAGACGAGTTGGAAGCGGTGATTACAAATCCTTCCCTATCCGAAAGCGAGAAAATTGATTGGAAAGCAATTGTCACACGAAGAAAGGTCGGAGATTGTCGAGGCTACTCAAAGAAAGCAATGATGTCTTTGCATGGCGAGTAGAAGATATGAAGGGGATCAAGGAGGAGGTCTGTAATGACCCTAAACCTAGGCACTATTCTAGCATCCCATTATATGCATTTTATGATATTGGTTGACTTTATGTGCTTACTTTATGTCTTTGATTTTTTATGTTAAGTTAAGATGGTTAGGAGATAACTTAAAGATTTAGGATTTAATTTGGAAATAAGATAAAGTAATTTGGTGAAGTTATAATAATTGGAAATAAATAAAATATTATGAGTGGGTGAGTGTGATGATGTGCCACCGGAAAAGATTTTTCTCTTTTGAAAATCAAAACACGGAGACGGAGTCGCCACGCCATTTTTGTTTTAAGGGCCAAAACTTTGAAAAATGCCTGAGATTAGAGAGATTTGGGTTCGGAGGTCACGTTACACGCCGGAAAGAACGTTAGGGTTCACCCGGAATGCCTCGTAAAACGAGTCTTCCAAGCTTAAAAACCATTTGTGTGTGTGTGTGTGTGTTCCTTTGGCCAAAATAACTTCAAACTGAGAAAACCGAAAATTGGAAACTCTTTGTAAGACATTAAAAAAGTCCCATGATTTTTTGTAGGATTTTAGGGTTGATCTTTGGTACTCAAAAAGATTTCTTGAAGTTGGAAATCAATTCTGCCAGAATGAAAAAGGCAGTGGACACTTGATTTTAGAATGGATTTAAGAGCTTTAAAACTTCAAAATATGGGGAAAGTCCGAGAGTTAAAGTTGTTCAAAACACCTTAAATAAGGTTTCTACAAATTTTTTTTCCATTTGGAGATGATTTGATGGACCAAAACCTTCTGGAAATCCCAGATGTGAGATCTGAATTTCCAGAGACTGTTGAACTGACCTTTGGAAAACAATTTGAAAAATGGAGTTATACTCACGCAAAAAATAAAGTAAAAATATGTCTGGAAATCTCTGTATGTTGGATACAAAAAGTATTTTGTAGTCAGCACCCAATTCCAAGTTCTTCTGTTTCCAAAAAAATAGACAATGGACTGAGATCTTAGAACAATGCTACTGGACAGCAAGATGTTCTTGAAGGAAAATGTGATTTAAAAGGGGTTTGCATCCATGCTTTGTCCCCATTTCCTTAGGCTTTGATTAGTGATCACTAAACATTTTAGTGATTATCTACTATATCAAGCCATCATTAGGGTACATTAGGACTTAAAGCACTTCATTTGCTTGGGAAGGGGAGATTTAACTTTGAAATCAAGATTTTATGTATGAAAATGATTTTGGAAAACACTTTTGAGTGAATGATTTTGAGGAAGAACACTTTTAAGTGAGTAAGAAGTAATTTGGACCTTTTAAATGGTCATCCATGGAAATTTATTCCAAGGTGACTACATTTTTAGGTCAAGCAAGGATGAACAACAAACAAGTTGATGAACAAACTACATTTTTGAAGTTTGAAATGCATGCATGGATGAAGGAGTTTAAGGTAAGGAGAAGGAGGGTTTACCAATCTTCTTTGTATTTGTGTTTGAGGCTTGAATTTGAGAGTGATTAGTGGGTGATATTTGGTAAAATGATTGAGAAAAAGGTGGCAATTCAAGGGAATTCCCACTGTTTTCTACAAGATTTTTGCCAAGGTGCTGTGAGTGAGTTGTTGTTCTCTTTTACGAGGCGAAGGGCTCAATTTATAGGCCTACGAGAGAACTTCAATTTCGTCCAGCGCGGACAGGACCTTCGCGCGTGCACAGTGCATTAAATGCTGCTCCAGGCTTTGGACACAAGGAATATTTTTGAAAATATTCAAACTGGCTATGTTTTTCAGCTTGCCAATTCGGGTTCTTACAATTTCTTTTCTTTTTTAAGATTCTTTTCTTGGTTTAACCTTAAATAGCAATCCCAACTTTACCCTTGTTTTGTTAGAAAAGTTAGGAATTGTTAGAAATGTTAGGAATGTTAAGATTTTTGTTAATTTTCTAACGAAAATGCTAACAACTCAAATTGGAGCACTTACAGTAGCCCCTCGGCGACGGTGCTTTCGAAGGAAGCGGGGTCGTCGATAATAGTAAGGCTCCATATTTGACAAGATGATCAAGTGATCGAGTGGCTGAACCTGGTGATAGGCTACCTACGTATCCTTAAGAGGAATCAAGCCGGTCGTAGTTCGGGTCTTTCGATGTTGACCCCCTAGAGTGGCCCCATTTTTAGGATGTCAACTGGCGAGCGAGTTACTGCGGTCGATTCTTTGAAAGAAACTCTGCTGAGGATGGGAAATGACCATTTTGGTCTGGTGGCTAGAGTTGTATATCCGCTCTGCTGGGAATAGGAATGACCATTTTGGTCTGATGGCTGAACCTAATGGTAGGCTACCTACGTATCCTTAAGAGGAATCAAGCCAGTCGTAGTTCGGGTCTTTCAACTTTGACCCTAGAGTGACTATTTTGAGGCGTCAACCTGGCAATGATGGCGTTTTAGGTGCCTCGAACCTTGATAATGGCGTTTTAGGTGCCTCAGACCTTGAAAGATGATGGCATTTTAGGTGCCTCGGACCTTGGAGATGGCGTTTTAGGTGCCTCGAACCTTGAAGATGGCGTTTTAGGTGCCTCGAACCTTGAAGATAGCATTTTAGGTGCCTCGAACCTTGATTTGAAATGATTTCCTTTGATGGTTTGGGATAGATGGTCCTTTGGTGGACTTCATTTGAAGGGATCGGTCTTACGTCTGCTGCCGAGGGAAAGGATGACCGTATTGGTCGAGTGGCTGGACCTATGATAGGCTACCTACGTATCCCGATTGGGGAATCAAGCCCTTACGTAGTTCGAAAAGCTGCTGGGGGTGGAATCGGATTCCGTTGGCTTTTGCTGGGGAAAACGGGCTTACGTTTTACGGCCGTTGGTGATAATGAGGAAAGAAACAGGATTCCGTTATCTTTCTCGGAGAAATCAAACTTACGTTTTACTGCCGTTGATGATATTGATGAAATAAACGGGATTCCGTTAACTTTCTCAGAGAAATCGGACTTACGTTTTACTGCCGTTGATGATATTGATGAAAGAAACGGGATTCCGTTAACTTTCTCGGAGATGTCAAACTTATGTTTTACTGCCGTTGATGAAATTGATGAAAGAAACGGGATTCCATTAGGAAAACGGGCTTACGTTTTACTGCCGTTGATGAAATTGACGAAAGAAACGGGATTCCGTTATCTTTCTCGGAGAAATCGGACTTACGTTTTACTGCCATTGATGAAATTGATGAAAGAAACGGGATTCCGTTATCTTTCTCGGGGAAAACGGGCTTACATTTTACTGCCGTCGATGAAATTGATGAAAGAAACGGGATTCCGTTATCTTTCTCGGGGAAAACGGGCTTACGTTTTACTGCCGTTGATGAAATTGATAAAAGAAACAGGATTTCGTTAACTTTCTCGAAGAAATCGGACTTACGTTTTACTGCCGTTGATGAAATTGATGAAAGAAACGGGATTCCGTTATCTTTCTCGGAGAAATCGGACTTACGTTTTACTTCCGTTGATGAAATTGATGAAAGAAACGGGATTCCGTTATCTTTCTCGGAGAAATCAGACTTACGTTTTACTGCCGTTGATGATATTGATGAAAGAAACGGTATTCCGTTATCTTTCTCGAAGAAATCGGACTTACATTTTACTGCCGTTGATGATATTGATGAAAGAAACGGGATTCCGTTATCTTTCTCGGAGAAATCGGACTTACATTTTACTGCCATTGATGAAATTGATGAAAGAAACGGGATTCTGTTATCTTTCTCGGAGAAATCGGACTTACGTTTTACTGCCGTGAAGCTCTTTTGAAAGGGGGGTTAACTTTGGTTAACTCTGGTTAACTCCGTTAAGTTGAGGACTAAACTGCAGAGTCTGAGATTTTTAAAGGGCAAAGATGTCATTTTGACACCTCAGTTCTGTCCGCGCGGAGGGGAAAGCATCCCAGACTGGTTTTAAAATGCCGAGGCTTTCCTTCTTCTTCCTCATTGTTTTAAACACAATTTTCGAGAGAGAGAGAGAGCCAAAACCGCCATTGACGCCCAAGAAGCTTCGAAATCCTTCCGTTTTCTTTGATTTTTCGAGCAATGGAACACGGGGGAGTTGCCATTCAAGGTCAAGGACGCGGCCAGGTCGCGGAGAGGCGATTAGAGCTCGTTCGAATGAGGAGGCATTATTCACTTTCGCAATCGATTGCGGAGGAGCCATACCCCGATGCGTGGCAACATTGGGCCACTGATCCGAGTCTCCGTACGGTATACTTCGAATCTCTCCATTTTCTTTGTTGATTTTTGCTTGAAATCGATTTTTGTGATTTTTTTTTTTTTTAGATCCGAAAATTTTGATGTTCTTGGCCTTGAATTTTGTCTTTGATGATTTGCATGTTGTAATGAGTATATGGGTAACCCAAATGTGCAATTTGTTTGGAAAAAGAATGGGCATTTTGCCACTTTTGAAATATGAGATGATGAAAATTTTCCCGAATCCAGGACGGACTCTCTTTTGCATGTAGGATTTTTGCAATGAGATGATGCTTCCCTGAATGATATGAATGCATGCATGCATGTTTTTTGTAAAAATATGATTTTTTGTGAAAAATGGGACGGATTTTCGTTTTCGTTGATTGGATGAATGAATTGTGGAAAATTGCTTATGCATGCTATTTCATGAAAAATGGGACGGAGTTTTTACTTCCGTTGACTCAATGTTATTGACATGTTTTTTTTTTATGCATGATGAATGATGGTTGCTGAAAAATCTTTTCTTTTGTGCAAGAAAAATGGGGCTGAGTCCATTATATGCCGTTATGCTGCCGAATTTTCTTCAAAACTTTGTGATGCATGTGTATGCTCTCTTTTTTTTGGATGCAAATGCAATTTTTTTTTTTTTTTTGACATTTTTTTTTGTTTTTCTTTCAATTGCAGGGTGGAGATCGTTTTGTGACGGAGCAGCTGAATAAGCTGAAGACTCAAGGATCAGTGGAGGCCGAGATTGACCTGTGGGACCGGCTTCCAGTCTTGGGCGAGGAGTTTTGATGAGTGCGAGACGGATCGTCATTGGGGCCCGGGTTGTATGAGTTCATCGAGTGCACGAGGGGGTTGATCAAGTTCCCAGTAAGGGCACGATTTTTGCTTTGGCACGGCTTGGTGGGACGCGACCCACACATTCCATTTCTTAGGCGAGGCCACGGTCACACCTTCCGACTACGGCTGCGATCACGGGCACGTCCTTTAAAGGACGGAGCATTGAGTGGAGAGACGGCAGTACAGTGACACAGGCTGGCAGGATCTTACAGGGCTTTACCCCCATTCCCAAAAAGGGGATGGGGATGGAGTATCTTGTGGTCCATGGGAAGATCGTGGAGAGCATTGAGGAGTTACGAGGAAATTTGGGAATGAGAGAGTGGTTCTTTGTGCGGTGCAGGGCTTTCTTGTGGTTTGCTTTTGAGCACACTTTTGGACACGCCGAGGGGACGGCGGTGTTCGCCTTTGCCGAGGACATTGGAGGATGTGGAGATGGTTTGGGGAGGTGTCTTGGGGAGAGGCGAAATTTGCGAGCTATATTTTGCTACGGATCGGTATAGCGGAAGGCCGTCGGCTCTCGACGTGCTTTGAGTTCCCTCTGGAGGTATAAGCTTCTGATTTTTCTTTTCCTTAAACACCTTCTTTTATTCTTTTCGCACTTAGTTGATGTAATCTTCACCTTTCGCCGGTATGGGCTCTGGAGTTCTTTCATGTCACGATGTGACGGCAGCCGACGGAGCACATCTGGGCATATCCGGCCATGCTCTCCTGGAGCAAGCATGCTCGGGAGAAGATAGGTTCCAGGGGGCGCACGACCCTCAAGTACGGGGATTACTGCCTTTGACGAGTGAGACGGATGAGGGGATGAGGTTCTACCCACAGGGCCTCTTCGACGTGGAGCTTGAAGGGTGCGAGAGGTGGACCGTGCGGCGGAGGATTTTGAGAGGTTTGACTTGTGATGTGTATTATGCGGGGAGAGAGTGACGCGCCGGCATGGCGAGTGCGCCTACGATGGCACCGGTGGAGCCTCCGCCGAGCATGATGCATCCGAGTGAGAGATCGGAGACCTGGGGTGATTATCGAGGTAGCCAGCACTTCTCGATGTTTGTGGCGATTGAGGAGTATTCGAGATTTATCTTGAGGAGGCTGAGGATGCCCCAGGTTCTTGAGAGAGAGGGGTTGGGGGTCGTGCGGTACCCTCGATCGGACTTTTCATATGTCCAGGATGGGGTCAGATTGAGGGTGCAGATCCCTCAACCTGAGAGGGTCCCACGAGCTTTTCGGCCTCGTCCGGATATGAAGGTACGACTTTTTACTGCTTTTTGTCTCTTTGTCTTTTTTTTTTTCGCTTCATCATTTTCGCGTCAATTATTTTTGACTCTTTTGTTTCTGTGCAGTTCCCGGCTGTGGTTATGGAGAAGCTGACGAAACAGGTGATTGGGGCCAAGAGATTCATTAGGAGGATGGTTGCTGTGGAAATTTGCACTCAGGGGTGAGCGAGACGAGTGCACATGAGGCGCGTAGAGCGGGAGACTTCCCCTATTCCTTCCGAGCATTCTATCGAGACTCCTCTTTCTCATCTCATAGATCCCGGCATGGAGCTTCCTCCGGACCATGTCATCCTCGGAGATTTTCATGGGCAGGGACATGTTTGGCATCATGGTGGCTCTTCTTCGCATGTCCAGGAATCCGATGCGTTTACATTTGGATATGACTTCTTTGCAGATTTCGGCTTGCCCTATCGTGGCGTGCCGGTTGATCCAGGTGATCCTCTCTCTGGAGACGAGGATGACGATTCCGAGCCCGAGATATTCATGGCTACTGAGGAGGCGGGCCCGAGTCGCAAGAGGGACCGGGGGAAAGGGCCAGCCACTGAGGATCGGCCCGATGATTTTTGGTTGATTTTGGGATTGTACCTATTTAGACAGATACACTTTTATTTTTCATGCACACTTCTCTTTTTTTTTTTGAAATGTAATGATCTAGGATTTCTGTTACCTACTTTTTTTTTTGTTTTTATAATGCATGTAAATGTTGCATGAGCCCGGTTTCTTGGCAAGGGTGTGAAGGTTTTGAGCTGTGAACTGTTTGGACAGGCTTTGCACAGGTTTCGAGCGAAATATTCCTCCGTGGTGCAGCAGTTTAAACTGCTGCAGATTTTTTTTGTTAATGACACTTGTATCCGCGCGGATAGGGGTGACATCTGGCAGGTTTCATTTATTTCTGGTTTGGACCATAAATGTTATTGAAACTTCATCTTCTCCAGTTCAAACCTACTGGAATTTCGGGAGAGAAGAGAGAAACCATGGAAATGACCAAAAATTCTCTAAAATTGTCCAAAGAAATCCAAATGTCATTCTTTGAAAAGTTCAAGGAGTGGTGTAGGGAGATTATGCACGAGAGGAGGTCATTTTTTGAAGAAAGATACAAGGTAAAGTGCTTGTGGTCTCTCAAAGAATTGGTTCCGGACTATGATCTTTTGAGGGCTTCTTCTTCATTTTGGGATACTAGAAGGCATGTTTTTTGCTTTTCTTACAATGAAGTTGTTCCGACTGTTGAAGAATTCCGGGCTTTGCTTGGCGGTCCCGAGGTGGAAGAGATTGCAATTCCTTTGCCCGGAGGAGCCTCTTTCGTTGACAAGTTGTGCAACCTTCTTCATCTTTCCTCGGAGGAATCACAAGGTATGATCCGTGGTCACCGATCATTTTGACATTTGGTCTTCTTTGATAGATTTAGGGGCTTAGGCTTGATTGATGAAGCCTATTGGGATGCTTTTGCACTCTGCGTGTTTGGTACCTTGTTTATGGTTTACTCTTTTGGGATTTGTCATCGGGCTTTGGATGTGGTTGTGCAGCTGCCCGTTTGGGCCGGGATGTTGTGCCCTTGATCACAGGAGAGACCCTTCATGCTCTTGACGGGTTGGCTACGGGAGGCGGTATATGCGCGGGGCGGCCCATTTCTTTTGACCATGTGGGCGATGAAGCGCACAGGGGTCCTTCGTGAAACTTACGTGCGGTCAAACCTTGGACTTTTGCCGGGAGAGAGGTTCAGTGGATCTTGATGATCGGGAGCTCATGGGGCGTTGGATGGCTTTTCGCGGACTGCGGATATCAGTGGTCGGTGCCTCGTTGGCGGGTAGAGACTCGGAGAGTACTTCGGGATGGGTCTCACGTGGTTACGCTTCCGGGGCTTTCTCGATCCGCTTTTATATTCCGGCTGGTTCGGAGACGGTTTGGCTTGGAGCAGAGACTCCTTTGGAGGATTTTGAGGATATAGCTACCGGGGTGGTGGCTTACGCTTCGATGGATGATCCTTCGTATTCCCATTTCTTTCCCAGAGCATTGAGGTATGACGTCTTTCCTCCTAGGGTTATCCTCGGGCGTCAGGGCATGTATTTCGACCACTTGGTACTTGGATTGAGTACGAGAGGCATTTGGGGAGACTCAGGTGGCTATTTTGAGGCGGCCTGAGGCCATCGTTGGTATGGAAGATATGACGGTTTCAGAGAGAAGGAGAGCTGAGGCGAGGGCCAACCCTCACGATAGGAGCGGAGACGCTGTGACTGACTATGAGTCTTATGTCAAGAGACAGGAAGGGCGGATTCCTATGTTACCGGCCCGACTACAGGAGATGAGAAATGAGGCTAGGGCTACTAAGGCCCTGACAGACGCGGGTTTGATAGATCGTGTTCCTACACCAGAGCTTGGTAGGCGGAAGACCGACATTTTTCCAGTGCAGAAGAAGAAGACCCGAAGAGGAGGGAAGAAGAGGGGAGAAGCCAGTACGAGTGGCTTGGAGTGACCTTGAGGTTTCCGAGTATCCCTTTCTTGTCGTAGCAGACACATTAGTTATTATGTATTTTAGTTTCTTTTAGCAGGTTGTAAGTCGTAGGAATGAACCGAGCTTAGACTCATCAAAAAGTTTTTTAACTGTAATGAATATGTGAATTGCTTTTAGAGTTTTTCAAGACGCCTTCATGGCTTGATCAATGACAAAGTATGACTTTTATTTGTGTTTTAGACCGAACCGTTTCCGGCTGCCTACGTTCCCTTCGGACTAAAGGGCTCAGGTCTCCGTAGTTCGACCCGATTAATTTTTTTTTCTTGTTTTTTTTTGGTGCAACCCTGTTTTTTACCTAGGTCACCCTTTTCGAGTTTTCAATCTAGTTGGGTATTACTCTTTTAGCACTCTTTTTTTTTTTTTTTTTTTTTTTTTTTTTTTTTTTGTTTTTTTTTTGTTTTTTTTGGTGCAACCCTGTTTTTTTCCTAGGCCGCCTTTTTCGGATTTTCAATCTAGTTGGGTATTACTCTTTTAGCACTCTCTTTTTTTGTTTTTTTTTTGTTGGTTTTTTTTTTTTTTTTTGACTCAGTGTTTTATGCGTAGTATCTGCGCAGCTTATCGCCATTCACCGGGTGTACAAAAGGATTTCCATCGAGGTCTGCGAGTTGCATGGCCCCTCCGGAGAAGATCTTCTGAACAACATATGGCCCGACCTAGACAGGATCCCATTTGCCAAGCGGGCTGATGCAGACTGGTGGCTTCTCTTTCAAAACGAGGTCACCTTCCCTGATCTCCCGATGTTTTACTTTCTTATCGAAGGCTCTGGCCATCCTTCATTGGTAAGCTCGGATATGTTCCATGGCTCTCAATCGGCGTTCATCTAGCAGGGCCAGCTCATCATGGCGACTCTGGAGCCATTCGACCAAGTTGATTTGACTTTCCAACAGCACACGGAGTGAAGGGATTTCTAGCTCGATTGGGAGTACTGCTTCCATTCCGTAGGTGAGAGCAAACGGTGTTTCCCCGGTTGCCGTTCTGACGGATGTTCTGTAGCCCCAGAGAGCAAGGTGAAGCTTGTCAGGCCAATCTATGCCTCGGACAGCCATTTTCCGAATGATGTTTTCCAAAGTCTTTTTTGCTGCTTCAACGGCTCCGTTGGTTTGGGGCCTATAAGGAGATGACTTATGACGGGTTATTCTGAACTCCGCTAGCAGTCTGTCGCATTCCCCTTCAAAGTGGGATCCATTATCTGAAATGATTTCGGCTGGCAACCCGTATCTGCATATGATGTTCTCTTTGATGAAGAGGGATACTTTCTTTGAGTTGAGGATTTTGTAGGATTTGGCTTCAACCCACTTGGTGAAATAATCCACTGCTACCAGGACGAACTCATGGTCGTTGCTTCCTGATGGTGTAATTTTGCCTATGACATCAATTCCCCATGTGACGAAAGGCCAAGGGGTTGTCATTCAATATAGCTCGTGAGGAGGCAAATGATTGAGATTCGAGTACTGCTGGCACTTGTCGCAGCTTCTGACGAACTGGATGCAGTCAGCTTCTATGGAGATCCAAAAGTATCCCATTCTTAGTATGATTTGCACTAGAGCCCGAGCGTTCATGTGGGGGCCACATGTACCACCATGTACTTCTTTCATGAGTTCGGTAGCCTCTTGTTTGCCAATACATCGCAGGAGGGGGCCTTGATAGCGCTTCTTGTACAACATGTTTCCCAAAAGAACATAGTGGGATGCGAGTCGCTTCAGGGCTGAGAGGCCTTTTGCTTTGATTCCTTCTTTATATTCCCCATCTTCATTTTTGAAAGAGGCTTCGCCATTCTTCAGAAACCGATAGATCCGGGTATACCATGGATCACCGGTTTGGCCTCCGCCGATTTCAAAGCAATAAGCGGGGTTTTCTCTTCTCCCAGGCTACGAATGGTTTGACGAGACTTTCCTTCGGGTATTTCAACGAGAGAGGCTAGTGTTGCCGAGCATGCGTGAATGCATTGCGATCTCTGGGCAAGTAATGGAAGTTGATTTCCTTGAATTGAGTTACTAGCTCTTCTATGTAAGTGTGATATTTCTGCAGACCTGGGTCCACGGTCTTCCATTTGTTAGAGACCTGATTGATGATGAGGGAAGAGTCACCATACACCTCCAATTCTTTGATATTTCTTTCAAGGGCGGCCTCCAACCCGGCTATGCAAGCTTCATATTCAGCAGCGTTATTGGTGACCTCGAAGTTCAACTTTACAACTATGGGAGTGTGCTCGTTAGTAGGATCGACCAGAAGCATTCCTATTCCGTTCCTTCTTTTGTTTGACGCCCCGTCGAAGAAGAGTTGCCAGCGATTTTCTCCTTCTAGAGCAAAGATTCCATCATCAGGGAATTGGGGTTCAGGTCCTCGGGACTCATCACTTGGGAAATCGGCCAACTGTTCTGCCATTATACACCCTTTCACGGATTTCCTCGTCACATATGTGATGTCGTATTCAGCCAAAAAGAACAACCATTTTGCCAACCTCATGGAGATAGAAGGTTTGTCGAACAGATATTTGATGGGGTCTAACTTTGAGATGAGATGTATCGGGTGAGACTGCATGTAGTGTTTCAACTTTCCCACTACCCAGACCAGGCCCGCGCAAGTCTTTTCACAAGCAGAGTAATTGAGTTCGCTCCCTTGAAGCTTTCTGCTCACGAAATAGATGGCGTTTTTGACCTTGGAATCTTTCTTTTCTTGAGCTAACATAGCCCCAATTGCTGTATCCGTGACAGTTAGATATAGCAACAGTGGTTTTTGCTGATGTGGCGGGCAAAGAATCGGGGGATTCACTGAGGTACGCCTTGATCTTTTCAAAAGCGAGGCGGCATTACGGAGTCCATTACGTGTAGGCACTTTTCCTCATCAACTTGAAGATTGGCTCGCAGATCGAGGTCAACTGATTTACAAAACGGCTTATGTATTGCGGTCTTCCCATGAAGGATTTTACTTACGTCGGCGTTCGGGGTGGTTTCATTTCGACGATAGACTTGATTTTGCAGGGGTCTACTTCAATTCCCGTTCCGTTACCATATATCCTAGCACCTTGCCTCGTCTTACACCGAAGGTGCATTTCCAGGCAGATTCGGTCTCATGTTGTGGTCTCGGAGGCGGCGAAGAATTTTCTCGTATCAACAAAGTGCGGCCATCTCGACCCTTTGGAGTGTATTATCATGTCGTCCACATAGACCTCAATTTTTTTGTGGATCATGTCATGGAATAGAGCATGTAGCCCTACAGTAAGTAGCTCAGGCATTCTTTTAGTCCGAATGGCATGACCGTATAAGCGTATGTGCCCCGAGGGGTTGTGAAGGTCATGTGGCTTGATCTTCTTCCGCCATTTTGATTTGGTTATAACCGGCAAAACCGTCGACGAAGGATTTAACCTCATGGTTGGCCGTGGAATCTACCAGGATGTCGATGTTTGGCGGGGGAAATCGTCTTTTGGACTTGCTTTGTTCAAGTCTACGAAATCTACGCAAAGCATCGGATCTTCCCGTTGGCCTTGGTCACCGTCACTATGTTGGAAAGCCATGTAGGATATTCAGATGACCCCGATGAACCCCGCTCTGAGCATCTTTTCTATCTCTTCTTTCACTTATAGAGACCATTCGGGATTAATTCTTCTTAGTTTCGCTCGGCTTGACTTCCGGGTCGAGCGGTATTCGTGTTCAACTATGGAAGGGTCGAGGCCCGGCATATCTTTATAGGACCATGCGAACACATCCACGAATTCTCTTAGAAGCTCAATCGAGTGTCTCTTTCAGCTCCTTTAAAGAAACTACCAATCAAGGCGTCTCTTTAGGCTCTTCTGCGGTTCCTGATTCACACTTGTCAAAATCTCTTCGCGCTTGGGCTCGATTTTCCTCTTCCGAACAACCTCGCTTAAAGATTTCTTTGATATATTGTTCGTTTAATGTGTCTGCTTCTTTATCTAGTGAATCATTATTAACTGTTTTTAAGTTATTAGTTAATTTATCATTAGTTAAAGTGGCAATCAGGGGATACTCAGAAAGGTCCATCATTTCATTAAGAACGAAGGGAAATACAGCATTGGCTACAATTTCGTAGTCTTCAGGCGTGAGGCCATCGGACGACTCGAGAGAAACTATCCCCTCGGATGACTTCAAGATCTCCCTGCCGGTTAATGAATTTGACGCATTGATGGAGGGTGGAAGCTATGGCTTTCATGTGATGTAGCCAGGGGCATCCCAACAGAGCTGTGAATTCGGACTGAATGTCCATCACGTGGAATTTTGCTGGCACCATTTGAGTTTCGAACCAGAGCTCCATAGTCACCATCCCCAAGATGGGGCGAGACGTGCCGTCGTAGGCCTTGATAGTCCGGGTAGATGAGATCACGTACCTTTCGTTGATGCGTAGGGCCAGCATCATGCTGAGAGGAAGGACGTTAACAGCTGATCCGTTGTCCACCAATACTCTGGGGAGTGATACGGTGTTGAGCCGGAGAGTGATGTACAGGGCTTCGTTGTGTCCGGAGGCATCTCTTGGCAGGTCTTCGTCGCAGAAGGTGATCATACTACCATACAGTCGGGGATCGTAGATTTGGTCTCTATCTGGAGAAAGAGAGCCATCAAGCCATCTGTTTCCTGTCTTTCTTTTGCGAGGTAAAGCTTTTGCTGAAGTCTCAGGATTGTGTCGAGGCGGTTTGTAGTGGTTGCCACCCTTGGTCAGCACATTGATTGAGTGCGAGCACCAAACTGGTTTTGATCTTTCTTTGTCGGTACGTGTTTGGAAGCTGGACAAATTGAACCTTGGCTGATCCCGCAGGAGATTAGGCTTCTGACTGGCAGTATAATTTCCCAGATCTGAGGTACTCTGGTGTCCCAAGGTTTGAAATCTGTTGTTAGCAGGACTTTTCGGTTTTCCCACCTTTGTTTGCTCGGAGGCGGCATGGTCTGAAGGACGGGAGGACTGGCTGGAGTAGAGTACGTAGTAATCGAACCCTCCGGATGGCTCCCCGAGTTTGCCCATACTGGTATCCCCGGCTTCGAACCTTTCTTTCAATTTTTGCTGGGAGGAAGCTTTATTCTTCTTAGGAGGACGGTCTTCGCTTATCTAATCCTGGTAGTCCTTTTCAAGACAGTCGAGGCAGTCACAGATATCCCACCAAATGTGCTCAACAACTGGCGGCGGGTTTGGGACCTCGGTTTGAGCTGTGCTAGAATGACTCTGAGTTTGACTAGTCCTGGGAGAAGTGCATTGGGCTCACCGGGGAGCAAAGGGTCGGATTCTACAGGAGTAACGAGAGGTATTAGGAGCCAGGGAACGGGATGCACATATTTGTCCTTCGGGAGCCCCGCCAGTTTGGGGGATTGCTAATGTTCCGAAATGACGTGTGGCCTCTTCGATCCGATCACTGCTTTGTTTATTGAGCGTTCTTCAAGAGCCCCGATGGCTAACCATATTTCCTCCGTTGTTTCCCAATCTCCGTTCCCCTTCGATTTACGCGGGACCGGTATCACTCGAGAGGACACGGCGGTTTGTTGAGGCATGCCGGGTGCTCCATCCCCGATCTTTGTTGAAATGGCGGTACTTTGAATTCTTTGCTTAGGGGCTGGGCGGCTTTGTCAATCGACGGGCATGAGTTCCGGCGGTGGATACATAGGAATCTGGTGGAGGCGTCTTGACACATCCAGGACTATTGAGAGTGGGGGGAGGATTTTCTTCCTTCTTCACGGTAAAAGTACCATCGGGATTGGGATTAGCGGCCAAGTGGCTCCTAAAGGCCTCCCGAAGGTTGTCGATTTGAGCTTCATGTCAAAGTCTCAGTTGCTCTACCAACCGGACCCAATGCTGGTCTGTCTGAGGGATTCCAGGAGGCGGAGTGGTGTTGTCCCCATCGTTATCAGCTGATGCAGACATTCTGAAACCCGGAGTCGGAACAAACGGTGAAGGCGACGATGCGCTTGACTCTTCCCAGTGATCAAACGGTGACCCGGCGCCCGAAACCAAGCTTTGTGCGGAGCTGCGGGGGGAAAGACACGAGGGTTCAGATGTTTGGGACGAAGGAGGGTAGGTGTTTGGGCTTTGGGCTCATGCAACATGCAATTATTTGTTCTTATTTACTTAAAACATGCTTTATTAACCTAAGCGGTTGGAAAAGAGATTGCTTTCTTCTTTTCGCAAACTACTCGGATCTGGATCAGTGGGCCCATCACTACGTCTATAAGCCCCTCGTATTCCACACCCAGTATTTCGACTTCCCGGGCGGACGGCCCGGGCGAGGGTCCTATAGGGCAAGCGGGTCCCACCGACCAGAAAAGAAAACGATTCTAAAGTGCGGCGGGTAATCGAGTCGTAACGAGCATTCGATGTAAATTACGGACAAAGCTGACGTCAAAGTCAAGATCATGTCCGAGGGCTCGACGAAAAGTCGGCATGGTTCGGACTGATAAATGTCCACAATTGATCTTGGCCTGTTGTCAGTTAAGCCGTAATTAGGCATGAAATAATCGTTAATTCTTGATGACTCGGTGTCATCTTTGGGAGTCGAGTGTATAATTTGTGCCGGCCAGTCAAAGTCAAGGCGCCGATCAATATACCGGTCAAAGCCCGTGACGGAAAACCGGCATGACTTCGACTGATTAGGGTCCCGAAAGATATTGACTTGGTAGGCCGACTAAGGCTTGAAAGGAAAGGTCTATACACAGACAGGGCATGGCACAGACCAGACTAAAAACCAACCGGGTCTCGGACAAAGTGTGTCACGGACAAGTGCATGGTCGACACGAGGCTCCATGGGATGTTTAGGTAGTCCCGTGCTCGCACCGAGAGGTGTAATAAGGCCAAACGGGCTGCTACTGGGATTTCCCCAGGTTAAGGACGTAGTGTGCAGTGTAAGGCCAAGTGCGCGTAGTGTGCAAGCAGTCTATCTTCTTTTTCTGAGTAAAATAGGAATTTTCATGTGTCTTAAAAAGTATGATGCATGCACAAAATGATTTTTTTTTTTGAAAACTTTTTTTTTTGAAAGCTATTTTTTTTTTTTTGAAAATCCTTTTTTTTTGGAAATCTTTTTTTTTTAAAGTAAATGAACACATAAGCACATAATTCAAAATTCAAGTCAACGGGTCCGATAGTCAAAATTTTGACTTTTTCGAGGCGGCCTAAACAACACAAAATGTGCAAAACCAACACACACACAGTACAAATGATTTCAAATGCCGGGACGGAAGCTTGACCCACAAAAGCTTTTCTCTTTTTTTTTGAAAACAATGATACCGGTACATGGGATTGTTAAACCACAATTTATCCCCGACTCGTGTTAGGAGGCGTTAACGGGAAGTTTAATGGTTTCCACCTATATACCAAATACCATTTTTTTAAAAATTTTTTTTTTTTTTTGGAAAAAAGATATAGCTTAATTTCCCATCCCCAGCGGAGTCGCCACTGTGATGATGTGCCACCGGAAAAGATTTTTCTCTTTTGAAAATCAAAACACGGAGACGGAGTCGCCACGCCATTTTTGTTTTAAGGGCCAAAACTTTGAAAAATGCCCGAGATTAGAGAGATTTGGGTTCGTAGGTCACGTTACACGCCGGGAAGAACGTTACGGTTCACCCGGAATGCCTCGTAAAACGAGTCTTCCAAGCTTAAAAACCATTTGTGTGTGTGTGTGTGTGTGTGTGTGTTCCTTTGGCCAAAATAAGTTCAAACTGAGAAAACCAAAAATTGGGAACTCTTTGTAAGACATTAAACAAGTCCCATGATTTTTGGTAGGATTTTAGGGTTGAGCTTTGGTACTCAAAAGATTTCTTGAAGTTGGAAATCAATTCTGCCAGAATGAAAAAGGCAGTGGACCAGGGGCGGAGCCAAGAATCGGCCGAGGGGGGGGGGCAAAAAAGAAAATCAAATTTGCTAATTAAACTTGGGATAATAGGAAGAAAGACCAAAAACAAAAAAAATGGGAAAAGCCTAACTAATTAATTAAGATTGAAATAATGTGAGGAAATTAGGAGAAAGAGAAAAACAAAATTGTTAAGAGAAAGAATAGCAAAGATGGAAGACAAATAAAATTAATTGAAAATGTAGGTAGCAGGATTCGAACATGGACCAAAGGCTTTAACTTTACCCCTTCTACCGCTGAACCACACCACTCACTGGTATTAATCTTGAAGTTAATTATATATATACATATATAACAAAAATATGGGGGGGGCAAAAAAAAAAATTTTCACTGCATTTCCGCCGCTGGGGGGGGGCGAGTGCCCCCTCCTGCCCCCCCCCCCTGGCTCCGCCCCTACAGTGGACACTTGATTTTAGAATGGATTTAAGAGCTTTAAAACTTCAAAATATGGGGAATGTCCGAGAGTGAAAGTTGTTCAAAACACCTTAAATAAGGTTTCTGCAGAAGACTTTTCCATTTGGAGATGATTTGATGGACCAAAACCTTCTGGAAATCCCAGATGTGAGATCTGGATTTCCAGAGACTGTTGAACTGACCTTTGGAAAACAATTTGAAAAAAGGAGTTATACTCACGCAAAAAATAAAGTAAAAATATTTATGGAAAGCTATGGATGTTGGCTACAAAAAGTATTTTGTAGTCAACACCAAATTCCAAGTTCTTCTGTGTCCAAAAAATTAGACAATGGACTGATGTCTTAGAACAATGCTACTGGACAGCAAGATGTTCTTGAAGGAAAATGTGATTTAAAAAGGGGTTTGCATCCATGCTTTGTCCCCATTTCCTTAGGCTTTTATTAGTGATCACTAGACATTTTAGTGGTGATCTACTATATCAAGCCATCCTTAGGGTACATTAGGACTTAAAGCACTTCATTTGCTTGGGAAGGGGGAGATTTAACTTTGAAATCAAGATTTTATGTATGAAAATGATTTTGGAAAACACTTTTGAGTGAATGATTTTGAGGAAGAACACTTTTAAGTGAGTAAGAATTAATTTGGACCTTTTAAATGGTCATCCATGGAAATTTATTCCAAGGTGACTACATTTTTAGGTCAAGCAAAGATGAACAACAAACAAGTTGATGAACAAACTACATTTTTGAAGTTTGAAATGCATGCATGGATGAAGGAGTTTAAGGTAAGGAGAAGGAGGGTTTACCAATCTTCTTTGTGTTTGTGTTTGAGGCTTGAATTTGAGAGTGATTAGTGGGTGAGATTTGGAAAAATGATTGAGAAAAAGGTGGCAATTCAAGGGAATTCCCACTGTTTTCTACAAGATTTTCGCCAAGGTGCTGTGAGTGAGTTGTTGTTCTCTTTTTTTCTGAGACTGAAGGGCTCAATTTATAGGCCTCTGAGAACTTCAATTTCGTCCGCGCGAACAGGACCTTCAGCGTGCCTGGTGCATTAAATTCTGCTCCAGGCTTTGGACACAAGGAATATTTTTGAAAATATTCAAACTGACTATGTTTTTCAGCTTGCCAATTCGGGTTTTTACAATTTCTTTTCTTTTTTAAGATTATTTTCTTGGTTTAACCTTAAATAGCAATCCCTACTTTATCCTTGTTTTGTTAGAAAAGTTAGGAATTGTTAGAAATGTTAGGAATGTTAAGATTTTCGTTAATTTTCTAACGAAAATGCTAACAACTCAAATTGGAGCATTTACAGTGAGGTGTCTTTTTGTGAAGTAGAGAAGGTGAGATGATTGATTGTACTACCTTAAACCTTGGAGGGCTTAATTGTACATTTTTGGAAGATCTCATTTAATGTAGTCATGGGGGGGGGCATACTTCCCCTTTTTCCATCACCTCCTTCATTCAAACCTCCCCATTTCTTCAATCATCTTCTTCCTCCTCCATTTTCTCCATGGAAAGCCTTTCTTAAATCCTCCCCTTCAAAAATTGTAGTAAAATTTAATCCCTCTTCATTTTAAGATCTGGTTGTACTTTCTTGTTCGTGACGGCGAGGGAAGCGCATCAAGCCGGAAAAATAGTTATTCCATCTCATATTGTTAAAGTGAGTTATTATGACTTTCCTTCAATTACATGCTCATGAAATATTTGATGTTGATATTGTTGTTATAATTGTTGTTTGAGATGTTAGAACACTTTCTTGGAGTTGAGAAATGGAGTAATGACCTAGAATAATGTTGTTGTTTATGGAAGTTGATAAAGAGTGTAAGAATATGGGTTGAGTTAAAATAAGAAGGTTAAACTTGAAATGTGGTGGTGAAATGGGTAAGAAATCAAGTTGTAAGGGATCTAGGTCTATACTACTTTGGTTTAAATGATTTAGTATGAGACTTGTGAAGTTTAGTAACCCCTTTTATGTTCACAAAACAGAGGAAACTTGGTTTGGGTCAACTTGGTGTAGCTGCGATGTATTTCAGGTTACGATTGCAGTGCAGGTTCGGGGCACGAGTCGTGCCTGAAGGTGGGACGAGTCGTGAGACATGGTAAGATTAAGTCATGCCCTATTAGGGACGACTGTATCTGAAGGAAGTCAAATGGGCACGAGTCGTGCCATGCAGGGCCGCAGTCGTGCCACTGGCACGTGTGACTCTTAACCATTTTCAAAGCTGTCTAAACCTAATCTAACTAGGATATAAATAAACCCTCTTTAACTTAGATTAAAGTAGAATACTTTAGCTACACAATGACATCTTATTGGGTTAAAATGGGATTGTGGAAGTACTTTAAATATTACTCGGAAAACGCTTGGCAGCCTTGTTTGGCAACTTAACCAATGTGACTCCAACTTGGTAAATTGAGCTTGGACCTTTATAGAGGCCATGTATTGTTGTATATTGACTATGTAGGGTTGGTTAATGATACCTTTTTGCCTTACTTGAATCCATATTCATTGATTGTACTATGCATAGTGTATTAAATAGATGTTGCACTATGATATTGGTTGAACATGAGTATAATTTACCATGTGGTTATATTTCTTATCCCTTTGGTGGATTTTATTTCAAGTAACTATTATGTGCTTGAACTTGTGTTAATCAGCTGATGTTTGGGGGTGTAGCGTAATACGATCAATTATGGAAAGTGTGACCTAATGTGATCGGATTATGTTATACCTGTGACCGTCCCCTTCTATGGCCACAGATTGGGGTTATAGCATCTGTATTGAGCCAAAAGCCTTACAGAGTTGCTAGTATCTTATATGGTTTCCTGAAAAACGGGTCTTATAAGAAGTGAATAATGCTCAAGCAGTTCACTAATGAGTGGGGTTTTATCTCCAATGTTGTACGACTATGGTTCAGACGGGAAAAGGTAAACCGAGGTAATGTAAGGTGTTTACAGCTTTTCCAATGTGTTATATGCACCTTGTTATGTGTTGCATCTTACTTGGCATATTGCTGCATCCATAATAGCTTGCTGAGATTTATTCTCGCCCCTTTCCCTTTAATGTTTTTAGATCCCGAGACAGGCAGACCGGCCAAGTAAGGACGGAAAGGAGTTTGGAAGTGGTATTTTGGGATTGTCGGGGTATGTATAGGTTGGCATATAAATATGTATTTTGGTATAATTCCTTTACAGAGTTGGTGTATATAAAAACTAAATTTCTACGTTATAACTGAAATCTTTTGTAACTAAAACAGGTTGTTACTTTTAAAGTTGTTCAACTCTTCCTCCAAGTGGAGAGGAATGGAGTTAGTTTATAATGATTTTGTTAAGAATGTTTAAGTGTGGAAGTTAAATCAAAGTTTTTAAAAGTTTAGGTGATTTGAGTTCTTTTGGGGATGCTCCAGCTCGGGACACGTGTTAGGTTTCGGGTCGGGGTCCTCACAAGGTCGCTGTTCATAGGCTGGAGGTCAACCCGACCATAAAATCTAGACCCCAGAAATTGAGAAGCTTCGCTCGTGACAAATTGAGTGCAGGTATCATAAAGGAGGCTACACATACAACCTGGTTAGCCAATGTGGTCATGGTGAAGAAGTCAAATGGCAAATGGAGAATGTGCGTCGACTTCACCAATATCAATCTTGCCTGCCCAAAAGACAGCTATCCTCTCCCTAGAATTGACAAGCTCGTTGATTCCATTGCTGCCCATTCCACCCTCAGCTTTCTAGATGCCTATTCAGGCTATCATCAGATCAAGATGCATGAGGATGACATCGTGAAGACAGCTTTCCAAGCAGCTGGAGGCATCTATTGCTACACTATATGCCATTTAGGTTAAAGAATGCAGGTGAGACCTACCAAAGAATGGTGAACAAAGTCTTTGCTTCACAGATCGGCCGAAACATGGAGGCTTACGTCGATGATATGGTCATCAAAACAAAGACCGGGCATCATGTAGTCGACCTAAGGGAAACGTTCGCCAATCTACGAGCAAACGACATGAAGCTTAATCCAAGTAAATGTGTCTTTGGGGTAGCAGCAGGCAAATTTCTTGACTTTATGGTGTCCCAGCGAGGTATTGAAGCCAATCTAGAGAAGATCAAGGCTCTAGTCGACATGAAGGAGCCCACAAGTATAAAGGAGATGCAGCGACTTAATGGTAGGGTGGCAGCCCTAAGTCGTTTCATAGCCAAGTCGGCGAAAAGGTCTCTCCCCTTCTTCAAAGCTTGGAGGGGGACGAAAAATTTTGAATGGACGGCCGAATGTCATTCGTCGTTCCAACAGCTTAAGGAGTACCTCGCTACTCCGCCTCTATTGAGCAGCCCGACTACTGGAGAGACCTTGTTTGTATATCTGTCTGTGGGTGATCGATCAGTTGCAGCAGTCTTAGTTCGAGAAGAGGAGGGGCTTCAAAAGCATGTGTACAATGCAGAGAAGGTCGCATATGCCTTAGTTGTAGCTTCGAGAAAGCTGCGAGCTTACTTTTTAGCTCATCCTATTGTGGTGCTCACGAATGCGCCCTTGAGAAAAATTCTTCATAAGCCAGAAAGTTCAGGTCGTCTACTTAACTGGTCAATTGCTCTCACAGAATTCGACATCGAGTATCGACCTCGAAAGGCGTTGAAGGCTCAAGCCTTGGCAGACTTCTTGGTCGAGCTAACGTTCACCAAGGAAGATAGCGAGGTGCGAGTTCAAAAGGAGAAAGCTAAGGGAAAAGAGCAGGAGTCCCAACCCGTCATTTGTCTACCCGACGACTGTTGGAAAGTTTACTCAGATGGATCAGCAATGAAGAACATCAGTGGAGCTGGGATAGTCCTGATCGAGCCAGAATCTGGGACGATCTATGAGGAAGCGTTGAGGTTTAAGTTTGAAGCCTTTAATAACCAAGCGGAGTTCGAAGCTTTGGTAGCGGCCATCGAGTACGCCAAATGCTTTGGAGCAACGAAAATCATGGCATATTGCGACTCCCAGTTAATAGTAAACCAGGTCCGAGGGGAATATGAGGTGCTAAACTCGACTCTGATCAAATACTACGACCTGGTAAAGGAGATGATAAAAGACTTAGAGTTTTGGGAAATTCAGAGGATTGGTCGAGAAGACAATGAATTAGCCGACCTACTCTCGAAACTAGCTACTACAGACGAGCCACATGAAGAGCCCATCTCCTACCTTGAAAATCCAGCCTATGAAAGGGTTCAAATTCAATGCGTAGAGGACCCCTTGAGAAACTGGACCTATGACAAGTGTTGGATCGAAGAAATGAAGGCGTACCTGGAAAGGGACGAGCTCCCAGAGGACGAGAAGAAAGCTCGAGCTATCAAAAAGAAGGCTCCGAGATATGTCATACAAGGAGGCATGCTATTGAGAAGATCATATACTAGGCCATTGCTGAAATGCATTCATCCCCAAGAAATTACCCAGTTAATGCACGAGGTGCATAGTGGAGTATGTGGCGGACACCCGGGGGCCAGGACTTTAGCCGAAAAATTAATCACTTTGGGGTATTACTGGCCACACATGAGAGCTGACACTCACGATTTTGTTCAACAATGTGACCAATGTCAAAGGTTTGCCAACCTGCCTCATCTGCCTACGACCGAGCAAACTCCAGTGATCGCTGCTTGGCCGTTCGATATGTGGGGCGTCGACTTAATTGGACCCTTCCCTCCCGCCCGGGGAAACTGCAAGTATGTGATCGTCGCCATTGATTATTTCACCAAGTGGGTTGAAGCAAAGCCACTAGCTCGCATCACAGAGGAAAATGCTATCAACTTTATACATGACTTCATCTGGTGTCGATTTGGGATCCCTAGAGCTATAGTATCAGATAATGGCTTACAATTCTCCCGGGCTTTCGAAGAAGAAATGAATCGAGTAGGGATCAAACATTGGCAGTCATGTGTTGCATACCCTCAATGAAATGGGCAAGCCGAGGCAGCAAACAAGCTCGTACTATCCTCACTTAAGACGGGCTTGGTAGGTCGACGTAGCAACTGGTTGGATGAACTCCCCCTTGCTCTTTGGGCAGTTCGCACAACCACTCGGGGGCCTACGGGAGAAATCCCATTCGCTCTAGCATACGGGTCAGAGGCCATGGCTCCAGCTGAGTTGCGATTTCCTACAGCCAGAGTGGTATTCTTTTATCAAGAGCGGAACGATACCAACAGACTGATCGACTTAGATCTAATTGACGAGAAACGAGATACTGCTTATCTACGGATGGTCAACTACAAACAAAAAACAAAGAATTACCATGACAAGAAGGTGAAGACGAGATCATTCCAAGTGGGGGACCACGTGCTAAGAAAGATCGAGGCAACAGGAAGGAGAACCCAACAGAACAAGCTATCTCCCAACTGGGAAGGTCCCTATATTGTTACTCGAGTCATCAAGGAGGGGACTTACATGATTGCTCACCTAGGAGGTGAAGAGTTGAAGCATCCATGGCACGCCACTCACCTTATCAAATACTACTTTTAGTTCAGTTCTCTAGTTCAGTTCAAAGTTAATGCAGTTTTCAAAGTTTGAGTTTGTCATAGTTCTAGCCTTCCATTTGATGTAAGCATGTTCCTACTTCAATAAAAATCGCAGTTCTATTCGACTAAACATTGTGTTACACTAATTTCAACAAGCTCGACTCTTAGTCAACTTCGTTTTAACAAGCTCGATTCTTAATCAGCTTTATTCCTTTAACAAGTCCGACTCTTGGTCGACTTCGTTCTAACAAGCTCGACTCTTAGTCAGCTTCGTTCTTAAAAGCTCGATTCTTAATCAGCTTTGTTCCTTTAACAAGTTCGGCTCTTAGTCGACTTCGTTCTAACAAGCTCGACTCTTAGTCAGCTTCATTCTTAAAAGCTCGATTCTTAATCAGCTTTGTTCCTTTAACCAGTCTGACCCTAGGTCGACTTCGTTCTAATAAGCTCGACCCTTGGTCAGCTTTGATCTCTTAAACAGGTTCGACTCTTAGTCAATCTCGATTGCAAAAATCTCTACAAGTCTAAGGTCGATTGGATTACTATAAAATCAGGCCGACCTAAGGCTTAGTGTGACTTATTTGTCCTATTACATCTAGCTCGACACACACATGCTGGAATCAAAAGCATACAACACACAATGACGGAAAGTCAGCTACGATTAAATATAACTAAGTCTCCCAAAACGGGCCAAGACTTAGGCAAGTAAAAATTGTGAAGTAAAATGCCTCCCAAAAGCTGGGCCAAGGCATAAATATTCACAAAACCAAAAAATAAAAACATTGTTTGAGACTTGTTCCTTACACCACAATTGAAATTAAAGTTCATATGGAGGAGTTAACATCAGCCTGGCCACTTGTGGTAGCCTGATCACCTACATTCTCATCTTCTTTGCTTGAGGACCCACAAATTTACCCAATTCAAAAAAGTCGTGCTGGGGAATATCGCCTTCAAATGCTAGCTCGTCGGGTTCCTCAAGCTCGGCCAAATTGTGTTGAAATTAACAGGCTCAACAGGAGGAGGGACCCAAAGCTAAGCCTCTGCTTCCAAATCATCCTGGGCAATGAGCTCCAAATCGTTGTCAGTATAAGGCACCAGATGATGACCTTGGTGAGCTGCTGTATTATACTGATCTTCAGACGCCCACTTAGCCAGCTGCTCAACGGATATATCGACGGAGGGATCTACCACGATACGTCGAGCCATGTGGCTCTGACCTACATCAAAAAATTCTTTGGCTTTGTCAGTGACGTGATCGTGGAGCTCGTCACTCTCCTTGTAGGCCTTCATGGCCTCCTCCTTGGCAGTCTTGATGGCATCAGATAGCTCCACCCCCCATTGAAGTCGTGTAGCATCAAGCTCTTCTTGCTTCTTTGCTAAGGTGACAGGCACCTCCTCTAACTGCTGGATCGCAATTCAAGGTCTGCAACCATCTTCTTCTTCTCCTCCTTGAGAGTAGCTAGCTCCTTGTCTGCTTTTCCCAGTCTCTGCCAAGCGTCTTCCTTGAGCTTGATCTCATTCTCCTTCACCAACTTCAAAACTTCATAGGCAGCATCCAAGTCAGAATGTTCTTCCTTCAACTTTTCGCGCTCCTCCTTCAGCTTAGCATGGTCTTCATCAAGCTTCTTCAACTCCTCATTCTTACGAGCCAGCATGGTCTTGGCCAGCTTCTCCTGCTCCTCAACAGCTTTCCAATAGCTGGTAGCTAACTCAATCATAGCAAGGGATTGAAATGACGAGTAAAGAAAGGGAATCAGGTCGATCAGAAATAAAGTGGAGACTTGAGACAAGCGAGAAGAACAAAGACACCAATACAAAAAATTATAAGGGTTACCTCGAAGTGAGCTAGCCCGACCCTGTCACGGCAAGCTTCAGGAGTTAGAGCTCTGTTGGTATATTTCTTGACCAAGTCCTGGTCAGCTCCCTTCCTCACAATCACTTGGCCATATTCCAGCTCGGGATACTCCCTGGCCAAGCAATTCACCCCAGTCAGGGGAGCAACCTCGCTCAGTTCATCAACACGAGCTTGAACCAGCTCGGCGTAGGAACTCGGATAGGAGAAGACTGGAGGCCCCTAGTTTCAGCCTCCATTGGCTCAATAGCATTGACCTGATCAGTTGTCGAGCTTGCCTTGGATTTCCCAATCTTGATCTTCTTGCTCAGGAGAGCATCATCATCCTCTTCCTCCTCCTCATCCACATCTATAACATGAGACTTGGCCTTGGAGGCAGCTTTGGATTTGGTTTTGGCTTGGGCTCGAGTTCTAGCCCTGACGACCTCCTTGACGGGCTCCTCAATTTGCTCGGCTCCGTCCACCTCAGCAGCATCACCCTCTTCGACTCCTTGGGCATCACCTTCAACTCGTCCCTCCTCCAGTTCCTCCAGATTGTCCTCCACGGGAATAGAATTGGCAAGGTTCACATCTACTAACTTCAAGAGCTCCTGGCGTTGAGTGCCCTCTCTCTCTCGATGTTCCCTAGCATTGGCTGCCCCGCAGCTTCTCTTGCTCTTCCTTACATCAATGGTTCGACCCATGTTCGCCTCTTGCTCGGGAGTTAGAACTGCACGACATCAAAATCACGAAGGGTTAGATAGACAAATGGAAGTTCTACATACGAGCTATCAGTTCTATGTACGAGCAGGATGCATACGAGCTAAAAGTTATACTTGAGAATGAATTATCTACGGGTTAAAGCATATGCGAGTTAATGAGTTCTACATACGAGCTATCAGTTCAATGTACGTGCTAATAGTCTACATGCAAGCAAGCAATGGATAAGTCAAGGGACAATGAGTGGTAGAACTCTTACCCCCAAAGTGTTCTCCATGATCCTTACAATAATTGACGGTCTTCTTGCAAAAGTGGCACTCTCTCTCAAACCTGAATCGAGCCCCCTCATGGGTGACCCAATCTGGATACCTCTGACATCTAACAACTGGGACCAGGGGCACAACATCCCCCTCACTGATCATCATCCCAGCTTGGATGTAGTTATTTTTGGTGGTCCCCAAAGTCTCCCAACTAATAGGTCCCCTCTTTGCGAGCTCCACCAACTTCTTGTACAGATCAGAGTGCCAATAGGGCTCCCAGTAGTCCTCATCTCTCAAAACCTTGGAATCAGCACAAGGCAAGGGAAACTCCCATCCTCTTCTACTCTCTACTACTACTACGTGGGAATTCCAACCACTGTCCTTACCGGGGAGGTTGATAAATAGCTTAGGGGATTTTGGCTTGGAAGGAGTGCTTATCCCATTATCCTTATCAAACTTGACACTAAAAAACTCCATAAACACTCTCATGCAAGGTTCATACCCTAAGAACCTGCAAACCATGGCAAAGCAAACCAGTACCCTGCAGGTATTGGCCCCTAGTTGAAGAGGCAGTGCATCCGAATACTCTAAAAACTCATTTATAAATGGATCCAAGGGTAACCTCAGGCCAGCTTCGAATTGGCCATAGTAGAAGGCCACCCTAGTAGGATCTTCCTCATAAGTATCACCAAACTAGGAAAAGAAGTCCTTCTTGCTATAAAGAGTGATATCAAACTCTTTCTTATTCACCTCACAGAAATTGTACACCATATTTATTCGAGATGGAAAGTTCTGCTTCCCTCTGAATGGCCTTGGAGGCACATATCCCCTTTCGTTCCTCCCAGATACAACAGAAGTCCCAAAAGCATCAACAATACGTGGGCTTGAAGAGGTCGAGGCATTAGCTTCTCCTTGAGTCGCCATATCTGTACAAAAATAAGGGGAAACAGGGGAATCAGTTCTATACGCAGTCTCAAGGGACCTAGCAGACACACTAAGGGGCGACCTAGATTCCCCCGGAAATCCCGTCCTACTCCTAAGGAAAGAGGGTTTATTGGGACCTTGAATGTAGAACACAACTATATGATCGAGGAGTTCATGGAAAAGATTGAAAGACACAATTCTGGGATCATTTGACTCTAAAGCACCTAGATTCTCTCCTACAGGCAAGGTCAACTCGGTAAAACGCAATCCCCACCGGGTCAAAATTGAAGTACATTCCTCCATTGTTATCTCTCTCCACTCCCCATTCAAGTGCTTATAAACCCTTCGATTTACACTACAATAGCCATACCAAGCTCCGGGCTCACAACTAAAAGTCCTAGCCATGGCGAAATTGAAGAAAGTGCAGAAATTAAGCCCTAATGCTAAAGGGAGAGAAGAATACCTTAATTAGTTTGAACGAAGAGGAGCTACTGACGGAGACGAAAACTCGGGTTAAATCAGTTGCCTTTTTTGCTGCCTTCGACGGAGTTACACAAGAAGTTGGAGAGGGTAAAAGTTTGTAAAGGAGAAGAATTTGTGCTTTTATACTTTCAGTAATTGAAAAGGAAAATTCAAAGGTTTATTTTCCAAATTGAATGCGGAAACGTTTTCCAAGACGGTCTCTCAAACGTCAAAATAGTAATGATTACGGAAAAATGGCGCTCTTCCAGATCTGGCCGTTCGTCGTGGACATCCAGGATTGGGCCACGTCATCATTGGTCGATTAAACACCAACACGAGTAGCGACTTGCGAGTCACAGCAATCATCATCAAAATTTCCTTTAACTTCCTGGTCGACAAAGTCAACTCAGAAAGTTGGGGGCCACTAAACATACCAAAAGTGTCGAGCTGGGCCAAGCGAGTAAAGCCCAGTCTTCAACCAATCATTGCCATCACATTCTCAATGGGCTAGGCCCAATGATTACAGGGCTCAAGGCCCACCTTAGTGATCAGTCGACTCAAGTTCATTGTCCGACCTACTAGGTCCCGACCTAACTTAGTCCGACCTAATGATCCTAGTTCTACTTCGGGTACGATCCAGCTCTACCCATCAGTCAAGTCGACCAAACCCCAAATGGCGACCTCGACCTGCCAAGCAAGCGTCGACCTAACGAATACAGGCGCACGTGCTCCTATCCTTTCTATAACTGGTTCCCTACAAATCAGGAGCCGTTCAGGGCACGTTCTCATGACATATAACCGTTTCTCAAATCACGGAGCTCATGTAGCCCCACCAAATATACCACCCACATCAACTATAAATATATTACCACTACAACGGTTTTGAGGTAACTGCAATTTTGTTATCTGAATATCATCTTTGTTCAATACATTTTTGCTCTCCAATACATATACTTACTCTCACGCCCGAGGGTCTAAGCCGGAAACACATCCGGCTAGTCGTGAGTTCTGATTTCAGGTCAAGGAGTCAGGTGAATAGTCCTGCCACGTGGAGGAAGATTGATAAGCACATTTCCTGCGACATCAGAAACCATTCAATGAAGACCGTTGGATCAGATAGTTATGGACAAATCCTGACCACTCTTTATCCCTAGTCAATAGGCGGTTATTTTTGCTTTAGATATTGTATGATTTTTTATGATAATGTGTGTTTGTTTAATAACATAAAGAGGCATGGTTGAACCATTTTTTAAATGGAATGGAAATCATGAAGAATCTGTTGACATGTTAAGAAATATTTTATTTTGCATTAATAATAATAGACAAGACAATGCAATCCCATAAATATTCCAATCCAATCTGCCTATTTTTGTCTTTTATATCTCTACTAGTAGTACTAAGCCAACTGCAAAATTATCAAAATAGAACCAACCCTTGAAAATGACATAGATTTCAATATTTCAAAATACCCTCGACCTTTCAAAGCAAAGTAAAGTAAAGGCCTATAGGCTATACCACCGAACGAAGCCAAGACTCGTTGGCAAAATAAAATGACAAACATTTAATTTGGGCGGTGATGTTCAGGTGGTTTGAAAAGAAATAAGAATGATTGTTTAAGAGAGTGCAGCTAATAACAAAAAAAAATTCCTTCTTTGATCTTTGAAAATCAATCCAATAATAAAGGAGGTTAGAATCTTTAGTATGCTTGTCTTTGTTTTTTTCATTTTGTTTTTTTTTTTATTGTTATTATGAACCAAACAAACAAAGACTTATTCTAAGGGAAATCAAATGTAGTGAGTTTCTTAATTTAAAGATAATGCATGTTGTAGATACATCTCTTGAAGAATCGATTTTAGACAACTATGTTTCCGCACATTAGTATCACAAAGTTCAATACAAATTGCAATTTAGGTACTGATGTTACGATTTTAATAATTTAGTGTCTAATGTTCACATTTTGTAGCGAAATTGGTCTTTTTTTTGGATGACCATGGATGAAATCTAACAAAATGAACGAAATATTTAACGAGCTTCTTTGAATTGCATTTTCTACCCTAAAGTTCAATAATTATTTATTTTGGCCCATTTTGTTAAAAACTTTACAGATAAACGTCTTAACCCCCATTTTCGCCTCATTTTGTAAATCTATAAAGTAAAAGGTAGAGTAAAAAAAGTACACAATATTCTTACAAATTAACACCTTAACCCTCCTCCTTAAACCTAGATCTAAACCTTAATTAACCCCCCCCCCCAAACAACAATCTTAAACCATAAAATCAGTCCTTCATCTGCTTCTTTCTGAAGGGAATCAATCAATTCGTCCCACCTAGGGCCCTAGGGCTGTACAAAAAATTCGTGGAATCGGACCGGACAAGTAGAATCGGACTAAATCAGCAAAAACCGGACCAAAAAAATAGTATTCGTATGGTCCTGGTTCCAAATTTTTATGAAACCGATTATTTGGTCTGGTCCTAATTTTGAAAAAAATATACGCGGTCTTGAATCGGAACCGGACCGAATCAAATATATATATACTAGTAAATGTTAGAACAATAACGATCCTTTAAATATGAACCGACTCATTACTAGATTAAGAAGAGAAGAAGAAGAAGACGGAAGCGTGTAAATACCTTGTGATTCCATGTTTGTTCTTAGTCTTGTTCTTGTTCTTGAATAAAGAGGATGAAGTAAGAAGATAGACTTTAAATTATGGAGGAGTAGATCTTCTAAATGATGAGTGCCCTTTACTCTCTTTGATCTTCAAGTACTTAGGAAGAGTTTTGACTGAATGAGAATGTAAAATGACTAGTGATTCATAGGCTTGATGGATAGGCCTTTATATAGGAATCCAAGGGGCACTTCATTTAGGGACTACACCTATTGATATATAAGATATTACCATTATGCCCATCATTTAATGGTATACTTATAATATGGAATTTTACATATTATATTGAGTTCTATACTTTATACCATATGTTATAATATTGATCATTATATTATTAAGTATTTATATGTTATATTAATCCATGTTCTTATAGTAAAAGCTCGTGTCCGAGGACACGTATTTTTTTTTGTTTTTTTTTTTTTTTAAATTTAATTTCTTTTTTAAGGGCAAAATGGGAAAGAGACAACTTAGTAAGGGCAAAATGGAAAATTTGGCCATTGAAGCTGTTCATTGTACTTGTAGATAGTGGAGGTGTGATTTATACTATATATATATATATATATATATATATATATATATATATATATATATATATATATATATATATATATATATATATATATATATATATATATATATATATATATATATATCAACTTTCTTACCATTATGTTTCTTTTAGCTAGTTATGTTTTTTAGTTGAGCTCAAGTGGTTGAACATGAAATTCTTCTTTCCTAACTGTTGATTTTGTTATTGTAATTTGGTTCTTAAATATGCTTGCTTTTAGACAGCCATATACTCCCTCCGTCCCGAAATATTATTCAGCAATTTGGTTCTTAATAATATGCTTGCTTGTAGATTTTGTTATTGTAAAAAATTATATTATATTGTAATTTGTAGAACCGGTGGAACCGGACCATTAGAACCGGTCCTATAATGTAATGGTCCGGTCCTGGTCCTTAATTTTTACAGAATCGAAGTATTTGGTCCGGTCCTGATTTTCTAAAATTTTGACAAAAATCGGACCAATCCGGAATGTGAACCCCCCTAGTCCCACCCCTACCTCTCCCTACTCCGCCACCCCAATTTTTGCTAAATTCCCAGTTTGTTGAAAAAGAAAAATCTTAAGTTGTTGGCTGAAATTCTGAGATTTTTATAATTTCATAAAAGTCCTCCAATTTTTGCTAAATTCTCAAAAAGTTCTAAAATTAATTTCCAACACATCCTTCAACTTTTGAAAGTACCAGAATAGGATTCCTTGGTCAATTTTCTTTGTATTCGCTTCGATTGATATTGTGTCTCGAGCAGAAGTCCTTCACAAAGTTAATTTGCTTTAATGTCTATTCGTACTCTAGAGCCTCGGTCTGGGGGTAACGAGGAAGGAAACCTAGTGACCTAGAGCTCTTAAAAACAATCTCATCGCTATCTTCTACTACCCACTCATTAAGTAACTCTACATCGAAGTCACTCTTAAATCCTAAGATAGCCTCATTGATTTTATCATTACCGCCGTCTGCTTGTGGTTCTATGGGAGCAACTGCCACGGTCACTTGGTCCGCCAGCCTAGCCCGCTCGAAATTGTCATTAGTTCTTTTCAAGCTCGCGCTCGAAGCGTGGGCATCATCCTTATCATCGTACCTGCAACAAGAAACCTGTGAGTTTTGGGAATTATCACTTCCATTGCTCCTTGTCATACCTGCAAGAATAATAGGGGGCTAGACCCCAAGTCAAAAGGAGAGCTTGAGCTCGTTAGTGGGTCAGATCCCCCTCCTATCCTTGATCCTGCTTCAATACAAGTTAAGGGAGCTTAGTGCCTACTATATAGTGGGTTATGATGTAGTTTATGAGCTCGTTATAATAGTCAAACTTGACTACTGCGTAGTGCTTAGTTCTCAACCAATCCTCACACCCAATCTAGGGTATCCTATAACCCTCCACAAAGCATATATAGGTTATGAGGATGTCCTCGATTTCGCAAAGGGTTAATGTAGCGCACCCATTGCTCACACTTTTGTAGACTAATTTGTTTTTCTAATGATATCAATAGAGGGAATCTCCTACTGCATTCATGAACTCATGCGTCATTTTCTGGAAAAGAAAAAGTAAAAGGACTTAAAACCCTCCATAGGACTTCGAGAAACTCATCTTCTCCGACGAATACTTTGTCGGAGATGACCGCTACACCTAGAAAGGAAAAAAACTAACGCTAAAAGCACGTAAAATATAGGAGAAGAGGAAATATACCTAGACTTAACAAACTGAATGAACGAAATCGATTGAAGATAGCTGAAATTGTAGCTAGAAACGAAGAACACGGTAGCCGAAAATCACCTTAAAGAAGCTCTCAAACCCTCTCAATTGCCTTGAACATGTAAAGAGTATGAAGAGTGAAGGGTTTTAGGATTTATACTTGGATTTGATTGTGTTATTCGCGGGTCATAACCAGGTTGAATCTGGCATACTCGGCCTAAATGCCAACATTAAATGGAGGCGCACCTTCCCAAGGCAAATGTCGGCCTCGTTTTCCGCTCCATAATGATGAAAGATATGATGAAGCCTTTTCAAAATTCAAAATTCTCTGAAGTTTGAAGTTGGTCCCCGTGGTATTCCGCTCCACTTTGCTCACTTGATCGTGGTCTAATAACCAACCGAGCGTCGCGTCGATATTTATGCTTCCTACTCTCCCTTACTCAAGTAGAAAGTAGGAGGCCACTGAACTGAATAACCCAAGTCCTTACTCGGGTCATACCAGATGGAGGCCCAAGACCCCACTCATCATACCGAGTGCGAGCTCGTCTCCTTCCAATCTATGTCATACGGACATGATAAGTTAATCCCACTTCCCCAACTCTGAGCTCGTTGGTGTAGTCGAGCATAAGCTAGGCCCATGGATGGAGCATTTGCATCTATCTTGGTTAGGGACTTGGAGGCCTAAAGGAACCTTACTCCTCTTGTAAAGCCGAGCAGGGATCTGCTCAGCCGAGCATGAGTCTACTCGTATAGTCCTATTCCAACAAGGATTCTATCTCTTTTCCTGATCTAATCCTAACCAAGATTTACTTTCCTAATCCAACTCAACTAGGAGATCCCTATTCTTGAGTAATACTCCACCGCCAAGCTATAAATAAGAGACCATAACTTCAAAATCAGGTCTATTTTATTTTCTAATCATTTTCCCTTATTCTTTTCTTATTCTCTCAAGCTTATTCTTACTTTCACATCGGAGGGCATTCACCGGAGAAGCTCCAACTTAGTTTTTTGTTTGTTCATCTATTTCAGTCTTATTTAAGGAAGATCCAGGTATCCTTTTTTTTCTTTTAAAGATGATTGACATATGTTCTCATATTCCCCCCGAAGTGACTTGAACTCCGGACCTATGGTGTTAAGTGAAGAGTGCCACCACTAGGCTACAACCCTATTATTTAGATCCAGATATTTGATCCGTTGATTACAGCTAGATTGATCTGAATACAATTTTGGCTTGATCAGTTTTTATGACGGTTGAAATTGTTTTTTCTTCGGTTAAACTTTAGTTTTTATTAATTGAATGCTTAAGTCACAAGGCTCGTAACTTTAGGGTCCTTTGTTGCAATGAATATTTCTTATAAGGACACAAAATTTCAAATATGTCATATAAGGATATAGAAACTAGAAAGATCTGCCTACTCTCAAGAGCTTAATGAGCAAGCACGCTACTTTTTGGGCCAAGTACCAGTACACTCGTATACTTCAACAAATTTGCCTCTTATACTTCAATTATAAAAGTTATTTTCACTCTTTTTCATAGTTTTTAAGAAAAAAAAACTTTGATATTTTATTAAAATTGTCTCTTATACTTTGATAACAGACTAAATAAAATCTGATAGTTCAAGTAAAAGAGTCATTTTTCAATAGTTTTTCAAAAACTAATAAAAAACTCTAATATTTTATTAAAATTGACTCTTGTAGTTGAACGATAAATAGAAATTGACTCTGATACTTAAGATATATTGTAGTATGACAATTCAACTATAATACTTTATTTTCAATAAAAAAAAATCCAAAGAACTTGTGTACTAATTAATTATCAGACCTAATCTATCTATATCTAATAACAAGATTGTCATTCCTTTTTTGGCAAAAGCCCGCTCATTTCTGTCAAAATCAAACCCAACAAAAACGACAACTTTAAACGGTTTTGTCTTAGACCACTTACAATGGCAAAAAAAAGGGTATTGAAAAAGTTTTTCAACAGTTGAAAATTTTCCATTTTGTTGAAAAAATTCAATAGGTGTTGAAAAATATTTTGAGCCCCGTTTTTGCTATGTATCGCGCTCGGATTGGCGGGTTTTGGCGCGTGTATGACACGCGTCGACAGAGGCGCGTCTCTTGCAGTTGTTTTTTTTTTTTGACATGTGGCAGGCGTTCATTGGCTGTTGGATTTCAGATTTCTTTTTTTTTATCTGATTTTTTTGACCTCAATTATTGTGTAATAAATTAATTTTTTTACACCAAAATTCATAATTTTTTTTCTCTATAAATAGAGTTCTCTTTCATTTGATTTGGACACAAAAAAATACTCTTTTTTCAATATAAATTTCTCAATTATCCTTCATTTTCCAAAAAAAATCCTTATTTTTTAGTGAAATGTATTTTTCATTGATGTATTACTTTTAATTAAGTATGAAGTATTTTTTTAATAATAATTATCGCCATTTTTCGTATCTATTCAATTGCAATTAAAAATTATAATTAAGTATGTAGTTTTTTTTTTAAATTATAAATGATAATAATAATTATTATTATTTTACTAATCATAAAAATAAAGAATATAAAATAAAATAAAAGTGGTGAGGTATAGGATGATGAGGTGGAAGGGTGTTGAAAAAATGTGGGTGTTGAAACCATTGTAGGGGTTAAAAATTGAATGGGGTGTTGAATAATTAGGTGGAGGAGAGAGAAGCTGATGTGTCCTGTTTTAAAGGGTGTTGAAAAAATGAGGGTGTTGAAACTATTATAGATGGTCTTAGTTTCAACTAGAGCTATCAAAACGGGCCTACGGGATGGGTTTGCCCACGGGCCCGAAAAGCCCGCTGCGAAACGGGCCGGGACGGGAAAGCCCGCGAACATTGCGGCCCTAAAAACTCTTGGCCCAGCCCACCCCGCATTAGGGCCGCGGGCAAAACGGGTCAGCCCGCAAAATATTCAAAATACTTAAAATACAAAATAACAAAATTACATATTACAAAATAATAAAATAATAAGAAAATTACAGAAGGTGAAAAATGATGATCCAAATTAAGTTCCCATTTGTTGCTGTTCCCAACATTTTCACACCAACTACAAACACAAACACAAACACAAAATCTATAAATAATACTCTCTCTGTCCCATAATAGCTTACTCATTTACTGTCGAGAACGAAAAATAAGGAATAATGTTATTAAAGTAGGAGTTGTGAGTGGGTAGGAAAGATAATGAGTGGAGAGAATAGTAAATTTGAAAAGTGTTGTGAGTATGACAAGTGGGTCCCATGAATAAAGAAGTATTAAAAAATTTCCTTTTTAGGAAAGTGAGACGCCCAAAATAGCAAAATGGGTAAGGTAATATGGGACGGAGGGAGTATAAATTATAAAGAGGAAAGTACCTCAACAGTCCAAATGAAGAAATCAAGAGGCTCCGGTGGCCGTTCTTTGCTCATTTCTCAAATCAGCTTCCTTGTACTTGTTCACTCACTTTAGCAAACCCAGCTTCTTTTTTGATTGTCAAATGTACGGTGTGGGATCTGGATTCTAGAGAGAGAGACGAAGACGGCGAGATCTGGATTCTGGAGAGAGAGACGAAGAAGACGGCGACTCGGCGAGATTGGATTCTAGAGAGAGAGAGACGAAGAAAGTGACGCTAATAAAACCTAACCCTTAGCCGACCTTAAGGATTATCTAATTTAAATGGGCTTGGGCCAAGGGAAAAGCTTATCTAATTGAAATAAAAATGCAAACATCCCTTATGCGGGCTGCCCGTGGCCCGCCCCGCCCTAACCCGCAAAAGCTCGCGGCCCGTGCGGACAAAGTCCGAAAAGCCCGCATCACCCCGCCCCTAATAGGTGGCGGGGCGGGCATGCCCACGGGCTTTTGCCCGTTTTGACAGCTCTAGTTTCAACCCCATTCCCAAAGCCAGTTTGGTCGGTTAGTGAAAAACCAACATGGGTGCATACAACCTAGATATCCTAAACCAACATTGTTAATTGTGAAAAGTTATCATTAATCAATAATGAAGCTTTCTTTTTTAGTCTTTGACTTTTTCAACCAAATTTTCTAGAAGGTAGTAGTAATAATTATATTGTCCTCTATATATATACTAATCTTTTAGATTTAAAAACTGGAGTTTAATTTATGATTTTATTTTTTGAATATATTTTATAGTTTATATAATATATTTATCTAAATAGGTTTATTATGTCAAAGGGTTATTGTACTTTGATTGCTGACTCCTCTGGTCCACAGACCCGGTTCACTAAAGACGTTGTCTACTTTTTTCATCAATTTTAACAAGTTATATAAACATACTCATATTATCTTCCTTACATAGTACAATATTTTATAGGCTTACATATATTGAAATTTTAATTTTTCAAGGTAATTTTAAGAAGTTTTTTTCTTATTTTAATAAAAAAAATTATGCAAAATGTGTCCTAATTAAATAATTTACATTCATTAATATTTAAAATTAAAGAAATTAAAAATTCATTTAATTCAAAAGAAGCCATCTCATTTCATTTCTTGAGTCAATCTAATACAACAAATTCAGTAGTACGATTAGAGCGCAAATAGTGCTCATAACTGTTAATCCGCGTCATGTATGGAGTAACCCATGGAGCTGCACAATCATATCTGAAATGAACTCACTGTGGCATGAGAGTAGGAATTGAATACCCTCCTGTCAGGGTTACCTGGACATAATGATTATTATTAACGTATCCGATTGCAATAGCAACATATTGATACCATGGGGGCGGACTAGATCGGAGCGGTAAGTACGTCATACTGCCAGCAATGTTTAGAACATGTAATATCACATTGTACTTTAAAGTTATAAGGACACCCATTTCAGGCATACTCATCCAATGCTCGGGAGGTGCACATCTATCAATCTCAAAGAAATTCAATGAATTATAAACATTTAACCAAACTCCAACGCCAAACATCTCAACATATTCTGCATCATGAGTTAATAAAAGTAATTAGACAAAATTGTTTAAATTTTTATTTAGTCTAATATTAGAATTTGTTATATTTTATAGAGATTGTTTTATTATGTGAACGGATATACGAGAGATAATTAATTATGATATATAATTTTTTTTTACTTTTCTTTTAGTTGTATAATTACCTTTTGTTTCAAAATATTATCAATGAATCAAAATTTTGATTCAAAATAATTATTATTTTTAAGTTAAAATTATTTAAAATTCTTATTTATATTAGAGATAATTAATAATGATAATAATTGTTTTTAAAATAAATGTAGTTAAAATTCTCATTTACTCAAATATTAGAATATGTTATAGGAGTATAGTGATTGTTTTATTATGTGAACTGGTATATGGGGGATAATTAATAATGTTATTTTTTTCATCCGATTTAATTTTTTAACTTAACTTTCTATCCTTATAAAAAAATTAAAATAAAAATGGGTCAATAATAGGAATGAGTTGAGGAAATAATTATCTAATACACTATTTATAAAATAAGTGGGTGAAAAGAAAAGGGTAGATAAGTAACAATTATTTTTGTAATTATATAAATTTTATGAGGACAATTTTTAAAAAAAAAAAAACTATTCCTAATTTGTTATTTATGTAATAAAACGACTAAAACATTAAGCTGAGATAGATAGAAAGTTAAAATAAAAATTTTAAACAGAGATGAACAGAGTATATTTTTTATTGTATAGTTTTTTATTAAAATTAATGTAAAACAAAAAAAAACTTGAAACAGAGGAACTAATAAAACATTAAAGAATAAAAAATAGATTAGAGTAGTAATCATTTGGTAGCCAAATGTTACTTCCCATGTACTACTTTTTGAGTTTACTTTCCAACTAAAATTTCACTTTTGCACTAAAAAAGAGAACTGTTTGTTTGTGTAGATAGAAAAAAATTGTGCAAATAGAAATTCCCAAAATCAAACTTGCAAGTTACTCCTACACTAAACCCAATGCAATACTTATAGTTTTTCTCTTTCTCCCTCACACTTCACGACCAGAAATTCCCAATCCGTTTATCTTTCTTCTCTCTTTTGATTCTCACCTATTTCATTCTTTTTTCTGCATTTTCGGCTCATCTTGACCATGTTCCTCTATTTTTTTTTTGTTTAAGAAGGATATGATGATAAATAAATAAGGGGATTTTTACCAATAAGCACCTATTAAAAGGTGGAATTTATAAAAAAAAACACCATATTTCATATTCTACCTTAGGGTCCATAAATTGAAATTCATTTTACCAATAAACCCCCAGCTCATTTTAAAATATTTCAAAACCATTTAAATGGCGAAACTACCCTCTTCGCTCATTCTCTTTCTCTCTCTATGCGCAATTGCTCTCTCTCTCTATCTCTCTGTGCGAAATTGGCTTTCTTTCTCTGCACAATTGACGATGCCACAATTGGCTTTCTCTGCGCAATTGACGATGCCGCAATTAACTTTCTCGGCAATTGATGATGCGCAATTGACTAGCTCCGGGGTGTTCTAGATGTTCCAGTTATTGTCAGCTAGGGTTGGGGTGGCAACAGGTAGGCACTTGGCAAAGCTGTGTAGGGAGGAGTATCTGCGTTGGGCCGGATTACTGTTGTGGGTTATGGCGGAGCTGGCGTTGATTGGGGCTGATATTCAGAAGGTCATTGGAAGTGCCATTGCAATTCATATTCTTAGTAGGGGTGTTCTTCCTCTTTGGGCAAGAGTTGTAATCACAGCTTCTGATTGGTAGGTGTTTTATTTTTGTTACTTACTCAATTTTGATTATCTTCTGCTTGATGATTTGTCTTGTAAAAAGAGGAATTAAATTAGATTTTAATCAGAGTTTGGACTTGAATTGATATACAATAATAAAAGTACTAACTTTTCAGCAGTTTGGCCCAATGAACTATCTGAGAAACAAAAACAAAAGAAAATCTTTATGCCAAAGGCAAAACTCGTAAGTTGGCAGACAAATAGATCATTTGGGTTTAAGTTGTCCCTAATCCCTTCAATATTACAGTAGATAGAGTGATGTTCGAAAGCCTATACTTTATTGTACAGTTGTGTTTCTTGAAGCTGAAAATGTTAAAAGGCCCCTCTTTCTGTTTGAATCATTAACTTGGGATGAAATATAGTTGTGACTGGTTGCAAGGGGAAGTATTTTGATTGGCTCGTAGTTCACCTCAATTTGTTTTGTAGTAGTCTCCATTCCCTGAGTCGATTCATATCTGGTTTGTAGCCGATAGAGTATGAAGTAACATTTTACCCTATTTGTGTCTGAACAAGTTAGTATTTAGACCATTCTGGTATTGGTCCTATTTTGTGGCTGTAGATGCCTCCATCTCCCTAAAAAGCATAGGCCTTTGTTGAGTTTGACTACTGTCTCGGAGTAACACTACTAGAAACAGGGCTTTTACCGACGGAATTTTACCGACGGACGTCGTCCATCGGTAATACCGACGGAAAAAAACCATTTACCGACGAAAATTAATTTTCATTTACCGGGAATTTTTTTTTTTAATTTTCGTTTTGTCCGTCGGTAATGGATTAAATTCCGTCGGTATTACCGACGGACGACGTTCGTCGGTAATACAGACGGACCCCGTCCGTCGGTAACAAGCCCTATATATATACTCCCTCCGTCCCGGCCGACTTAGGACTTTTTGCCATTTTGGGCGTCCCACCCGACTTAGGACGGCCCAAAATGGAAACCTTAAATCACTATTCTCTCCACTCATTCTCTCTCCTACATTATTTTAATACTCACAACACCATTATAATTTACTATTCCCTCCACTCATTCTCTCTCCTATTTTTAAATTACACTCACAACATTTACCTTTTACTTAATCCCCGTGCCATTTCAAAAAATCCTAAGTCGGCCGGGACGGAGGGAGTATATTCTTTTCCCCTTCCTCAGCCATTTACGCCTTCAGTCAATACGCAAATTAACAACGCCGATCCCTACCGAACCCTACCTGGTACAACGCCGTCCACGAGCCTTCACCGTTCGCCGCCGTTCGCCGTCGCAGGTTAGTAATCTCTCACTCGCTTTCTCTCACTCGCTTTCTCTCTCTCTCTCTCACTCACTCTCTTTCTCTCTCTCTCTCTCATTAGTCAGTCACAGTCGTATAGTCCCCATCCCCGTTCCGTTCAAAAGTCGCCGTTGAGAGGGGTGTCGTTAAGAGGGTAAGTCTTTGTTTTTTTTCTCTCATTTTTCATATTTCCTTCATAATTATTGATTGGTATTTGTCAGAACCCTACTTTGTTTTTTATTCTAATGTTCATGATTATTGATTGGTATTTGTGTGTATTTTCAAATATTTAAATTTTTGATGCTTGATTGGTCCTCCGATTTAGGTTGTTTGCATTTTCTAACTAGTTTATCAAGCTGGGTTTTGGAAGTGGCTCTTCATTATACCTAATTGGTAGTTAATTAGGCTTTAATCTGATTTGTATGTAAGTTATTAGGCTGTATTCGGATAAGTGAATATGAAAATGTGAGTGGCAGCCTCGTCGGTCTCAAATGTGCCTAGCCATATTGAGATGTTTTATATGGGCCTCTTAAATAGATTAACAATGTTAAAGAAATTGGTACAACTCTATTTATAATTATGCTAGTCTCTTACCATGGGCACACCTCTATTTTCTCCTTTTTAAATTGAAAAATGTGCTGAAGGGAACATTGTTAGGGCTTAGATGCATCCTGATTGCATATCATTTGTTTTGAAAATTTGATGTTAATCAGAGTGTGTGCAACTTGGTTACTGTATTTAAATTCTGACCCATGTTCTGAACTATTGATTGTTTACTGCTAGGTATGTTTCTTTATTTTGGGTACAACTGTTTACTACTGGTTCTAGATCCCATTTTGGGGCGATTGACGGCATCACGGATGGTGATGTATGTCGCCTACGTTTGAGCGCCTGATATCAATCCTGGCACCCTAGATGCACCTTAGGTCGGATCACACTTTTTGATCAAGCGCCAACCTGTTTACTCTTAATTTGTATTAGATGGCTTGTGTAAAGTCAAAGGGGGAGGGAGGGGGTGAATGTCTAAAATTAGGAAGACTTGGATGGAAGTATTGTTAAGGAATTAGACTCCTAATCATTGTCTAAAATTAGGAAGAAAACTCTTAGTGGCACTGCTTGTAGGGTATTATGGTTGGTGGTTAACATCTTAAAATATAAATAAGATGAGAGCCTTTCTCATCCACAGCTATCAAAATCCGTCCATCTTTGATCAAGAAAGATAGAGCAAAAAAGTTCTCCACTGTTTGAGCAAAGGATTTTCTGTTTAATAAGAGTTTTTCCAGTTTCACTGTCCTCTTCTCTCTAAGGATCTCAAACATCACAGCCATGTTTGTGACAATGTCTGTTTTCTCTTCCTTTGGTGTTATCTTTGTTACCTTGTTTTTACTTGTGACCGTATAACACCAGTGAAGAGTAAAACAGGCACTGTCACAAACATGGCTGTTATGTTTGAGATCCTTAGAAAGGAGGACAGTGAAACTGGAAAAAATTCTTATTAAATAGAAAATCCTTTGCTCAAACAGTCGAGAACTTGTTTGCTCTGTCTTTCTTGGTCTAAGATGAGATAGGGTTTTGATAGTTGTGGATGAGAACGACTCTCATCTTGTTTATAAATGTTAATTTAATTCATCATTGTAAAATTATATATTTTACAACAAAGAATTAATATTTAAAATTATTCACAATATTAATAATTTAAAAAATATGATAGATGTGTGTGTTAATTCATTATTGTAAAATTATGCATTTTACGGTAATGAATAAAAATTAATGTTACGACGTGACGTTGTGACGGTTGAAACACAAAAGCTTAGAAACCCGTTAAGAATCTTTAACTTATCATGTTGAGGTCAATATGTAGTCATCGATTCTTAAATTGTCCGTGTGGACAGTCTTGAAATGCACAATTATATGATTTTGTAAATATCATCATTGTCTATTAAAATTGCTTGAATAGTCGATAGATGAGATATTTCGGTTGTATTAATCCTATTGTTCTCTGAGTGTATACTAGACATGGTTGATTACACAATGTCGATTCTAATCGATAGTGTTTGATTGACCTAGTCTACGTCGTGCACTTGGAGACCATGGGGTTATGCTGCATAAATTTCTTGATTTTCGATTATAAAGCAAGTAGACAAAGTGATATTTGCAATTCATACGTGTATTTCGGGATGGGATAGAAGCCAACCCCAATTCTAAACCTAATGGACATGAATTGTCCTTTCACCCTAGGGAATGATATACTTTACAACAAAGAATTAAATATTAATATTTAAAATTATTCGAAATATTAATAATTAAAAAAATGTGATAGATGTGTGCGATAGAAGCCAACCCCAATTCTAAACCTAAATGAAGTGTCTTGTTGCTTTTAAGTTTGTAATCCAAATTTAGGGAATTGTAATGCGTTAATTACATCTAAACTGTTAATATATTATGAAATGCAGGAGTTAATTATGTCTGGAGAAGATCGTAGTTGGATGGATAATCGTAGTAATCCCGGTAAAAGGGGTGTCAGACCTCAATTCTTAGAAGGTTTAGAACATTTCGTGGAGTTTGCTAGAGAGCATCCCTAGTGCATGCGTGATGATAAGATTAGGTGTCCTTGTAAAAAATGTAAGAATAGAAAATATCTGAGTGTTGGATGGGTAAAGAAACATGTTTTGGAGGCAGGGTTTGTTGATGGTTACAATGTATGGGTAGCGCACGGGGAGCGTTATGTGGTTGAAACAAGTGTTCGCAATCATCCTACTGTATCACGTGGTCCGCCAAGGGAACCTGAACATTTGATTGATGAAGAGGAGTCGTCTGTCGGTTTGGATGATATGGTTCGAAATGCGGCTGGCCCAGAGTTTGATTGGAACCCTAATCCAACAGAGGCACCAAATCCTGTTGCAAAGAAGTTTATGGATTTAATGGACTCTGCAAATGAGAAAGTTCATCCTGGTGCAAAGGCTACAGTGTTAGAGCAAGTGACTGAGCTTCTAACTATCAAGGCTGATACAAATATGAGCCAGCATACTTACGATCATATCATGTCATGGGGAAAACGGATGCTACCCGAAGAAAATAATATGGTTCACAATTTTTATGAGACAAAAAAGTTGGTGGGGCAGATCGGTCTTGGGTATGTTAAAATTGATGCTTGCAAGAATCAGTTCATGCTTTTTTATAAGAAAAATGAGGGCCTCGATTCATGTTCAATATGTGGACTTAGTAGGTATAAGCCACCACGCCGTGGTAGTGCCAAGCACAAGAAAAACGTTCCTCGAGCGCAGTTGCGTTATATGCCGCTAATTCCCAGGTTGCAACGAATTTACGCATTGAAAGAAAGCTCAGAAGCCATGCGTTGGCAGAAAGAGTGTCCTCGTGAAGAGGGTGTGATGACTCATCCTTCTGACGGTGAAGCATGGAAACATTTTGATGCCACTTACCCTGATTTTGCTGCGGATCCTAGAAACATAAGGCTGGGGATATGTATAGATGGGTTTTCTCCATTTGGACCAGGGGCTAAATCTTATTCATGTTGGCCTGTTATAGTCACAGTGTATAATCTTCCCCCGTTGTTATGTATGACTGATCCTTATATGTATTTGAGTTTTTTCATTCCCGGGCCTTCGAATCCAGGCAAAAACATTGATGTGTATCTTCGACCTCTGATGGATGAACTCAAACAGCTGTGGAATGATGGTGTCCAGACATGGGATGCTTTCAAGTTGCAAAATTTTAACATGAGGGCTGCAGTAATGTGGACAATTAATGTCTTTCCTGCTTATGGTATGATGTCGGGATGGAGCACACATGGGAGATTGGCCTGTCCGTATTGTATGGAAAATACAGATGCATTCACACTTCAGCATTACAAGAAGCAGTGTTGGTTTGATTGCCACAGACGGTTTCTTCCTAGTGACCATCCATTTCGTAAACAGAAGAATGCTTTTACCAAAAATAGAGTTGAGCGTTGGGGCCCCCCTCCTCGTCTGAGTGGCCAGGATATTTTTGAGCAGGTGTCTGAGGTGTCTGATGTCGGGTGGGGAAAGTTGTTTTCAAATGATAGACCAGACGGATTTGGTAAAGACCATAACTGGATTAAAAAGAGTATATTTTGGGAGTTACCTTATTGGAAGACGAACTTGATAAGACATAACCTTGATGTCATGCATATTGAAAAAAATGTGTTTGACAATATTTTCAATACAGTGATGGGTTTTAAGGCCTCAACGAAGGACACAGACAAGGGTCGGCTAGACCTTGAAGCGATTTGCAATCGTAAAGATCTCAACATTGTTAAAGTTAATGGAAAAGATTTCAAACCAGATGCTCCCTTTGTTCTGTCAAGAGAGGATAAGCAACGAGTTCTGCAGTGGTTGAAAGATTTGAAACTTCCTGATGGGTATGCATCTAATATTGGCAATTGTGTGAATGTGGAAGAAGGGACGGTATATGGGTTGAAAAGTCATGATTGTCACGTATTATTGGATAGGTTGCTACCCATTGCATTTAGGGACATTCTCCCTAATGAAATATGGGTTGCCCTAACAGAATTGAGTGAATTCTTCAGAGCATTGACTTCCAGCACTCTTCGTGTTGAGAATATGAGAAGACTCGAAGAGAGCATTGTGGTGACAATATGCAAGCTTGAAAAGATATTTCCGCCATCTTTCTTTGATTCAATGGAGCATTTACCAATTCATCTAGCTTATGAAGCTAGAGTTGGAGGACCTGTTCGCATACGAGATGGATGTATCCATTTGAACGATTTTGGGAGTTTGAAAAAGAAAATGAGCAATAGAGCAAAAGTTGAGGCATCTATGTCTGAATCAGTGATTGTCGATGAAATTGTGTCATTTGTTTCAACATATTTTCACCCCGACATTGAGACAAGGTTCACTAAAGTGGGACGCAATTATGATGGGGAAAAATTTCATTTTTTTCTTCTCCTGGCCGATTCCTTGGCAATAGAAAGTGCACGCGCATGCTTAGCAAAAAAGAATTAGAAGCGGCTAAACTCTATATTCTCCTTAACTGTGCTGAGGTCGAGGACTACTTGAAGTAAGCATTCTTCACTTGTTATTAAGTAATTTTAATCCTATTAACTTTAATACGAACTAAGCAACTTTATGTTCTCCTTGAATGCAGTATGTTCGAAGAACAGGCTAGAGACATTGCGCCTGAATTGATTTCAATAAGGACAGACAACGAATTTCCCTCCTGGTTTAATAATTATGTAAATGCCAATTCATTAATTCAATGTTTTTAATAGAATTTGAAGTATGAGTTTTTTACTATCTATGTGTTTTTATTTAGATTTTGAACAACCATGGAGATGCAAAAGCTGCGAGATTACAAGTATTAGCACACGGTCCGTCCTTAAGAGTGAATGTATATAAGGGATATTTTGTCAATGGCTACGTATTCCACACCGAAGAATATGGACAAACGAAATCAACTTGGAATATCGGGGTCAATCTAAAAGGAAATCTCGATTATTATGGCGTATTGAAAGAAGTTATTGAATTGGAGTACTTTTTTGGATATTCTGTAGTTCTTTTCAATTGTGAGTGGCGGGACGCTGAGTGAGGCATTACAAAACATGGCACTTTTGATCTCGTTGACTTAAAGCATTCTTCTAGGCATAATGGTGATGATGTGTTCATTCTTGCATCTCAAGCACAACAGGTGTATATGACCCCCAACCCCCGTCGACGAAGAGAGTCTAGCGGATGGTGGGTCGTATGGAAAACCAAAGCAAGAAGCACTTTTGATATACCATTGCGTGCAAAAACGTCTACTTCAAATATTGATTCATCATTAAATGATTGTTATCAGGAAGAGGAAATGCCTATACCTCCGATTATTTCCTTGAATGATAATGTCGAGGATGAAGCATTAATGGCCGAAAACACCCGTCCACTAGGGGAGGAAGTTACTTTCAATGAAATCGAGTATGACAATGTGGAGGATGAGGAAGGAGAAGGGTATATATCTGGGTTCGATGATGAAGATGGGAAAGAAGACGACGACGAGGAAACTAGTGAAGAAGAAATTGAATTTTGTAGTGATATTGATCAAGATTGTAGTGAATGAATCAGTTTAGTTTTAATTCAGATAATGTTTTGTATATAATGTTTACATTTTATATCACTTATCACTGTCCAATTTGTCTGCAATTAATAGAATCATTTTTTTCATCTCTACTATGCTTTTCAATTTTACTTGGTTACTCTTACATGCTATGTAATATTACATCTATCTCATGATTTGGACAATAAATGCTTCCTACTATTTAAATGCCAACATAGTGTATATTGGCTGCAAACATCTTACTCCACCACTACTATCACGTACAACCACTACCACCATTACTATACCACCACAAATATTACTACTACAACCACTACTACCACTACTATTACTAATACTACTACGTATACCACCACTACCACCACCACTACTACTACCACTACTAATACTATTACCACTACCACAACTACCACCACCACCACTTCACCACTACTATCACTACCATGGCCAAACTGTGTGATTTGGTGAGAACTTTTTCAAAGCTAGGAATCAAGCATTGTTCATTCCAGATCCACTACAAATAGGTTCTTGTAATTGTAGTGGATATGGAATGAACAATGCTTGATTCCCAGCTTTGAAAAAGTTCTCACCAAATTACACAGTTTGGCCATGGTAGTGATAGTAGTGGTGGAGTGGTGGTGGTGGTAGTTGTGGTAGTGGTAATAGTGGTGATAGTATTAGTAGTGGTAGTATTAGTAGTGGTAGTAGTAGTGGTAGTAGTAGTGGTGGTGGTAGTAGTGGTATACGTAGTAGTATTAGTAATAGTAGTGGTAGTAGTAGTGGTAGTAGCGGTAGTAGTGGTAGTAGTGATGGTGGTAGTGATAGTGGTGGTGGTAGTACGTAGTGGTGGTGCGTGGTGATGGTGGTAGTAGTGATGGTGGTAGTGGGACTCTTTTCACATAGTGTATATTGGCTGCAAACATCTTACTCCATAATTTGCTTGGACATGTAGTCATTATTTTGAATGCTTCCTACTATTTAAATTTTGTTCTACTTGATTCATTTTCTGTCTACATATATAATATTCTAGTTTAGATATGTCGGGTCGAGGTGGCAATCGTTCAAAGAGAGGGAAGGTTGCGAGTTTTGTGCATCGTCTTGTTTCACCAAGGACGGGAGGGAGGGGCACTACTTCTGGTTCTGGACGTAGTGATGATGATGTGAGCAGTCCAGGTATTGATAGCTCTAGTGTTCCTGTTAGTGAACCATCCGGGCGGGTTAATTTGGACACAATTATTAATGAGGAAGGAAAAATGAAAATATCTATCTCTCCCAGTGGCAGTAAGTATTATTTAATTGTAAATGTCATATATATAATGTTTACATTTTATTATTGTCTTTTTATTTGTATATATATTGATATATTGTTTTTTAATTAATATCTTAATAGGTTTATACATGGTGGTTGTCGAGACCCTGCTCGATGGTTTGAGGATTTATTCAGTGGGTATACTTTTGAGGAATTTTATCCCACCCCAAAGTCAATATCAAAAGATGTGTACGATATCTTGTATAGCCAGTTTTGGGTAAAATTACTTAATTCTCTTTCCTTTGTAAAGTTTGTAGATTAGTCTCATGTTCATCTTTATGTTCTAATTTACGCTTAATAATTAATTAGCAACAACTATTTTACTCCCTGTTTATTTAACTACTTTTACTATTTTTGTAGCACATATATTCTTGCCCCGGATTTTCCGACCGACAAATAGAGAAGGCTTTCAAGCAACTAGTTCCTAAGCGGTACGCTGGCAAAGTGTATGACATGAAAAAAAGTGGCTAAGGGATGGTTTGCCTCCAGCTAATTTCTCGAATAGTGCGTGGGAGCAGTGGAAAGCCTATTGGAATAGTGAAAAATTTCAAAAAAAATCAGAAATTGCAAAAAATAATAGGAACTCACAAGAGGGGCGGGGGAATGTGCACACACTGGAGGATCGATTAACCTCAGCGAGACTTGGTCCCGAATGGTAAACTTACTTAATTTATTATCCGTTTGTAAATTAAGCAATACTCTATTTGATTCATATATTGTTATTATTTGATAAAATTTTAAATTTTTAATTTTTTTATATGTTAAGCGAAAGAAACACGGAGATGATGAGGCTAATGCAGCTGCTAGGGGTGGTTCGGTTGGTATACCGGCTTCATTTTGCTTGTACCGTGTACCAATCAAGTATAAATTGGTATAAGAAAATCTGTACCAGTACCAACCACAAAAGTCGGTATACCAAGTTTATGGTACGGTTGGTATTCGGTTGGTACGGTTGGTATTAGACATATACCAAATGTAAATAAAGACAAAAAAAAATGCATTTATATTTTTTTGAACAACATATTATAACAAAAAAATACGTCTCAAAACACAGAAAACACAGATTATAAATACTTGAAACAGAAACGAACTAGTACAAGTACAATAAAGGTCTTGAAATCTAAACAATGTCTTGAAAATTAAACAATACTTATAAAATCCACAGCTCCCAAACCAAAATATCACAATTGCTAACGCTGATTAGTTGATGTTTGAGAGTTCTTGATCGCATCCGCTCCTTCAAAAGCTGAATGAATAAGAGAGGAAAAAAAATGTTAGATAATGTACTAAAAATCACATATTGAGTATACATTGAGTAGCCTGCTGTTTGTTGCAATCAAATAAATCAGAATGAAAAGGAATAATGCACAGCAATTAGGAACCATATTCCACTTTAGCAATAACAATAAGCATTTATTCTCAAGTATGCCTCACCAAAATAACAAAGTGATGGTTTGGTTTGGGCTCTTTCATGCCATCGGATTTGAGCATAAATATTAAATAGAAAGACAATATCTCACCACACCAGCATGTGCACTTCTAACACTTCAAACAGCACAGAGCAGCATATGACAGGTAATAATAAAACTAAAATGTACAGCACTAAAAATACCATCGGGTTTGCTTATTGAAGTAATTTCACTTTGTTCAACAGGTATAAACTTCCCGGCATACCGGTCCCGGTCCGACCGCAGGTCGTACTCATTTTGCTCAAACAAATTGTGCTACAAAATCAAAGCTTTATTTCAACTCACAAAACATTTTAGGCAGAACATAATATAAGCTATGTCTAGTTCATTAAAATTCTACATAAATGTTTAGTGTGTGTGTGTGTATATATATATATATAAATAAAGTACAATCCAAATCTGAACAAGAAAAAAAAAATTACTATAGGCCATCCATTCTGGAATACATCAAACATCAACAAAATGTCATATGACAAAGCAGATTGAGAATTGTACTCATTCCATAAGCATCAGCATCAGTTGCATTGTCAAATAATCAAATTCATTAGAGAGGAACATGCAGCTAGCCAGAACAGCAGTTCAAATAAATGGATCTCTTTTTTTTTTCAGAACAGCATCAAAGTTCGACCCCAAATAAATCACAAACTGCACATTCAAATAAATCATAACAGAAATGGTTTATGAACAAGGTTGTACCTTTCTCAAGCTCCTCAAATTCAAGGTATAATTCTAGTTCTTCTTCTGTTGGAGTACTATAAAGATCAAAGTTCGCTGTTGAAGATCTTAACCAATCAGAAGTACAAACTAAGGCCTCAACAGTTTTTGGTGACAAAGATGCTCTGAATGGATCCACCACTCTCGACCCCAAGCTGAAAGCATTCTCCGAAGCAACAGTGCTACACGGAACAGCAAATATATCCTTGGCTAGCTTTGATAAAATAGGAAATGCAACTTCATTACCCTTCCACCACTTACAAATATCAAAAGGTTTGACAAGCAGGCTTACACATCTATCAGCTAAATATTGATCAACCTCATTCTGGATGCACTGGGAATTCTGGGACATCCTTTCCCTAGCAATCTCCTTACTAACATCATCTCAATGCATCTATCATCACACCTCTGCTTATTAAACTTTCTGTATCGTGTCCCTCCACTCACATTATCCCGACTTAACTTTGTTTGTGTTGGATTAACATCTTCATACAATGGGTGTAATTTGCACTTCTTTCTATGGTAATTCATGGAACTAGTGCCATTCTTATCCGAGTCACACGGCACTTTCTCGTGGCAATAGTTACAGGTGCAAGTTTTGGAATCAATTTCACCATTTGGAAGCTTGCACCTAGTATAATAATTCCATAATTTACTGCTTTGTGCTCTTTCCTCTTTTCCCCTATTTGCTTCACTACTAGTATCTCCAGATCTTGGAGCGGATGAAGACGGAGGAATCGATTGAGAAGAACTCGTAGTTACAGCCTCGATTGAGAAAGATTCCATCTGTTTCAAACATAATTGATAAAATTCAAGCATGCATCCAAGGCCTGTCAAGAAGCTCAAGAAGCATAGACTCGATATTTAGACAATCGGCAATAAATCTAAAATATACCAAGCCTAAAGTAGTCTCAGACCAAAATAGTAACAGAGCATAAACTGAATGACGATCGAAAATGAGCAATACAAAAATAACATCAATTAAATCAGCATAAATCTTACCGTGGGGTGGATCGGAGGTGTCGGCGGCGCAAGGTTGTGGGAACTTGGAAGAAGAGAAGACCGGCCACTGAGAGCGACGCCAAACAACGGGAACGTGAGGAAGAGCGATCGAAAATGAGCAATACAAAAATAACATCAATTAAATCAGCATAAATCTTACCGTGGGGTGGATCGGAGGTGTCGGCGGCGCAAGGTTGTGGGAACTTGGAAGAAGAGAAGACCGGCCACTGAGAGCGACGCCAAACAACGGGAACGTGAGGGAGAGCGACTGAGCGAGAACGTCGGCCACTGAGAGTCTTAGAGAAGAAAGAAAAGACTTTTTAGTTTTTAGGGTTTGATTTTTTTTATTTTGTTTATATGTATATAATAATATATATTTTATATTTTTAAAAATAAAAAAGTCGATATTTTGGTATACCAACCGATTCCACTTTTATATACCACGTACCAACCATTTTCACAAATTGGTACGGTACTACCGTACCGAAAATTCGGTATACCGATTCCACTGTACCAATTACAATTGGTACGGTTGGTATATGGATTGGTTGGTACGGAAGAGTACCATTTGCCAGCCCTAGCAGCTGCTGTGTTTATGGCTACACATACTGCGGAGGCTCCTGATGGCTCAGGGCCACAATGGGTTAACCCTTATTCCCAGACCCTTTATGTAAGTGTTAATAGTATTTTCTATTAGTAAATTATAAATTATTTAGTTAAAGAAATATTATTTTCTACCATAGTGTATAATGTTTTTTTTTCCCAGGAAGAGTATGATAGGCGTGCTCGTGACGAGGCTATTGAAGAAGGAAGTATGGAGCCTGAGAGCACAGAGCGGCCCGCCTTTCGTGAAAAGCTTTGGGCGGCCATTGTCCTCCGAGACAAGCAACCAAAGGGAGACCGCTTGCCTGGATTCGGAGGACATGGTGCGGGGTATTTTAACATGCCATTCCGCAGCCCTACTACGCAGTACTTTTCTTCTTCTTCCTCCGGCAGTCAGCATGTGGATCAAGAGGCGTTTGATGATCGGGTTCAGAGAGAGGTTCAAAGGCAAGTGGAGCAGATGCAGAGCCAGATGTAGAGCCAGGTGCAGGTCGAGGTGCAGACCCAGGTGCAGGCCCAGGTGCAGAGCATATTGGAGGAACAGTTTGAGCAGCGCATGCAACAATACTTGGCTACCATGAATTTGCAACCACAGCAACCTAATAGCGGTAATGCTTCTGACTCATCAGTCGGTCAATAACTTAGGCGAAGTGGCGGTGGCGGTGGCGGTGGCGGTAGCGGTAGCGGCAGCGCTCGTGGTCGTGGTCGTGGTAGTTAAACATTCATTTTATTTGACATGTAATCAAACAAACATATTTTGTTTCCCTTTCCCTTTCCCTTCCCTTTCTCCAAGCGAAACAGTTTCCCTTTCCCCTTTTCCCCTTTCCCTTTTCCCTTTTCCCCTTTCCCTTTCCCCTTTCCCGTTTCGCTTTTGGTTACTGGATACAGTTTCCCTTTATTTGATGTTCAAACAAAACATTTTCCCTTTCCCCTTTTCCCCTTCCCTTTCCCTTTCCCATTACCCCTTACCCCTTTCCTGTTTCGCTTGATTTGGATGGTTGTTTCAAGCGAAACAGGTTGTTTGTGTTCTTTGTATGTTGGAATTTGTTTAAAACAGGTTTTACAGGTTTACAGGTGGTTTAATAATAAAACAAAATTTTTTTTAAAAATCTGGACAGATTACCGACGGAAATTTCCGTCGGTAAATAAAAAAAAAAAAACAAATTACCGATGGAAATATCCGTCGGTAAATAATTAAAAATAAAAAAATAAAACTAATTACCGACGGACATTTCCGTCGGTAATGGGTTTAGATTTCCGACGGACATATCCGCCGGTAAAATTTAAGGTTTCCGACGGATATAACCGTCGGTAATGGGTTTTATTTTTTTATTTTTTCAATATTTACTGACGAATATTTCCATCGGTAACCTCCGGCGATGTCTCCGGCAAACCGGCTGGCGTACCTCATTGCCGACGGACGATTTCCGGTGAAATTTTGGATTTTCCGACGGACAATCCGCCGGAAATACCGACGGAATTGGTCCGTCGGTATTACCAACCAATTTTTACCGACGGACTCCGAAGGACGAAATCCGTCGGTAATGGCCATTTACCGACGAAAATGGTAAATTACCGACGAAAATTTCCGTCGATAAAAGGTCTATTTCTAGTAGTGTAAGTATAATTATATTATATGGAAACCTCCTGAAGGAGTAAACGACAGATGCTCCAACGTACCAGCCATCAAAATTTCTCAGCCTTTAAATTGGAAGTTGTGATAGCACTATAGGTTTTGGTTCTTATAATGCTAGGTTTCATCTTTAGTTGCATATTACCCATCACATTTCCCATGTGAAGTTTATTACACGCATTAATAAGATAGATGTTTGGTCTGTCTATTGCAGATGCCATCAAATATAATGGGAAAGTTATCCCGCAAATGGTTAAGACGTGGGTTGAACGATATGAGAAGGACCCGAAATCTGCAATGGTTGAGTTATTAACAATGCTATTTGAGGTAAAATGATAGTTTGATTCTCTCTAACTTCTAAATTTTGAATTTCTAAGAATCTGCTAACTACTTCATTTAATTTAATTAAGCATATGAGTGATCAGCTGTAATCTTGTTATCGTGGCTTCATTCTGTTGATGCTGTACAATGGGCTTGTAATTGCAGACAGCAGTTGGTTCCTGATGAAGAACTAGGCTCATTATACGATTTACTGATTGATGAGCCAGCAGAGATTAGGCGTGCCATTGGAGCACTTGTGTATGATCACTTGATTGCACAAAAATTCAGTAGTTTCCAATCTCGTTCCTCAGGTTGTCTCTAAAAGTTACACCATTTTACAGTCTGATCTTATCTAGTTAAGCACTCACATGACTGAGTGGGGACACGCAGGTGATGATGGTAGTACGTCAGAAGTTCATCTTGCCAGAATCTTACAAATATTGCGAGAGTTTTCAACAGATCATATACTAAGTAATTACAACATCGATGATGTTTGGGAGTACATGGATGCAATGAAAGTAAGTGATATATTATGCCTGGTCTGATAACACAAAATATCAAATAGGGCTGAGCTTGGACTTTTATTCCCTGAAATAGGTGGGTTGAACTAGGCACCGACAATCTTACTTGTGAAATTTTATCTGGTCTTAAAAAAAACCAGTGTTACAGTCTTACAGACCAGATGACTGTAAATCTAATGTTTGTGTCCTTATTCTACTAGCTATCAATATTGTGTTTTATACATTGCTATTATACTATCATGGTTTTTTTTTTTTTTTGCCTGTCCAGCTAGTCAAGATTTTCGTGAGTGGATAGGCTGTAAGTTGGAACTGTATTTTAGTCATATAGCTACTGTTTTCATGCTTGGAGAAAACCTGGGCTTTGAGAAGTGTTTTTAAACTGATATTTTGGCACAACTGTGAGGTCAATTTATCTGTTATTCATGAATGTTTGTGCACAACTGTGAGGTCAATTTCTCAGTTATGATTGTTCAGGTCACTTTATCAGTTATTGTGCATAACTGTGTGATAGATTTCTCTGTTTTTATGTCATTCTTTTATAGAACAACAGTGAGGTCTATTTTACAGTTGTTGGTTGTGTAAGTACGCCAATCCAATTCGCAACCTTTTAGATGCATTTTAATATAATAAAATTGCATTTAGGGGCGTTTTGGTAAATTCCCGGCCTATCCCGAGACTTCCGGAAACGTTCCATGAGTTTCCCGCGAAGGAAGTACCTTTTGGTACATTATTCATGCCAAAGGACCCCTTGGGAATAAAACCTGTTGGACCTTTTGGGTATTTTCCCGGAATGTTCCAGAAACTGATTTTTGGCGCCAAAAGCGGTTGAGCCACCTTGTGTCACGCGACAGCTTGAGGCATGAAAAGTGGACGCGTAAGGTCGTGCGACACATTAAGGCAGCCAACTGCAGCCTATAAATAAGACCCTCCCCCTCTCATAAATGGATCCGAATTTTAGCCTACTGTTACTCTGCAGAATTTGCAGCGTAACAAACCTCTCCAAACACAAACCTCTCTCTCTCCTACCTTCAACCTACCCAATTCCTCCCTTCCAAACCCAATTCTCAAGCCACACCAATTGAGCCTCTTGCCTTAATCCTTCCAGATCAGAGGTGAAGAATTGAAGGGTTCTATATCTGACTGGATATAGAATTCGTGGAAGCAACAAGGGTAACGATTCCCTAACTCTCAATCTCTCTCTCTCTTGCTTAATTTCTATTAATTCTAGCATTTAATTTTGTTTGGATTCAGTAATTAGATCCTAGCTATCTGGATTACTGAATCCCCATCGCAATCTCTCTGTTTAATCTGAATAATTCGTGCAATTGAGTTTATATTGTTGATTATTTGATTGGATTTGGTGTTTGAATCCCAAGGGGGTGTGGATCTACCCATATCCACACTCCCTGGGTTGATTTAGTTTCGTTTCTGTATTTAGTTCGTAATCTAGTTAATTGATTAGATCTGTATAGCTTTCTGTTGATTCTGTGTTCGTCTTGTTAAGTTTCTGCAGATGGCTCATATGTGTCACGCGACACCTTTGTCTCCAAGTGATCCTGTGTCACGCGACACATGTGGTCACTGGTGCGATGTGTCATGCGACATACATGACCCATCTGCATAGACCCTTTTTCCTTTGTAATCAGTTTTAGATTGTTTGTATCAGGGATGTGGCCTCCCTAAATAATGGGCTCACAATATGTAATTCTCGTTCCATAATTAATAAGATGCATTTAATCACACTTTGTTTATTATCAATATTTGCACACACTTTGGATTTACTTGGATATTTTTGATTGAAAGACTCGTCTACGGACGAGGCGTGTTGGGTGAACTCTCGGTTCTTCCCAACACGTAACCTGACCTCCGAACTCATGTTTTTCTCTCTAAATAAAGGTTTTCAATGTTTCCTCTTAAAACGGCGTGGCGACTCCTTCTTTTCATTTAAACCGGGAAACCCAAAATTTTCCGGGGGCGAGCGCACATTCAGTGGCAACTCTGCTGGGGATAAAAACACTTGAAAACCTGTTTTTCAAGTGTTGAGTGGGTCAAGCTTTTATTTAGTCAAACATCCAATACATCCATTTTGTGTGCATTATTTGATAATCATTTGTGATTCATACATCTTGTTGATTATGGAACTTGTGAGCCCTTTGTGCTTGTGATCACTTTTTGTGCATTAGTCTTCTCTTTGTGTTGCTCTTGATATGGTAAAACAGGGGCTGATTTGATGATTGAAGAGTTGCTGGTTCAGTGACCACCCAGGTCGTGCGACACCTTTGTCTCTGGTTGTCCTGTGTCACGCGACAAAGGGTGGCCACTGAACATAACATCAGAAGACTGGTTTGAGGGCAGTCCCTTGGATCAAGCGTGACTCAATTGATTGTTGTTCCCTGTATATCTTGTGTAAGGGTGTGTGTTGTCTTTTCTTTCTTTAAAATAAAAATAAAAAAAATAAAAAAAAATCATTTTTTGCAAAATAAAAGAACATAGTCATCCGCACACTACATCACTTAGATTTAGAACCCTCGGGTGCGATTGGCGGCATCGCGGACGGCCATGAAATTCGCCTACGCTTGAGCGCCTGAAATCAAACCTAAACCCCTAGTGCGTTATAGGTGGCACCACACTAAACCTTACCCACGGTTGGTTTTTGACACAATGTTTTAATTACAACAAAATGAATTGTTTTTGAAAAATAGTATAGGTCCTTATACCTTCTCCCGAAACCTCACACCTTGTGGGCATGTTGCCAAATGCAACATGATTTCACGTGGGGACATGTCACTCCCGTGGCGTGTTCTAAACGAGAGATCATGCCGCATTGCCAACATTTAGGCACGAGAGGTCATACCGGATTTTTCTTCGAAATTCTTCGAAAAGACCCGTTATGCTGCCCAAATTTCCTTAGAAATTTGGACGAACCTTTTCGTTCCATAAAGATGTTAGGGTTTGGTTAGGTATCATTACCTATTATATGTTTCAAAACAAAGCATTTGGTGTAATTCGAACGTTGCGTCATTAGGTTCCCTAGGTATAGTTAGCATGAATAAAGGCTTATCCTTTTCCAACCGTCTCTAGGACTTAAAACACCGATTTCTACTTGAAGATTAATAAGTGTTGCACGAGTCGGTCTCCTTCCGTATTCTTCCCTCTCCCGTACCTCCTCAAAATTCTCTACCCCCCTCTTTATACACGCTCTCTCCTCTCCAGATAAGGCAAGTTGGGTGCGCGATTCGATTCCCAGTGTTCGTTTAGTTCGCGTCTTGAGGCAGCTGCAGTTTCAGCAGATTTCGCACCCGATTCAATTTCAGAGATGTCTAGTGCAGAGAAGGGTATAACCACTCAATATGAGGATTCATCTGCCGCGGATCAACAAGTCATGCATAGTCTGTCTATGGAAGAGATGAGGGCTAATTTGGAAGCCGCTCTAGCTAGAGAGCGTGAGACTCAATTACTCGCTCAAGCCAGGGAAGAGGCAGCACATTCTAAGTTCGTGGATGCAATGAGAAGCCGTGGTATCATTGTGATCCGACGCGCTGATGGAACTTATGAAGAGATTACCAAGGTTAATGACACTGATCTAGGAGCCGGGAATGTTTCTCTCCTTTTTCAACCTCAGACCCAGGGTGCACAGTTCAGTTATGCTCAGAATCAGGGGCTGCCGGTGAACTCTCAAGTTGGTTTTGGTGGACCACAGTCGGCCTCCCATGATTTGACCTCCTCACCCTTTCCCAATACTTCCATGACTCTAAGCCAATTGGGGTCCCAGTTTCCGAACAATCAAGGTTTGTGGTTTCCAGGTTCTCAGTATCAGCAAGGTCAGTCTCATGGTCCTCACTTCCAGAGTAACGCCCAGTATCCGAATCAGCATCCTAACTCCGGGAATCAGTTCAGCCAGGATGGATCTATGCAGTTTCCTACTAGACGGCCTCAGTTTCAAGAATACATGTCTCAGCCTTCAATGGATTTAGCTTTTGGATTTGGCTCATCATCTATGCAACATCCGGGGTCAATTCCTTACAGCTGCTTAGGTGCTTTTCCGAATCAAAATTTCCCAACCGGTCAATTTAATCATTTGCCGGCTCCAAAGATCCAGGGTTAGCTCAGTAGTCTCTCTTCCAACCGGCCAGGTTTTGAGCCTTCTTCAACTATTGCTCCCGCTCTTCCTCGGCTTCCCGGGATTACTCCGGAGGTAATTGCACTGTTGAAGCAAATGCAGCAACAAATTGACAAGCTGACGGCAGGATCAAGTGGATTTAAGGTTGTTGACCCAAAGCAAGTAGAGCCTCTTCCTTACAAGTTCAAAATGCCCAAAATACAATTTGATGGCTCGGCATGCCCGAACACTCATGTGGATACATACGTGATGACTATGGGGGCAATGGGTTGATCTCCCGAGTTTATGGCTCCGGCACTTTCATCTCACACTCAAAGGACTCCGCCTTGACATGGTTTCTAACCCTTAAGTCGAAGCTCGAGCTACTTGGAGTCGACTACCGAGGCCTTTCTTGAAAAGTACCGTGGAAACCTTGAATGAGCGCACAACCGGGGATGATTTGGTTGGTACAATTCGAAACAGGATGAGTCAATCACCGAGTTCTACAAGAGATGGAACGCTAAGCCGAATGAACTCTCCGAGTCAATCCATTGCAGGATCAAAAGGACATCTTACTATCGTGTGTGAAGCCGAGTTCTCCGTGAAGCTATCGGAAGTGGTTGGTATCGACTTGAGGGAAATGGTAGGCATGGGAGCCCGCTAAAACAGACTCTTTAACCTTGCGTCCAAACACCAATGTTGGCAATAATGGTGGATTTCGACACGAAGCGGCAAGTCCGGTGATCCCTAAAGCAAAAGAGATGACCATCGACAACGAGTGTCGGCAATCTACGGGCGGGGGACCGTAGAAAGCGGCCACCCCGTAAGCGGTATCGGTTTGATGATCTCGGAATGACAACCGAAGAGGCCTTCGAGAGGATTGGTTCAACAGGGAATGATCGAGGCCACTTGATAACTACAACCCCACCAAACCCAATCCGGACTTGGATCATAGCAAATATTGCCAATATCACCAGATGTCAAGGGCCACATCACCAATGATTGTATCCCCTTGAAGAAGGTTATTCAAAGACTTGTTGATGATGGAAAGGTTGAGAAGGCTCGCCCCAATGTTGTCCCCCGATCTTCTTCGGTGATATCGCGAAGCCCGGAGGTTATCTCACCCGTAGACAACGAAGTCAATCAGTCAGCGTCATAAGTTCTAGAGTATCTTTTATGTGGTCGCGAGTCTGTCAAGTCCATGTTATGAGTCTTTTATTTGCAATAATAAAATATTTGCTTATATTCCTGCTAGACTCGAGACATTACTTGCATACCCGTGTTGCACTCTATTGAATTGGTCTTATTCTAAATGATCACTTGTGCTGCTCACCGACCAACGCTTTGAAATGACTAATATTTAAATTGATCGGAGTGAGAAAATTGACTGATATCCTTCCCAGAGTGGGGCTTAAGAACTCCCCACCTCGATTCCCATATGCTCACATATCTTCCTTCGTCCTCGCTATCTCGTTGCTCGATGAATTTGCATGGATCTTCCGCGAAGTAAGCGTAAGAAAGCAATGGAAGCTCAATCTCGTTCAGATCATCCGGTAGGGACTGCGGTTGAAACCTTTTACCCTTAGGAAAACTATCACCTCACCCTCACTAAACAATACCCCTTCGGTTCAAGATCGGCACATTTTGAAACCCATTTAGCCATCACCCGAAGAAGAGGGACTATCCTTGAGGCTCCCGTGATTCAAAAGAAGAGTGACCGTCTCCAAGCTCAAGAACGGTGGAAAGCAATGATCCATCCTGGGGACTAGCTGAAATCCTCCTCTCAAAAGAAAAAAAAGAGAGAGACAAAAATACAAAAAAAAAAAAAAAAAAGAAAAGAAAAGAAAAAAAAATAGAGCCTAGTCCCCAGCGATCCTCTTGGAAGCGAAAGTCAAAAGATCCGGTCATTACTCAAAGAGGAGTCTCAGAGTGAGTAAAGAGACAGCACGGATGTCCCTCACCACTACCTCAACCAATTCCGGCCGTCCTCTCGATTTTAGAGGACATTCCCATTCCCATTACCCTTACCTTGCCTTTAGCCAAAGCCAAGATTGACCTCTCATTCTTAGAGGCATTGAAAATGAAATCATGGATTCCCCCACCTTAGAAATCCCAAACACCTACCCAAAAGCCAAACCTCTCATCTTTAGAGGTTCAGCCAGCAAAAAGCCTAGCCGACCTCTCATCTTAAGAGGTCATGATATCCCAAATCACCCGAAGACCGATCGAAATCCCGAAACCCAGCCGCAGTTACTACCGAATAGAAGTTTCATTCCAATACCGTCGAGATATAAAATAGATTATTGCTTGAAGCAGAGCCAAGTTCATCCCGGCTCAAAGGACCATCAATTGAAGATTGTGAAAATTCCGTCCGTTCATTTGACGTTGCATGTGAGCATACTTCATTTCTCCTCCGCAAACACCTGCCGTGAATGTCCCACTGGGGCTTCGCATCTGTGTCTCCCATCGACACTCCAAGAGGACACGTTTTTTCAATTCTCAAAAATTCTCGAAGGTCCTCACATCCCCGAACTTCATCGTTCATTCTTTTCATTCGGGATAAGCCCGAACTACGGCGACCTGAGCTCCTCCTATGGAGGGGAACGTAGGCAACCATAATTGGTTCGGTCGAAATCACAAAAAAATCTCAGAAAATCCGGTCTCTTCAAGGACCATGCCCATACACTGTCTATCCTTCCGATTCTCGATATCAGTGGGCTTTCTCCTCAGGATTGATAAAAATATTTGCTCATATCAGCTTTGGTGGTTGAGTAACCCGAACATCAATAAAGGGTTTTAAGCAGCTTTGTGATCACCACGAATAAGACAAGTTTTTAAGTGTCTCAAAAAGTCTTCTATTTCTACATCATAGGAAGATAGAGCTAAACACCGTTTCGGTCAGCAGGGGCTTCCATACACTTTCCACACCTTGTGATGCTTATACTTTCTCAAAAGAGTCAAACCCAAAGCGAGAGTGTCATACACAGAACTCGGGATTCATTTCCCACCCTCGAAGGATGTGCCCCTGCACGTAAACACTTCCGAGTCTTGTCCAATGACCCGATTGACTACGATTTGAAATGATGAATTGCCTCCGTGGCTACAAGATGACTCTGCACTGCGATGAAGTGCATGGAATATCCTCAGCGGGGCTTTGGTTAAGGTATCCCTCCGGCTCTCCTTACCCGATTCCTCAGGATTGCTTTGCAGCTATCAGGCGGGGCTTCACTGGCCAGGGATGGCTCTCTGCCCTCTGGCGCTTCTTTGTCTCAGACGCGCGACACACTATGTCCTCACCAGCAATGAACACATATTTCTTGCAAGCGTCAAATCATCATACCATATCCTTTTTCAAAATTGGTTCGAGACACCATAGTTCTCACAAAATTGGTTCGAGACACCATAGTTCTCACATTATTTACAATATTTGGTTCGAGACACCATAGTTCTCACATTATCTACAATATTTGGTTCGAGACACCATAGTTCTCACATTATTTACAATATTTGGTTCGAGACACCATAGTTCTCACAATACTTTCAAAATTGGTCTGAGACACCATAGATCTCACAACATTTTCAAAAGTGGTTCGAGACACCATAGATCTCACAACATTTTCAAAAGTGGTTCGAGACACCATAGATCTCACAGCATTTTCAAAATTGGTCCGAGACACCATAGATCTCACAACATTTTCAAAATTGGTCCGAGACACCATAGATCTCACAACATTTTCAAAATTGGTCCGAGACACCATAGATCTCACAACATTTTCAAAATTGGTTCGAGACACCATAGATCTCACAACATTTTCAAAATTGGTCCGAGACACCATCGATCTCACAACATTTTCAAAATTGGTCCGAGACACCATAGATCTCACAACATTTTCAAAAGTGGTTCGAGACACCATAGATCTCACAACATTTTCAAAAGTGGTTCGAGACACCATAGATCTCACAACATTTTCAAAAGTGGTTCGAGACACCATAGATCTCACAACATTTTCAAAATTGGTCCGAGACACCATAGATCTCACAACATTTTCAATAATTGGTCCGAGACACCATAGATCTCACAACATTTTCAAAAGTGGTTCGAGACACCATAGATCTCACAACATTTTCAAAAGTGGTTCGAGACACCATAGATCTCACAATATTTTCAAAATTGGTTTGAGACACCATAGTTCTCACTTCTTCGGTTTGTCGTTTTCCCCTCCAGTCTTGTGTCCCGAACTACGATTTGGCTTGATTCCCTTGTTTAAGGGATACGTAGGAATCCTTTCTCAGAAAGGTCCAGCCATCTTTTCCCCTTCTCACCCTTCTAGCCCTTCACCTTAACCCTAGCCGCTCATTGGGATTGGGTCTTATTTTATCGACAACCTCACTTTTTCCAAAAGTGACGTTGCCGAGGGGCTCTGTAAGTACGCCAATCCAATTCGCAACCTTTTAGATGCATTTTAATATAATAAAACTGCATTAAAGGGCGTTTTGGTAAATTCCCGGCCTATCCCGAGACTTTCGAAAACGTTCCATGAGTTTCCCGCGAAGGAAGTACCTTTTGGTACATTATTCATGCCAAAGGACCCCTTGGGAATAAAACCTGTTGGACCTTTTGGGTATTTTCCCGGAATGTTCCAGAAACTGGTTTTTGGCGCCAAAAGCGGTTGAGCCACCTTGTGTCACGCGACAGCTTGAGGCATGAAAAGTGGACGCGTAAGGTCGTGCGACACATTAAGGCAGCCAACTGCAGCCTATAAATAAGACCCTCCCCCTCTCATAAATGGATCCGAATTTTAGCCTACTGTTACTCTGCAGAATTTGCAGCGTAACGAACCTCTCCAAACACAAACCTCTCTCTCTCCTACCTTCAACCTACCCAATTCCTCCCTTCCAAACCCAATTCTCAAGCCACACCAATTGAACCCCCCTTGCATCAATCCTTCCAGATCTGAGGTGAAGAATTGAAGGGTTCTATATCTGACTGGATATAGAATTCGTGGAAGCAACAAGGGTAACGATTCCCTAACTATCAATCTCTCTCTCTTGCTTAATTTCTATTAATTCTAGCATTTAATTTTGTTTGGATTCAGTAATCAGATCCTAGCTATCTGGATTACTGAATCCCAATCACAATCTCTCTGTTTAATCTGAATAATTCGTGTAATTGAGCTTATATTGTTGATTATTTGATTGGATTTGGTGTTTGAACCCCAAGGGGGTGTGGATCTACCCATATCCACACTCCCTGGGTTGATTTAGTTTCGTTTCTGTATTTAGTTCGTAATCTAGTTAATTGATTAGATACGTATAGCTTTACGTTGATTACGTGTTCGTCCTATTAAGTTTCTGAGATGGCTCATATGTGTCACGCGACACCTTTGTCTCCAAGTGATCTGTGTCACGCGACACATGTGGTCAGGTGCGATGTGTCATGCGACATACATGACCCATCTGCGAGACCCTTTTCCTTTGTAATGTCTGTTTTAGATTGTTTGTATCAGGGATGTGGCCTCCCTAAATAATGGGCTCACAATATGTAATTCTCGTTCCATAATTAATAAGATGCATTTAATCACACTTTGTTTATTATCAATATTTGCACACACTTTGGATTTACTTGGATGTTTTTGATTGAAAGACTCGTCTACGGATGAGGCGTGTTGGGTGAACTCTCGGTTCTTCCCAACACGTAACCTGACCTCCGAACTCATGTTTTTCTCTCTAAATAAAGGTTTTCAATGTTTCCTCTTAAAACGGCGTGGCGACTCCTTCTTTTCATTTAAACCGGGAAACCCAAAATTTTCCGGGGGCGAGCGCACATTCAGTGGCGACTCCGCTGGGGACTAAAACACTTGAAAATCTGTTTTTCAAGTGTTGAGTGTGTCAAGCTTTTATTTAGTCAAACATCCAATACATCCATTTTGTGTGCATTATTTGATAATCATTTGTGATTCATACATCTTGTTGATTATGGAACTTGTGAGCCCTTTGTGCTTGTGGTCACTTTTTGTGCATTAGTCTTCTTTTTGTGTTGCTCTTGCTATGGTAAAACAGGGGCTGATTTGATGATTGAAGAGTTGCTGGTTCAATGACCATCCAGGTCGTGCGACACCTTTTGTCTCTGGTTGTCCTGTGTCACGCGACAAAGGGTGGCCACTGAACAGAACATCCGAAGACTGGTTTGAGGGCAGTCCCTTGGATCAAGCGTGACTCAATTGATTGTTGTTCCCTATTTATCCTGTGTGAGGGTGTGTGTTGTTTTCTTTTTCAAAAAATATATAAACAAAATAAACAATAAAAAAAATCTCTTTTTTGTAAATAAAGGAATATAGTCAGCCGCACACTACATCACTTAGATTTAGAACCCTCGGGTGCGATTGACGGCATCGCGGTCGGCCATGAAATTTGCCTACGCTTGAGCGCCTAATGTCAAACCCATACCCCTAGTGCGTTACAGGTGGCGCCACACATTTAAACCTCACCCAAAACGGTTGGTTTTTGACACGACGTTTTTCAAATACATTAAAAAGAGTTGTTTCAAAATTCTTAATAGACTTTCGTACCTCCTCCAAACCCTAGCACGTATGGGCATGTTGCCAACGCAACATGGTTTCACGAGAGGACATGTCGTTCCCACGACATGTTCTAACGAGAGATCATGTCGCTTTGTCAACGTGCACCGACGAGAGGTCATGCCGGATTTTTCCTTGAAATTCTTCAGGAATACCCGTTATGCTGCCCAAATTTCTCCAGAAATTGGGGTTGCTCGTCCGTCCCATAAATGCTTCGGTTTTGTTTAGGTACTATCGCCTATTATTAATTTTGAAACAACGCATTTGGTGTATTTTTGGATGATGTGTCCCTAGGTTCCCCCGAGATCTAGATTGCGTGAATAAAGGATTAGCCTTTCCCAACCGGCTCTAGGACTTAAAAGACACCGATTTCTACTTGAAGATTAATAAAGCATTGCACGAGTCCGTCTCTTTCCCGTTCTTCCCTCTCCCATACCTTCTCAAAATTCTATACCCTCCTCCTCATACACGCTCTCACCTCTTTAACTTTGCAAAGGTTACGGCAAGTTGGGTGTGCGCTCTCGTTCCCGGCGCTCATTGGTCCATATTCCTGAGGCGGAAGCAGTTCAAGTGCCCGAGCAGTCGTCCATCTGATGCGGAATCCAAAATGCTCGGTGCTGAGAAGACTATGGCCCACAAATCTGGAAGTTCATATCCCATGGGTCAGCAGCAGAGTGTAAATGGTGTGTCCATTAAAGAGTTGCGAGCTACACTTGAAGATATTCTTTCCTCGCGAGCGGGAGGCCCGGGTGCTTGCTCAGATTGCTAAAAGATAAGAAGGACGACTTGCGAATGACAAAGAGATCGAGAAGGTTCCTCATCGCACCGATGGCAACGATGCCCTTCCTCCCATCCAAATGTTGAAGCAGTCGATCAGTCCTCGTAGGGTCTAGAATGTCCACTGTCGGACATGAGTCTGTCGAGTCCAAGTTGGACCAGTTTTGCTTTGCAGTGATAAAATCTTTGTTTCTCTTCTTGCTAGACTCGAGACATTACTTGCATACCCGTGTTGCACTCTATTGAATTGGTCTTATTCTAAATGATCACTTGTGCTGCTCACCGACCAACGCTTTGAAATGACTAATATTTAAATTGATCGGAGTGAGAAAATTGACTGATATCCTTCCCAGAGTGGGGCTTAAGAACTCCTCACCTCGATTCCCATATGCTCACATATCTTCCTTCGTCCTCGCTATCTCGTTGCTCGATGAATTTGCATGGATCTTCCGCGAAGTAAGCGTAAGAAAGCAATGGAAGCTCAATCTCGTTCAGACTATCCGGTAGGGACTGCGGTTGAAACCTCTCACCCTTAGAAAAACCATCACCTTACCCTCACTAAACAATATCCCTTCATTTCAAGATCGGCATATTTGAAACCCGTTTAGCCATCACCCGAAGAAGAGGGACTATCCTTGAGGCTCCCGCGATGCAAAAGAAGATCGACCTGGTCCAAGCTCAAAAACGACGGAAAGCAATGATCCATCCTGGCGACTAGCTGAAATCCTCCTCTCAAAAAAAAATACAAAAAAAAAAAAAAAAAAAAAAAAAAAAAAGAGAGAGAGCCTAGTCCCCAGCGATCCTCTCGGAAGCGAAAGTCAAAAGATCCGGTCATTACTCAAAGAGGAGTCTCAGAGTGAGTAAAGAGACAGCACGGATGTCCCTCACCACTACCTCAACCAATTCCGGCCGTCCTCTCGATTTTAGAGGACATTCCCATCCCATTACCCTTACCTTTGCCTTGACCAAAGCCAAGATTGACCTCTCATTCTTAGAGGCATTGAAAATGAAATAATGGATTCCCCCACCTTAGAAATCCCAAACACATACCCAAAATTTTCCGGGGGCGAGCGCACATTCAGTACTGAATGTGCGCTCGCCCGAAAAATTTTGGGTTTCCCGGTTTAAATGAAAAGAAGGAGTCGCCACGCCGTTTTAATAGGAAACATTGAAAACCTTTATTTAGAGAGAAAAACATGAGTTCGGAGGTCAGGTTACGTGTTGGGAAGAACCGAGAGTTCACCCAACACGCCTCGTCCGTAGACGAGTCTTTCAATCAAAAACATCCAAATAAATCCAAAGTGTGTGCAAATATTGATAATAAACAAAGTGTGATTAAATGCATCTTATTAATTATGGAACGAGAATTACATATTGTGAGCCCATTATTTAGGGAGGCCACATCCCTGATACAAACAATCTAAAACAGATTACAAAGGAAAAAGGGTCTCTGCAGATGGGTCATGTATGTCGCATGACACATCGCACCAGTGACCACATGTGTCGCGTGACACAGGATCACTTGGAGACAAAGGTGTCGCGTGACACATATGAGCCATCTGCAGAAACTTAACAAGACGAACACAGAATCAACAGAAAGCTATACAGATCTAATCAATTAACTAGATTACGAACGTAATACAGAAACGAAACTAAATCAACCCAGGGAGTGTGGATATGGGTAGATCCACACCCCCTTGGGGTTCAAACACCAAATCCAATCAAATAATCAACAATATAAGCTCAATTGCACGAATTATTCAGATTAAACAGAGAGATTGCGATTGGGATTCAGTAATCCAGATAGCTAGGATCGATTGCCGAATCCAAACAAAATTAAATGCTAGAATTAATAAAAATTAAGCAAGAGAGAGAGAGATTGAGAGTTAGGGAATCGTTACCCTTGTTGCTTCCACGAATTCTATATCCAGTCAGATATAGAATCCTTCAATTCTTCACCTCTGATCTGGAAGGATTGATGCAAGGGGGGTTCAATTGGTGTGGCTTGAGAATTGGGTTTGGAAGGGAGGAATTGGGTAGGTTGAAGGTAGGAGAGAGAGAGATTTGTGTTTGGAGAGAGGTTTATTCTGTTGCAAATTCTGCGAGTAACGGTAGGCTAAAATTCGGATCCATTTATGAGAGGGGAGGGTCTTATTTATAGGCTGCGGTTAGGTTTGCCTTAATGTGTCGCACGACCTTACGCGTCCACTTTTCATGCCTCAAGCTGTCGCGTGACACAAGGTGGCTCAACCGCTTTTGGCGCCAAAACCGGTTTAAGGAACATTCCGGGAAAATACCCAAAAGGTCCAACAGGTTTTATTCCCAAGGGGTCCTTTGGCATGAATAATGTACCAAAAGGTACTTCCTTCGCGGGAAACTCATGGAACGTTTCCGGAAGTCTCGGGATAGGCCGGGAATTTACCAAAATGCCCTTTAATGCAGTTTTATTAAATTAAAATGCATCTAAAAGGTTGCGAATTGGATTGGCGTACTTACAGAGCCCCTCGACAACGTCACTTTTGGAAAAAGTGGGGTTGTCGATAAAATAAGACCCAATCTCAATGAGCGGATAGGGTTAAGGTGAAGGGCTAGAAGGGGGAAAAGATGGCTGGACCTTTCTGAGAAAGGATTCCTACGTATCCCTTGAACAAGGGAATCAAGCCAAATCGTAGTTCGGAACACAAGACTGGAGGGGAAAACGACAAACCGAAGAAGTGAGAACTATGGTGTCTCAAACCAATTTTGAAAATATTGCGAGATCTATGGTGTCTCGAACCACTTTTGAAAATGATGTGAGATCTATGGTGTCTCGAACCACTTTTGAAAATGTTGTGAGAACTATGGTGTCTCGAACCAATTTTTGAAAATAATGTGAGAACTATGGTGTCTCGAACCACTTTTGAAAATGTTGTGAGATCTATGGTGTCTCGAACCACTTTTGAAAATGTTGTGAGATCTATGGTGTCTCGAACCACTTTTGAAATGTTGTGTATCTATGGTGTCTCGGACCAATTTTGAAAATATTGTGAGAACTATGGTGTCTCGAACCACTTTTGAAAATGTTGTGAGAACTATGGTGTCTCGAACCACTTTTGAAAATGTTGTGAGAACTATGGTGTCTCGGACCAATTTTTGAAAATGTTGTGAGATCTATGGTGTCTCGGACCAATTTTTGAAAATGTTGTGAGATCTATGGTGTCTCGGACCAATTTTGAAAATATTGTGAGAACTATGGTGTCTCGAACCACTTTTGAAAATGTTGTGAGAACTATGGTGTCTCGAACCAATTTTTGAAAATAATGTGAGAACTATGGTGTCTCGGACCAATTTTGAAAATATTGTGAGATCTATGGTGTCTCGAACCACTTTTGAAAATGTTGTGAGATCTATGGTGTCTCGGACCAATTTTGAAAATATTGTGAGAACTATGGTGTCTCGAACCACTTTTGAAAATGTTGTGAGATCTATGGTGTCTCGGACCAATTTTGAAAATGTTGTGAGATCTATGGTGTCTCGGACCAATTTTGAAAATGTTGTGAGATCTATGGTGTCTCGAACCAATTTTGAAAATGTTGTGAGAACTATGGTGTCTCGAACCAAATATTGTAAATAATGTGAGAACTATGGTGTCTCGAACCAAATATTGTAAATAATGTGAGAACTATGGTGTCTCGAACCAATTTTGTGAGAACTATGGTGTCTCGAACCAATTTTGAAAAAGGATATGGTATGATGATTTGACGCTTGCAAGAAATATGTGTTCATACCTGTGCTGTGCTCACCCGCAGCTGTCGGAAGGTCTTAGACTACCATTGTTGTTTTTGCTCTCTTTGGGGATAAGTGTAGCTTAGGAGGGCTCACGCTACTTCTTTCTGCTCTCTTGTTGTTCTTTCTTTCGTGTCTTGGGCTTTGCTTTTTCTCTTTCTTTCTTTCTCAATTTGGCACGAGGGCCGATCTTGAGACTCAATTGATTATTGTACTGCGAGGGTAAGACAACAACTCCCGAGTGCTATGCCTAAATAAGCTTATCTTGTTAGCAAAGATTAATTTATGTTAGCTTGTTTGCACGAGTGCACGTATGCAGGAAAGCAAATGCGATTATTGGGTTAAAGGTCAGTTTTGCCAGGTTTATTCATGAGGTTTTGGGATTGTTTCGGACAGGTATGTATAGTAGGGGTCCTCTCCCGTGAGGTGGAAAATGATATGGCGCAGCTAGGCAAGTTGGGGACGTTCCGGGAGTACGGTGCAGCGGGTTCATTGCTGGTGAGGACATAGTGTGTCGCGCGTGCGAGACGGCAAGCGGCGAGAGGGGGCGAGAGAGCCATCCCGGCTTGGTGAAGCCCAGGTTGACGGTGCAAAGCAATCTGGAGGGAATCGGGTAAGGAGAGCCGGAGGGATACCTTAACCAAAGCCCCGGCTTGAGGATATTCCATGCGGCTTCATCGCGAGCGAGTCATCTTGTGGCCACAGAGGCAATTCATCATTTCAAACCGCGATCAATCGGTCATTTGGACAAGACTCGGGAGTGTTTACGTGCGGGGGCACATCCTTCGAGGTGGGAAATGAATCCCGAGTTACGTGTATGACACTCTCGCTTTTGGTTTGACTCTTTTGAGAGAGTATAAGCATCACAAGGTGTGGAAAGTGTATGGAAGCCCCTGCTGACCGAAACGGTGTTTAGCTCTATCTTCCTATGATGTAGAAATAGAAGACTTTTCGAGACACTTGAAAACCTGTCTTATTCGTGATGATCACAAAGCTGCTTAAAACCCTTTATTGATGTTCGGGTTAGTCAACCGCCAAAGCTGATATGAGCAAATATTTTATATCAATCCTGAGGAGAAAGCCCACTGATATCGAGATCAAATTCGGAAGGATGGAAGGTGTATGGGCATGGTCCTTGAGGAGACCAGATTTTCTGAGATTTGTTTGTGATTTCGACTGGACCAATTATGGTTGCCTACGTTCCCCTCCATAGGAGGAGCTCAGGTCGCCGTAGTTCGGCTTATCCCGAATGAAAAGAATGAACGATGAAGTTCGGGGATGTGAGGACTTTCGAGAATTTTTGAGAATCGAAAGAACGTGTCCTCTTGGAGTGTCGATGGGAGACACAGATGTGAAGCCCCAGCGGGACGTCCACGGCAGGTGTTTGCAGAGGAGAAATGAAATATGCTCACATACAACATCAAATGAACGGACGGAATTTGCACAATCTTCAATTTATGGTCCTTTGAGCCGGGATGAACTTGGCTCTGCTTCAAGCAATAATCTGTTTTATATCTCGACGGTATTGGAATGAAACTGCTATCCGATAGTAACTGCAGCTGGGTTTCGAGATTTCGATCGGTCTTCGGGTGATTTGGGATATCATGACCTCTTAAGATGAGAGGTCGGCTAGGCTTTTTGCTGGCTGAACCTCTAAAGATGAGAGGTTTGGCTTTTGGGTAGGTGTTTGGGATTTCTAAGGTGAGGGAATCCATGCTTGCATCTTCAATGCCTCTAAGAATGAGAGGTCAATCTTGGCTTTGGCTAAAGGCAGAGGTAAGGGTAATGGGAATGTCCTCTAAAATCGAGAGGACGGCTTGGGATCGGTTAGAGGTAATGGTGAGGGACATCCGTGCTGTCTCTTTATTCACTCTGAGACTCCTCTTGAGTAACGACCGGATCCTTTGACTTTCACTTTTGGGAGGATCACTAGGGACCAGGCTCTCTTTCTTTTCTTTTCTCTTTTTTTTTTGTATTTTTTTTTTGAGAGGAGGATTTCAGCTAGTCGCCAGGATGGATCATTGCTTTCCGTCGTTTTTGAGCTTGGACCAGGTCGATCTTCTTTTGCATCGCGGGAGCCTCAAGGATAGTCCCTCTTCTTCGGGTGATGGCTAAACGGGTTTCAAATATGCCGATCTTGAAATGAAGGGATATTGTTTAGTGAGGGTAAGGTGATGATTTTTCTAAGGGTGAGAGGTTTCAACCGCAGTCCCTACCGGATAGTCTGAACGAGATTGAGCTTCCATTGCTTTCTTACGCTTACTTCGCGGAAGATCCATGCAAATTCATCGAGCAACGAGATAGCGAGGACGAAGGAAGATATGTGAGCATATGGGAATCGAGGTGAGGAGTTCTTAAGCCCCACTCTGGGAAGGATATCAGTCAATTTTCTCACTCCGATCAATTTAAATATTAGTCATTTCAAAGCGTTGGTCGGTGAGCAGCACAAGTGATCATTTAGAATAAGACCAATTCAATAGAGTGCAACACGGGTATGCAAGTAATGTCTCGAGTCTAGCAGGAATAGAAGCAAATATGTTATTATTGCAAATAAAAGACTCATAACATGGACTTGAGAGACTCGCGACCACATAAAAGATACTCTAGAACTTACGACGCTGACTGATTGACTTCGTTGTCTACGGGTGAGATAACCTCTGGGCTTCTGCTGATATCACTGAAGAAGATCGGGGACAACATTGGGGCGAGCCTTCTCAACCTTTCCATCATCAACAAGTCTTTGAATAACCTTCTTCAAGGGGATGCAATCATCGGTGATGTGGCCCGAATACTGATGATATTGGCAATATTTGCTATGATCCAAGTCCGGATTGGGTTTGGTGGGGTTGTAGTTATCAAGTGGCCTGATCATTCCCTGTTGAACCAATCCTCTGAAGGCCTCTTCGGTTGTCATTTCGAGATCATCAAACTGATACTGCTTACGGGGTGGCTGCTTTCTCTGGTCCCCTGCCTGTAGATTGCTGACACTGTTGTCGATGGTCATCTCTTTTGCTTTAGGGATAACTGGACTTGCCGCTCTGTGTCGAAATCCACCATTATTGCCAACATTGGTGTTTGATGCAAGGTTAAAGAGTCTGTTTTCGCTGCGGGCTCCCATGCCTACCATTTCCCTCAAGTCAGGATACCAACCACTTCCGATAGCTTCACGGAGAACTGGCTTCACACACGATAGAAAGATGTCCTTTTGGTCTTGGAGGGGGATCTGGTGAGGAGAGCCGGAGGGACACCTTAACCAAAGAAAACATAAATTAATGCATCTAAAATGTCCTTTGCTAACAACCAACATAAATTAATCTTTGCTAACAAGATAAGCTTATTTAGGCATAGCACTGGGAGTTGTTGTCTTACCCTCGCAGGTACAATAATCAATTGAGTCACAAGACTGGCCCTCAGGCCAAATTGAGAAAGAAAGAAAGAGAAAAAGCAAAGCCCAGTACACGAAAGAAAGAACAACAAGAGAGCAGGAAAGAAGTAGCGTGAGCCCTCCGGAAGCTACACTTATTCCCAGCAGAGCAGAAACAACAATGGTAGTCTAAGACCTTCCGACAGCTGCGGGTGAGCACAGCAAAGGTATGAACACATATTTCTTGCAAGCGTTAAATCATCATACCACAATATTTTCAAAAATCGGTTCGAGACACCATAGTTCTCACATTATTTACAATATTTGGTTCGAGACATCATAGTTCTCACAATATTTTCAAAAATCGGTTCGATACACCATAGTTCTCACTTCTTCGGTTCGAGACACCATAGTTCTCACCTCTTCGGTTCGAGACACCATAGTTCTCACTTCTTCGGTTCGAGACACCATAGATCTCACAACATTTTCAAAAGTGGTTCGAGACACCATAGATCTCACAACATTTTCAAAATTGGTTCGAGACACCATAGATCTCACAACATTTTCAAAATTGGTTCGAGACACCATAGATCTCACAACATTTTCAATAATTAGTCCGAGACACCATAGATCTCACAACATTTTCAAAAGTGGTTCGAGACACCATAGATCTCACAAAATTTTCAAAATTGGTCCGAGACACCATAGATCTCACAACATTTTCAATAATTGGTCCGAGACACCATAGATACACAACATTTTCAAAAGTGGTTCGAGACACCATAGATCTCACAACATTTTCAAAAGTGGTTCGAGACACCATAGATCTCACAATATTTTCAAAATTGGTTTGAGACACCATAGTTCTCACTTCTTCGGTTTGTCGTTTTCCCCTCCAGTCTTGTGTCCCGAACTACGATTTGGCTTGATTCCCTTGTTTAAGGGATACGTAGGAATCCTTTCTCAGAAAGGTCCAGCCATCTTTTCCCCTTCTCACCCTTCTAGCCCTTCACCTTAACCCTAGCCGCTCATTGGGATTGGGTCTTATTTTATCGACAACCTCACTTTTTCCAAAAGTGACGTTGCCGAGGGGCTCTGTAAGTACGCCAATCCAATTCGCAACCTTTTAGATGCATTTTAATATAATAAAACTGCATTAAATGGCGTTTTGGTAAATTCCCGGCCTATCCCGAGACTTCCGGAAACGTTCCATGAGTTTCCCGCGAAGGAAGTACCTTTTGGTACATTATTCATGCCAAAGGACCCCTTGGGAATAAAACCTGTTGGACCTTTTGGGTATTTTCCCGGAATGTTCCAGAAACTGGTTTTTGGCGCCAAAAGCGGTTGAGCCACCTTGTGTCACGCGACAACTTGAGGCATGAAAAGTGGACGCGTAAGGTCGTGCGACACATTAAGGCAGCCAAACTTCGCGGCACTATAAATAAGACCCTCCCCTCTCATAAATGGATCCGAATTTTAGCCTACTTTGTTACTCTGCGGGAATTTGCGGCGTAACAAACCTCTCCAAACACAAACCCTCTCTCTCCTACCTTCAACCTACCCAATTCCTCCCTTCCAAACCCAATTCTCAAGCCACACCAATTGAGCCTCTTGCCTTAATCCTTCCCGGATGCGAGGTGAAGAATTGAAGGGTTCTATATACATTTGGATATAGAATTCGTGGAAGCAACAAGGGTAACGATTCCCTAACTCTCAATCTCTCTCTTGCTTAATTTCTATTAATTCTAGCATTTAATTTTGTTTGGATTCGGTAATTAGATCCTAGCTATCCGGATTCTTTGAATCCCAATCGCAATCTCTCTGTTTAATCTGAATAATTCGTGCAATTGATTTTATATTGTTGATTATTTGATTGGATTTGGTGTTTGAACCCCAAGGGGGTGTAGATCTACCCATATCCACACTCCCTGGGTTGATTTAGTTTCGTTTCTGTATTTCGTTCGTAATCTAGTTAATTGATTAGATCTGTATAGCTTTCGTTGATTACGTGTTCGTCTTGTTAAGTTTCTGCAGATGGCTCATATGTGTCACGCGACACCTTTGTCTCCAAGTGATCCTGTGTCACGCAACACATGTGGTCACTGGTGCGATGTGTCATGCGACATACATGACCCATCTGCAGAGACCCTTTTTCCTTTGTAATCTATTTTAGATTGTTTGTATCAGGGATGTGGCCTCCCTAAATAATGGGCTCACAATATGTAATTCTCGTTCCATAATTAATAAGATGCATTTAATCACACTTTGTTTATTATCAATATTTGCACACACTTTGGATTTACTTGGATGTTTTTGATTGAAAGACTCGTCTACGGACGAGGCGTGTTGGGTGAACTCTCGGTTCTTCCCAACACGTAACCTGACCTCCGAACTCATGTTTTTCTCTCTAAATAAAGGTTTTCAATGTTTCCTCTTAAAACGGCGTGGCGACTCCTTCTTTTCATTTAAACCGGGAAACCCAAAATTTTCCGGGGGCGAGCGCACATTCAGGTTGTGATGTGAATAACTGTGAAATGTTTTTCACACTTCTAAAACTGTGAGGCCAATTTCACAGTTATTTATGAATGTGAAATTGTTTGGTTTTTGACCTTTCTAAACTGAGAACTGTGAGGTCAATTTCACAGTCAATTTCTATACCGACAACTGTGAAATAGACTTCTCAGTTTATAAATATGAAAACCACTGTACAGTTATTTTACATCAAAACTGTGAAATAGACTTCTCAGTTTATAAATGTGAAAACCATTGTACAGTTATTTTACATCAAAACTGTGAAATAGACTTCTCAGTTTATAAATGTGAAAATCATTGTACAGTTATTTTACATCAAAACTTTGAAATAGACTTCTCAGTTTATAAATATGAAAACCATTGTACAGTTATTTTACATCAAAACTGTGAAATAGACTTCTCAGTTATAAATGTGAAAATCATTGTACAGTTTTATACTCATGTGTGAACAAATGATAAATAATTTTATACTCATGTGTGAACAAATGGTAAATGATTTTCTTAGTTTTTGCAAGTGAAAAATAATTTTCTTTTATTTATAAAATTTGAAATATATGATGAGTAAACTTGTTTGATTCGTCTCGCCGATGCGATTAAAACAGTGATTTTGGATTAATTTTTCGACTTTTAAATTTTGATATATTGCATTTTAAAAATTTAAGAGAAAAAAAAAGGAAGAGAGAGAAAAGGAGAGAGAAAGAAAGTAGATAAGAAAATATGAAGAAGCGCAATTCCAGCTGTTTCAACGCGTGAGGTGAGGTGTGGGGTAGTTTGATCCATAAAAAATGTAAGGACTTTTTGGCAGTTTTGATAATGTAAGTCCTCAAAGGTAGTTTTTATTTAACTGAGGGACTAATTGGTCAAAGCCTCATAAATAAGAAGGCAATTGGGGCGTTGACCTAGAACCATATCTAGGATGGCGTTGTAAGTACCCCAATCTGGATCACCCTCTCCCGAGCACATGAGAAACACCGCAGACTCACAAACGCAGTCTCGAAGACCTCTGGCACTCAAAACCCTCAAAAAACCCTCAGCCAAACCAAGGGATGAACTTTTCTGGGATAAAAAGGGACAAAAGGACCTTTTGGGAAATTTCAGGAAATCAGAAAAGCAATTAAGGTCCGTACGGACCTCTTTGTTTCAATGATTACTAAATCCCCTTAAAGTCCACAATATTCCCTCAAATCCCGGAGAAATCATTACCCCCCTGCATGGTTGGTCCGTACGGACCTCTTTGCATGCTGAGATGGTCCGTACGGACCTATTTCCAAAGGGGACACCATCATTCCAGAATATTCTTAATTATTACAAATTCCCTCAAATCGAGGAAAACTAAAATTCTGGATAACCTAGGAGGTCCGTACGAACCTCTTTGCAATTTTATGGCACTATAAATAGAGGGCTCCCCCTCCCTCATTTTCACACAATTCCCTCTTCTCTCCTCTCCCCCCAGCCTTCAGGCACCCCTCTAAGACCCTTCTGGGCAATCCCGGCCCCTTTCGGATCCTTCCGAGGCCTTCCGAGCCCCCTCGAGGTGCTCCGAAGCCTCTCCGAGCGCTCCCGCGATGCCCTGAGGCACTCTCGAGGTACTCTGAGGCCCCTCGTGGTACTCCGAGGCCTTGCCTGGTCTTTCCCAAGGTGTCCCGACTCTTTCCGAGTCAAACCGGTGGCTTGAACGCATGCCGAAACTCTGCCCGAGTGACTCCTGCCATCCCAACGCACGCCGAAACTCTGCTCGAGTAATCCCTGCAATCCCAACGCACGCCGAACCTCTGCCCGAACACAGCCTACAATCTCAACTCACGCCGAAACTACGTAGCGACAACCGGCCCCTTCCGAAGCAATCCCGGTCCGTGCCGGAACACTATTCCATCCTCAAACACTATTCCCCAGCGGAAGACAGACACGAACCAACATTGGTAAGGCTTCCTTCCATTACTATTTCAATACATTTCAATACGTAGTGTACAATGTAGACATCCGATACAGCATGCATTTTTAAAAGCACACACACACACACACAACAATTAAAGAATATTAGGGGTATCCGAAAGACTCGTTTTACGAGGCGACTCAGGTGAGCTCTAAAATTCTAATATTCTCTTCCCGAGGAGTCATCTGACCTCCGAACTCAAAATCTCATCACACAAAAACAGTTTATTTCTAAACTGATGCCCTTTTTCAATGTTTTGGGCTTAATAAAAACGGCGTGGCGACTCTACAATTGCGAAAACAACGGCGAGACACCTCCAACACGCAAAACGGAATAAGCCAGATGCCGGGGCGCGAACGCGCTGCCTCTCGGATCCGGGCAACCTCCGAAAGCGACAAATGCGAGATGCACGGGGCTCCGCGCGCGAGCCGGATCCCGGGTAATTTCAGTTGGCGACTCCGCTGGGGACTTTTTGTTTTAAAATCTTTTTAAACAAAACAAAAGATTTTTTTAAAACAATGATGAGGGTCAAACTTTCATTTTACCCCTTTCTTTAACTGTTATGTGTGTGTGCACGTGCTTTACTTTTTATTTTACAAAAAAATAAAAATACAAAAAAAAATGCATCAATATACATCTGTGCATACATTTAAAATTCTTCAAAACTTCTATTTTACTCAGAAAAAGAATTTTAGAGACCTCACACTACTCGCATTCTTGCCTCGGTTACACCGCGCACTACTCAGCTCTTTGCCTCGGTTACACCGCACGCTACGCGCCTCTTTGCCTCGGTTACAATGCACACTACAACCCTCAACCCGGAGTGGTCTCGGTTGCGATCCGTTTGGTCTTCCTAGGCCTCTCGGATGCGCACGGGATCATTCCAAACATCCCATCCTAGCAGCGTCAACCACGCACGTTTGAGTCTTGAGTCACACTCTGTCCAGGACTCGGTTGGTTTTACCCGGTCCGTGTCATACGGCTGGATACATATACCATGCCGGCCATTTTACGAGTCAAGGCTCGGAACTCAAGATCCCTTGCGCAAGCAAAGCGATGAAAGGTCATGCTAAAATCTTGACTGATCTTGATTTCGAAGCTACACCGAACGATGTTAGTCCAGGATATACATCCATGCTCACATGACACCATGTCATCACACCTTTGATACGTCAGCCATGACGATATGACCCGGCCAACGCCTAACGTCACGGATCCCTTGCGCAAGCAAGGTAAAGAGAAGGTCATGCGAACTCTTGACACGATCTTGACTCGGTGGCCGGCTCGGTTCACTATTCACATGGCTAACGCATCAAAACGAACATGGCAGGCTCGGTCCTTAGGTTCGATTTTTCTTTTAGGCCGGTGGAAACCGCTTGCCCTATAGGACCCTCGCCGGGGCTTTGTCCACCCTGGGATGTCGAAATACGGGTGCAAAACGAGGGGCTTATAGCCGCACGAGATGGTCTCCGGTGACCCGGGATCTAGCATAGTTGCGAAAAAGAAGAGCAATCTTTTCCAACCTACCTAGGACTCTGAGAAAACATGTTTTAAGTAAATTAAAACAACAACAAAAATATAAAATATAAAAGAAGCGGAAACCGCATGCCACGTGAGCTTTCCCCCTTTTATCCTGAGAGGCCTTCCTGTGTCTAAACCTTGCCCGTCACCCCCTCCGGCTAACGGAGAGTGATCGAGAGTACCCGGGAACCCGTCTCCCGGTGTCAAAGCCGCAAGGTCCAACTTTCTTCCGGCTCTGTCACCTGGATAGTCCGTCAATTCCCCATGGCCAAGTCAGTGGATAACAACGATGAGAACGGGACCTTACCCCCAAGAAATTTCCCAACATTGGAAGAAGTTTGGCAGGTCCTCAGGGCTATTGAGAAACGCCAAGGTGAACAACAAGCCTGGATCGAAGGCGCCATGCACCACTTCGGGACATTAGCCACCCAACTACAGGGGCTTCCAAAGTCATGGCTGCTCCTGCGGCTTCTAACGTCTCTCATTGTCTCCCGAGGAAGTCAACTGTTGCCCTCGTACGAACCATGCGGTTATGACATAAGGCCACGGGACCCTCAGGGAAAGCACGCCCATTCGGCCTCACGAGGTCCCGGTACCACCGCCGAACAACGAACACATACGGTGGGACGTCTGCGATTGCGGTGCTTGTCTGGAAATGGAATTCGGGATGAAATGAACGAGGGCCGTCCTCGAAGAAAGAAGAAGCCATCTTCTCAACAAAAGCGAAGAAGAGGTATGAATCCGGTGATCCCACAGTCGGAACCCTTGGAGAACCCTCGGGAAAGTTTGACTACTACGTCATCTACTCCAGCCAAGTCTCCCGGCCTAGCTACGCACAAGGCCATGGCAACGTACGCTCCATGATCGAGTGGGACGAGCTCCGCACCGCCACCGAAGGCCCGAAGGTCCAGATACCCCAACCCCTGTCTTGGGAAGACCTCAAAGCCACTTGTGGACGTCTCCACAAAAGCTATGACGGTGAACGAATTGAAATGCGCGGTCGGCCCTACGCCAATCGGGGTCCTCCACTACGGAAATAGGAGAGACAAGCAAAATAGTAAGGCCGAAGTGAACGTTCGACACGTTCCGGTCAAATCCCGAGTGAATCCTCCACGGGCGGACAAAGGCCGGCCATGCACAGGCCACGGGCGAAAAGGGGCCCTACGCCAAAGAAAGCTGAAACCTTGGACCCAAAGTGAAGATCTGTCTTAACTCGGCTCAAGCGTACTCGAGGCTAACATCTCGCTCTGGTCCTTACTCACTTCATCTTACCCGCACAAGCTCAAGTTGGAAGAAAGCACGGCCCGAGACCATGGTTCCCATCACGGTGACACTGATGAAGCGGTTCGAGATGATTGGCAACGTTAATTACGGCAACATCATCACTTTCCACGAGCTCGACCTTCCAAAATTTGGGGCGACCACAATGAGCCTCTCTACATAACAGTTCAACTGGATGAGCCTGGACGAGCGCCATCTCCCTCGGGTCTTGGTAGATGGGGGATCATCCATGAATGTCCTGCCATCCAAAATGATGGATCTGCTAGGGATCAAAGCAATTGATCTAAAACCCTCAACTCAGGCAATCAAGGCATACGACTCAACGTCCCGCCCAGTCTTGGGAATAGCCACCTTGAACCTGTGGTTCGGAAAACAAATGGTCCCGACGGATTTCCAAGTCATCGACATCCCGATCACATTCACTGCCATTTTGGGACGCCCTTGGCTACACCAGATCAATGGGGTGGCATCCACTCTCCATCAATGCGTAAAGTTCGTCCAAGGAACAGATCTAACCATCATCTACGGTGATAGCATAGTCACTGAAAGGACCAACACAAACAGCGTCCCGGTCTTAGAGATCAAACACGATGATGATGGCATGATGCTAACAGGGTTCACCATCGAAAGCCCAAAGGCCCAGGTGTGCCACATAGACCTGCCTTTGATTTGGGACAAGATCCCTCCCCCGATGAAAATGATGAAGCACATGAACTACATCCCGGGGCTCGGTTTGGGAAAACGCCATCAGGGTACCCAACAAATCATCAATATCAAAGAGCAGAATACCCTCCATGGCTTGGGATACTTTCCTACTCCCGAACACATTGCGGAAGACAAGCGAGCTGCAGGAAAATGCTCTGCAGATAGCAAAAGAGGCTTGCACGCAATCTCCGATCTTCGCCCTTACAACTTCGACATGACCAAGTACTTCATAAAGAAAGATGACAACTTGAACGAAGACACAGGAAAGGGAGCAGGCGATCAACGCCAAACAAAGGCGGCCGACAACCATGGACAAGCTCCAGCGGAACCTGGCAAGATTCAGAGGCCTCAAGCCAAATCCCGTCCGAAGAGCATTTCTCGACACACCGCCTCTACCGGGATCCATGACCACCACTATTCACAACGAATTTTGGTTCAGGAAAACCCCCTCTTTGGCAGAAGAACTCGAAAAACTCTCTGTCAACACTCCTGCCTTCAACAAGCGGGACGAGTCTGCATTCGAGCTAGTAATGCCCAAGACAAAAGCGAAAGACTCCGCGAGACGATGCTTGGAACGAGCCTGCTCCACACTGCTCTTCAATGAAGAAATCGAGATGCCGGACTGATCGATTTTGTTTCGATAACTCTGTGATATCAATGATCGGGAACGGTAACACAAAGCCTTTCAAATCCCGCCTCCTATCAAGCTCATTGCCACTCAATAACTGGGCCACCTTCTCAGGAGCCACCGCCAGCAAGAAGGACATGATCGAACAACTTGGTCGACCCCTCGAGTCCTAGAGTCCGGTGTCAAAACCCATCTCGAGTCCATTATCTTTGAATTTGAGTCTCTCGAGTCATCGATGGCCTCACGCCGGAAGATTACGAACTCATTGCCAATAATGTATTCCGTATGCTCTTAATGAATGCTTCGATCTTTAGAGTATCCTCTCATTGCATCTTTAACAAGCGATAAATTAACTAACACACAAACAGTTAATAACGATTCACTTGATAAAGAAGCAGACACATTAAACGAACAATACATTAAGCACATCTTTAAGCATGTTGTCAAACGAGAGAAAAACCGGGCCCAAGCTGCCGAGGAGGTTTTAACCAAAGTGAATTTGGGAACTATTTGAAGAGCCAAAAGAGACGCAAATCGGAAGTTTCTTCACCGGCACGAGCAAGACGCATTGGTGCCTTGCTCAAAGAATTCGTGGACGTGTTCGCTTGGTCTTACCAAGACATGCTGGATTAGATCCAAACATTGTAGAACACGGATTCCCTTGAATCCCGAGGCTAAGCCCATCAAGCAAAAGCTACGCCGAATCAAGCCAGAATGGTCTTTACAAGTCAAAGAAGAGATCGAGAAGATGCTCCGCGTCGGCTTCATCAGGGTGATCGAGTACCCCACATGGCTCTCCAATATCGTCACGGTCACCAAGGCCAATGGAAAAGTGCGTTGCTGCGTGGACTTCTGAGATCTCAACAAAGCAAGTCCCAGGACGATTTTCCACTACCCAACATCGACATGTTGGTGGACACTCTGACCAATTTCGAAGTCAAGTCCTTCGTGGACGGGTTTGCGGCTACAATCAAATCAAGATGGCCGAGGAAGATCAAGAAAAGACAGCTTTCACAACCCCTTGGGGAACCTATTGCTACACAGTAATGCCGTTCGAACTAAAGAACGCTGGGGCTACCTACCAACGGGCAGCAACCGCCCTCTTCCACGAAATGATCCACAAAGAGATCGAAGTGTACGTAGATGACATGATCGTCCACTCAAAGGGATCGGATGGACAACACCTCACAGACTTGAGGAAGTTCTTCAACCGCCTCCGAAAACACTCAATGAGGTTAAACCCTGCCCAATGCGCATTTGGGGTCAGCCGAGGCAAGGTCTTGGGATACATGGTCACCGAGAGAGGTATCGAGGTTGATCCACAAAAGATCAAGGCCATCATCGAAATGAGACCACCGCAAACTCAAACGAGAGGTGAAAAGTTTCATGGGCCGCTGCGGTATATCGGCCGCTTCGTCAATCAATTGACCTCCGTATGTGCGAGCCAATCTTCAAGCGATGAAGAAGAACGCCGACATCGAATGGAACTCGGAATGCCAAGATGCCTTTGAAGAAATAAAGGCATACCTTGTGAGTCCTCAGATTCTCTGTCCTCCCATGAGGAGAAGCCCTTTGTTGCTATACCTAGCTGTGGCCAGACACCGCGATGGGAGCCATGCTCTGTCAAGAAAAGAAAGAGTCACGAGTCGAAACGCCATCTACTTCGTCGGTCGAAAGCTTCAAGGCGGCGAACTCAATTACTCGGCCCTCGAGAAAACCTGCGCGGCTACGGTATGGGTTGTCGGAAAATTACGGCACTACATGCGGTCGCACACGGTACACTTGGTTTCCAAAATGGACCCAGATCAAATACCTCTTCGACAAACCATCTCTGTCAATGAGGCTCGCCAAATGGTCCTTCTTCCTAGCGAGTTTGACATCAAGTACGTGAACCAAAAGTCAATCAAGGGACGGGCAATGGGTGAACAAGCGGTGATTTCCCAACGAGGCTCGAGGCCCGAACCACAATTTCCGGACGAGGGAATCTTTGCACTCGAAGGCGAAAATCGATGGCAAGCTTGTTCTTCGATGGAGCGGCCAACAAAAAAGGAAACGGCATCGGTATGCTCTTGAGTCGATCCCAAGGGACGAGCACACCCCAATCGCCATAAAGCTCAATTTCGAGGTAACCAACAATGCCGCCGAATATGAAGCTGCGGCTTAGGACTACAAGCCGCACTCGAGAGGAATGTCCGAAACTTCGAAGTTTATGGGGACTCGGCCACGATCATCAACCAAGTTTCCAACAAGTGGAAAACCATAGACCCAGGCTTGCAAAAATACCATGCTGCATGGAGGACCTCATCACACAATTCGAAGAGGTCACCTTTCACTACTTGCCAAGAGGCCGAAACCGGTTTGCGAGACGCCTTAGCCACCTTGGCTTCACTCGTGGAAATCCACGACGGAAAAGCAATCAAGCCCTTCAAAGTCGGACGAAAGGAAATTCACGCCTCTTGTTGCGAGATCAAACAGGAACCCAAGCCCATCAATGAGCCATGGTATGACCGGATCTTCCAATACCTCAAGAACGGAAACCGCCTTCATGAACGAGGAAGGCCAACACAGAGAAGGGGTCAAAGCCAAGAGCATCATGGCCCTAAAACGCCTCGCCTCTCACTTTGTCATCCTTGGGGACATCTTTGTACAAGAAGCGCTACCGTGGACCACTCCTACTGTTGCATCGGCCCGGGAAGAAGCAAGCAAGTTCATGAACAGAAGTCCACAATGGGGCTTGCGGTCCCCACATGAACGCTAGAGCCACGATGCAAATCATTCTCGGGATGGGCTACTCTTGGATCTCCATGGAGGCGGCTGCATTCACTTTGTCCGAAGGCTGCGACAAGTGTCAACGGTTCTCCAACCTCAATCATCTACCTCCCCACGATCTCTCTTGCATGACTATGCCTTAGCCGTTTGCCACTTGGGGAATTGACGTCATCGGAAAAATCGCTCCGCCAGGCAGCAACGGTCACGAGTTCATCTTAGTAGCCATCGACTACTTCACCAAATGGGTCGAAGCCAAGTCCTACAAGATACTCACCTCCAAGAAGGTCGCGCATTTCCTCAAGGAAAACATCATCTGCCGATACGGCATCCCAAATGAGGTCATATCAGACAACGGTTCACACTTCGAGGGGGAATTCGACAGACTGCTGGCCGAATTCAAGATCACACGCCACAAATCTTCTCCCTACCGGCCACAAACAAATGGCGCCGTAGAAGCGACAAACAAGACCCTCGAACGGATCATCAGAAAAATGACCACCCGAGGACGAGATTGGCCCGAGAAACTGCACCTTGCACTTTGGGGCTACCGAATATCAGTCAGAACAGCCACGGGAGAAACCCCATTCGCACTAACATACGGGATGGAAGCCGTCCTTCCCATTGAATTGGAAATTCCCTCACTCCGAGTGCTGCTAGAAAATGACGTCAACGAAGTCGAATGGCTCCGAAGCCGACATGACGAATTGGCTCTGCTAGACGAGCGACGACTAAAGGCCATGGAACACGTCCGAGCCTACCAAAGCAGGATGGCTAGAGCTTTCGACAAGAAAGTCAAGTCCCGAGACATCAAGGGAAGGCGATCGGTACTCGAAAGAAAAGCCTCCCGCTCGAACCAACCCACTTTGGGAAAATGGGAACCAACGTGGATCGGCCCTTTCGTGGTTCAAAAGATCTTCTCCGGAGGTGCCATGAAGGCGAACAGGACCTAGACGGCAATCCCTTCATGAATCTAGTAAACGGAAGCAAACTTCGCAGATACTTTGCCTAAAGAAGAACAACTGTGCATCTATTGGCACTCCATGTAGTGTCGAACTACGCAGACCTGAGCCCTCTAGTCCGGGAGAACGTAGGCAACCTTAATTGGTCCGGTCTAAAAACACACAAAAAAGTCAAAAGTTTGAATGTCAATCAAGACCTCCATCAAGCTACACACTTTCCGGGAGCATGCCCCCACCATCACCTTGACCAAGTCAAACAAAGGCGGCAACATCAAAGGACATCCGGAGGTCACTCAACGTCAAACGACGGACCTATGTCTACTCCCAAGCCAGGGGCTTGCCTTCGCCCTCGCGCGCTTCAAAAAAAAAAGAGAGCTCGAGCAAGGGCTCACAAAAAAAAAAGAGTTCGAGCAAGGGCTCACAAAAAAATAATAAAAAAAGCTCTAGCAGAAGCTACAAAAAAGAGGTCAAAAGCCCGACGCCAACAAAGGGCAAGGAAGCTACGGAAAAGACCGTCAAAACGACTTGTCAGGGGATCATCCAACCTCTCAAACACAAAGCCCAAGCAAAGGGGATTGCCGTCAGGGCCCAGGCCGCCTCAGTTCGCAAATGCAACAGAAAAGTCCAAAGATGGACACCGCCAAGGTTCACAAAATACACAAAAGCGAACAAGAGATCTTGCGTCTCGACAAAGCTTTAAAAGTAAATCACAAATCACTAACGGTTACAACATTTCTTGATGAGTTCAAGCACGGTCTACTCTCAAGTTCACAACATGCTAAAAGACAGCTTAATACATTTAACAAATAATGTGTTTGCAATGCAATGAATGGATACCTAGGAGGTCATTCCGCGCCATCTGCGCTTGTCCCCTCGCCATTCTTCCCTTTCTTCCCTCGTCCCCGGCGAGTCTTCTTTCGCTCCACGCGAACCAACTCTGCGTCTCTCAGTCCGAGATCAGGGGTCCTCCCCGTAGAGTCAAACAATCCGGCGGCTCTCGGGGCTTCATTCGCCGTGCTTCGGCTCGGATCTCCTCCTGCGAGTGCAGCAAAGAGGACCTCTCCCCGTCAGTCGGTCAACTCTAGTCTCGTAGTCAAACAAAGTGTCTCCCGTCACATCCGAGGTCGGACCAGGCTTCGGCACTCCTAAGGCAATAGCTACTACGGCACCCGGGTCCCGAGAATCGCTCCGCGCCTGCTCCCAAGCCGCTTGGGACTGCCCGACTATTTGCTCATACCGGGCCAAATGCGAGTCGTCAATACGACACTCTCCCGACGTCTAAGGAGCACCGCGGGAGGAAAGCGGAATACTTCCATACCCTCGAGAAAATACAAGAAAGCACACAGAGTGCCATACAAAGAGGAGCTATCTCCGCGGTAGCAAGGTCATCCCGGCCCAACAAAGGCTCTGCTTCATCCCAAGCTGTCGGGAAACAAGCGACGGAATATAGAAAGAGGACCAAGACAAACCTGGAACTCGACAACATAGGACCCTTCTGAAAGGCCCTCCTAGTCTCAATCCCCGGTGCGGAACCCACCAACGGATCGATGCGTACCAAGCCGTGCCATCCATCTCTCCCGGGCGGGTGATCCATATCTAACAAGAGGTCGGCGAGCAAATGACCACGGGCTAAACGACGTCGGAGCCTCGGGCATGGCTGAAGTCTCTCTCGCGGCCACAAGGTGAGCAAAGCGGGGCTTCCCCCTCTCATGAACCGATCCCCGGTCGCCGGACGGTCAATACCATGAAGAGTCTCCCCCGGCACCAACGGGACAATATCCTCTCCCGGCTCTGCGGTGCCCAACCACATCTAGCAAAGCGCCATCGCAAACCCCAGGGAGGCGACCATGAAGAGCGTCGCTATCACGCACAAGGCAAATGCATCCCAAGAGACATCACTCTCATCATCAACCATGAACCGCTCCGGCGGCTCGGAAATGTCAATATGACCCGAATCAAGGATCATGCCTGCACTTCTTCCAACGAAGTACGAAGAAAGCCTGCAAGCTTCACGCTCACGGCACCACCAATCAAAGGAAGCGAGATGGCCTCCACCTCCGGTCCTCCAATCAAAGCCCGAAAATCCTCGAAGGTGGGCACCATTTCATTGTAGGAGAAGCAATACACATGCCTCCTAACATCCCAGAACTTCGCGGCAGCCCGTAACAACTCCCAATCAGGAACCAACTCCTTAAAAGACCAAATCGAGCAAAGTCGAAACCTTACCTCGAAAGCCCGCCTCTGATGCCTCATACGGCGTCGCATCCACATTTTCAGCTGCTCAAGGAAGTGTGCTTGCCGCTCCTGCGAAAGCCTTGGCAAAATTCTTGGAACGTACGAAGAATCCATGGCAAAAATGGAGGTTCCTAGAGAAAATGGGAAAGAAAGCTCGAAAATGGCTGCAAATGGGGAATGGGGAATGGGGAAAGTCCAGACACTGGAAAGCATTTATTTCCTTCCCAAAAGCAAGGTCTGTCCGTACGGACCTTATTGCATATTGGCCCCACTTTCATAGCAAACTGGCCAATAACCACTGTCCCCAGCAGGACCTTGCTCCAAACTGCCCAAACACTGGCCAAAGCCATTTTCGGCAAGCATACACTACCTACAAACACTCTCTCAGCTCACGTGGCATGCAAAAAAAAAAAAAAATAATAGCAACAATTCCTAGGACAATTCCCGGGAATCACAAATACGACATTACATCTTAAAATAAAATACTTTTGCCATGCAAATACAAGTGTTTTATTACAGGTACCCATAAATGTCTGTTGCTAAACAAAAAAAAAAGAAAGGGGATATGGAAAGAGGGAAAGCAAATGAATCCTAATCCGACTCCTCAGCATCATCATCACTGACATCCTCAAGCGAGAAGTTGGGCATCCCGGTAAACTCGCCCACCCTCATCATCGAATCTTGCGAGCCCCCTCCGAGTGGTACTCAAGATACTCAGAAGGATCGAAGCCGAAAAAAGGGTCAAAATAGGCATGCCCTGACGAACCCTCACCCTGTGCATCCGGCGGAGGAAAGAACTGATGAAGGGTCTGCGGTCTCTGAGCTCCCGAGGACGTCCCGGCATCCATGCTATGCCGCCCCCGCGAAGGTCCCTCCTGCTGTGGCTCTGGCTCGGCTCTCGGTAGAGGAACATCTACAGAATGCCTCGAAGGCATCGGCTCGTACGTCGGCACACGTCGCGAAGACCGGCAAGACAGCCTCGACGCCATCTTCTTCGCGAAGGACCTCATCGCCACATAACGGTGGGTCAACATGTCATAGGCTCTCCCAGGGACTGCACAAGCAAGCGGCCAAAGAAACGCTCGGCAATACGGTCATACTCGACAAAAAGAAAAATACGAGAAAAGATGCCAAGATGGAAAAGAGTAAGCACACTCACCGGCATGTCGGGATCCACTCGGTAGGCGGCGGGAGCACTGCTCGGGGACGGAGTACGAGACACCCTCCTCCTCGATGGAATCCCCACGAACATATGTGAAATCCGGCCCGAGCACCGGAACCTCACAGGGGACCTTGCGGACCGGCCTCCCTCTCCCTGCTTGACACACAGTGGCGTCCTCGGCTTCCTCCTCACGAAGGCCCCATACTCCTCTCGATACAAAACAAACTCATGGGCACTCACGCCGCCCAAATACCTCTCAAACTCCAATACATCCATATCCAGGAATCCAACATCCCAAAAGGCGGGTCCCTCGGAGCGAGGGAAGCATGCAGGGCCATCTTTGCCCAAAAGACCCTCTCGCTAAGTACGCGACGTCGCGGAGTCGGGCCCGCGGCATCTTCCGGCTGCGCCGTCACCACGGGGAGCCCCCTCGAACTCATCAGCCTCGTATCGAGCCCAGGGGTACAGAACGAACGCCTCCGGGCTATTTCTCCCCAAATGTGCATGCACCTCCCCGTAGGAAATGGTGAGCTTACCCCTACTGGTCCTCCTCTTCCTCGTCGGGCGTGCCCGGCCTAACATAGCGGGATAGGCCGCTATGGCCCCAAGATCTCTATCCCACAGGAAGCACTGAAAGATCTCGTAGAACCACACTGCGACAAAAGCGAGAAAAGGCTCGGTGCAAGAGAAAACGGAGAAAATGACGGGTTTCTAATCAAAAACGGCAATGAACTCATACCTCCAAAGCAAAATCAAAACGAGGCCAAAGAAGCGCGCCACCCTGCTGAACCGGTCCAAGGAGAACTAAAGCTCGGCTAGGCTCGCCTCGCCCCAGGCTATGTCACAAACTCCCTCCAAGTCAATCAAGCTCTCCAGTAGAGCAAAAGGAGCCGTCGTCGCATGGTTCGAGAACAAAGTCTCGGAAAGGGCAAACCACAGAAAGGAGCGCGCCGGTGCTCCGCCGTCACTGGCCGGTACCCGACGGTGAGGCCCCAATGCGGCCGTAATCCTCGTCTCTACATCGGCATACAGCATCCCCGGGCCCCTACGAGGAAGAGGCGCAAAGCCCAGCGGCTCGATCGGCACGTCCTCGGCAATCATATCCCTCCACCGCTGGCCTTCCTTTGAAGGAAAGCCGGTGATAACGGCAAAATGCGTGGGCGTCACTATGTCACCTCGCCACTAGCTCGAGATGGAAGGTGTGGGTGGTATCCCACCAATACTCAGAAAGGCCCAGGAAGACGCTCTTGTTCTTCCTCGTGTCAGAAACCCCGGCCAAGTTCTCCACGAATACGCCCAGGCCAGAAGCATAGACCAGCCTCCTAGGGCTCGGCCCGCCATCCATAGAAATTCGGCATCTGCTGCCATAACTCGACCACAGCCTCGAGCGATCCCCGAGTCTTCATCTTCTTGGCTTTCCCAGCCAAAAGCCCCTCATCCTGCAGGTAAACACAGCAAAGGTACATCAGTCACAGTACTTAAAGCATAAAAAAAATCCGTCATAAAACACGGCACATAATGCACAAAATTTTCACATGTAACCCGTCACAAAACACGGCATGCATTACACATAATTTTTCCCATGCAGTCCGTCACAAAACACGGCACACTATTTGTACAAATTTTCTCAAAAAGGGATCCAAGCACTACACGACACATTTTCAAAAGACCCGTCACAAAACACGACACCCATTACACATATTTTCCCCACAAAGTCCGTCACCAAAAATACGGCACACACTGCATAACACCTTTTCAAAAGAAAAGTTCGTCCCTACACGGCACATACTTTCAGACAAGACCCGTCACGAAACACGGCACATGTCACATTTTTTACAAAATTTGTCACTACATGACAATTTTTCTCACAATGTACATACATAAATAGCATAAGGTACAAAACACCAAAGCATGAATTTTCATAGAGAGGCACTTTATTTTCACAAATAAGAGTTAATCTACACATTTCTGCACAAAATTCACATACCCACAATATTTACATGCCCAATTTCAACAATTCATCAAGAATTTCACAAAAAGGCATGGCAAATAACAAAAGCCCCAAAATGCGAAAAACTAATACCTAGTTCTAGCATTCAAAAATTCAAGCAAGGAGTCAAAACGAAATTGATTTCTTACCTCCCCGACGTTCCTTACTCACCGGTTATGCACCTCCGGATTCGGATACAACACATCCGGATTCTTCGAAGAAGGCACAAAGGAGATCCAATTTCTTTGAAGCTCCATCCTTTATTCGATCACATCTCGACTCCGTTGGCGATGTCCTCTCCTTGATCCTTCCGCCATTGCAAGCAATTCAAGCTAAGAAATGGAAGATTTTGGTGTAAAAATGGAGTTTTTCCTCTCTCTCTCTTTGGTTCGTGAACTGAAATGGGAAATGAAGGGGATGCCTCGGTTTTAAACCAGTCAAAATCAGGGAGCTGCAAAATTCAAACTTGGTCCGCATGGACCTCTTTACATCCCGAGGTTGGTCCGTACGGACCTTCTTGCAACAAGGGGCCAATTACTTTTACGCCCTTATAATCTTTGCCCTCGTCGAAAGGCCTATTTCAGATTCAATGCGGTTTGGTCTTTAACCCGGAATTTAACCAGCGGCCGTCGGTGTAAGTCCGGACTCCGCCACTAAACGGCAATTCAACCACCGGCCGTCAGTGTAAGCCCGGACCTCGCCCACTAAACGGTGAAACAAGCACAAGAAGGAGCCCGCACCTCCAAGTACAAATCTCAAGGCACAAAACGCCTCCAAAATGCTCAACGGCAACGCAAGCACCTTAGGCCATCAAAGTAAGCCCGAGCTCCTTCCCGGCAAAGTCAAGGGAATTCTTGCAAACCCTTACGAGACCACATTTCCCCAGCACCGGCCGTCATCGTAAGCCCGGACCTCGCCTGCTCAACGACAACTCAAACACCGGCCATCAAAGTAAGCTCGAAGTTACCTTCTCAGCAGAAAAAGCCCCTACAAGGCCACGATAATCCCCAACGGATGAACAGCAGCCATCGTCGTAAGTCCAACCTTCTCCCGGACAAAGCACGAGGCATCTACACCTCTCACAATCAAAGCACAAGGCGGCCACGCCTCTGAACCGCAGACGAGAAGACGATTCAAGTCCTCACGCATGGCACACCCACAGCCAGAAGACGATTCAAGTCCTCACGCATGGCACAACAGCAGTCAGAAGACGATTCAAGTCCTCACGCATGGCAAACCGCAGCCAGAAGACGATTTAAGTCCTCACGCATGGCACAACCGCAGCCAGAAGACGATTCAAGTCCTCACGCATGGCAAACCGCAGCCAGAAGACGACTCAAGTCTTCATACATGACACAACTACAGTCAGAAGATGACTCAAGTCTTCATACATGACACAATCGCAGTCAGAAGACGACTCAAGTCTTCATACATGACACAACCGCAGCCAGAAGACGATTCAAGTCCTCACGCGTGGCAAACCGCAGCCAGAAGACGATTCAAGTCCTCACGCATGGCAAACCCTCAGCCAGAAGACGATTGCAGTCCTCACGCATGGCAAACCGCAGTCAGAAGACGACTCAAGTCTTCATACATGACACAACCGCAGTCAGAAGATGATTCAAGTCCTCATACATGACATCACTATCTTCAGCCCAGAAGGATTTAAACCACTCAGTCCGGGAGACTGTATAAATCAGCCAAACTACTATCCCCAGCCCGGAAGGCTTTAAACCACTCGGTCCGGAAGACCGTATAAACCTCCCACATTACTATCTCCAGCCCGGAAGTCTTTAAACCACTCGATCCGGAAGACCGTATAAACCTCCCAAATCACTATCTTCGGCCCGGAAGGCCTTAAACCACCCGATTCGGAAAATCGTAAAATTTCCATCTCAGGACACCACCACGTCCTCACAGCCGACCCCGACGGTCACAAACCATCTTCTCGTAAGATTACCCATCTTCTAGTAAGATTACACACCCTGGACACCACCACGTCCTTACCACTGACCTCGACGGTCACACGATACTTCAGGGCACCACCACGCCCTCATACACTCACAATTTCACGACCTCGAACTTCTGACCGAGGCTTGATTCCCGCCGGGGATACGTAGGAATTCTATCACGGGGGTCCGGCCACCGACTATACGGTCACCCGGACGCCACCACGTCCTCATCGACTATACGGTCACCGGGACACCACCACGTCCCACACGAGTTTCGGTCGGAGGACATCTCCCGTCCTCGTGCACTACAACACTCACCCCACACACGAACTACGATCAGGCTTGATTCCCGCCAGGGATACGTAGGAATTCTATCACAGGGTCCAGCCAATTGACCTAAACGGTCACACAACAGGACACTGCCACGTCCTCCCACCGACCTACACGGTCACTTCCTCTCTAAGCACGCGATCCAGATTAGGACCCTTATCTTATCGACGACCCCACTTCCTCCATAAGAGACATCGTCGAGGGGCTTCTGTAAGTACCCCAATCTGGATCACCCTCTTCCGAGCACACAGGAAACACCGCAGACTCACAAACGCAGTCTCGAAGACCTATGGCACTCAAAATCCTCCAAAAACCCTCAGCCAAACCAAGGGAGGAACTTTTCTGGGATAAAAAGGGACAAAAGGATCTATTGGGAATTTTCAGGAAATCAGAAAAGCATTTAAGGTCCGTACGGACCTTTTTGTTTCAATGATTACTAAATCCCTTAAAGTCCACAATATTCCCTCAAATCCCGGAGAACATCATTAACCCCCCTGCATGGTTGGTCCGTACGGACCTCTTTGCATGCTAAGATGGTCCGTATGGACCTTATTGCATATAAAAGCCATCATGGCTGAATCTTCTTCATCATCACATATTCCCTCAAATCGAGGAAAACCAAAATATTGGTTTACCTAGGAGGTCCGTACGGACCTCTTTGCAATTTTTTGGCACTATAAATAGAGGGCTCCCCCTCCTTCATTTTACACAATTTCCTCTTCTCTCCTCTCCCCTCAGCCTTCAGGCTCCCCTCTAAGACCCTTCGGGGCAATCCCAGCCCCTTTCGGATCCTTCCGAGGCCTTCCGAGCTCCCTTGTGGTGCTCCGAAGCCTCTTCGAGCGCTCCCGTGACGCTCCCGCCCTGCTCCGAGGCACTCTCGAGGTACTCTGAGGCCCCTCGTGGTACTCCGAGGCCTTGCCTGGTCTTTCCCAAGGTGTTCCGGCTCTTTCCGAGTCAAACCGGTAGCTTGAACGCACGCCGAAACTCTGCCCGAGTAATCCCTGCGATCCCGACGCACGCCGAAACTCTGCCGAGTGACTCCTGCCATCCCAACGCACGCCGAAACTCTGCCCGAGTAATCCCTGCGATCCCAATGCACGCCGAACCTCTGCCCGAATGCAGCCTACAATCTCAACTCACGCCGAAACTACGTCATGAGACAACCGGCCCCTCCCGAAGCAATCCCGGTCAGGAACACTATTCCATCCTCAAACACTATTCCCCAGCGGAAGACAGACACGAACCAACATTGGTAAGGCTTCCTTCCATTACTATTTCAATACATTTCAATACGTAGTGTACAATGTAGACATCCGATACAGCATGCATTTTTAAAAGCACACACACACACAACAGTTAAAGAATATTAGGGGTATCTGAAAGACTCGTTTTACGAGGCGACTCGGGTGAGCTCTAAGATTCTAATATTCTCTTCCCGAGGAGTCATCTGACCTCCAAACTCAAAATCTCATCACACAAAAACAGTTTATTTCTAAACTGATGCCTTTTTTCAATGTTTTGGGCTTAATAAAAACGGCGTGGCGACTCTACAATTGCGAAAACAACGGCGAGACACCTCCAACACGCAAAACGGAATAAGCCAGATGCCGGGGCGCGAACGCGCTGCCTCTCGGATCCGGGCAACTTCCGAAAGCGACAATGCGAGATGCCAGGGCCCGCGCGAGAGCCGGATTCGGGTAATTTCAGCAGCCAAAACTGCTTTTTGCAGAGTCAGGCACGCCTACATTACCATCCGCGCGGACAAGAATGAGACTCAGTCTCATCCGCGCGGACATGTTTGTAACCTAAAATCTGCCTATAAATTAAATCATTCTCTCTCAGTTTAACAAGACAAGCATTCAAACCCTCACTGTTATATTCGAAAAATACCCAAAAAACAGCCTATACACCAAGCAAAAACACAAAATTCCAACACAAATCTTGAACAAATTCAAGCCTCAAACACAAATCCAAGGAAGATACGGTTCAACCATTGGTAAACTCTCCTTCTCCTTACCTTAAATCTCCCTCATCCATGCATACATCTCATACTTTAAAGATGTAAATTGCTCATTGTTCATCCCTTGGTCTAGATCCAAGAGGATCTCCATGGATTTCATTTCCATGGATGATTCTCTACAAGGATCTACATTCTCTTAGTTTGTTGTCTCTCTTCTTATATTAACTAGTTGTTACTTGGTCTCTTGACCTAAAGTGTGGTCACCTTGGAGTTCATCTCCTTGGATGATCACACTAAATGGTCCATATTCTTACTTTCACTTTCTTCTTGTGATATTAGTCTTTATTTGACCTAAAATGTAGTCATCTTGGAATAAATTTCCATCGATGACCATTTTAAAAGGTCTAAATTGTCTTTACTCCCTTAAAAATGTTTTTCCTAGCCTAAGATCTTCATCTTGGAACAATTTCCATGGATGAAGATCATTAAGGTTTATAGGTTATAAAAAGGGTGAAGTTGATACATTGAGTTCAAAGATCTCAAGGATGGTTATCTTAATGACCACCTTAGAAATCCACTCCAAAGTTGATACACCCTTAACCTAAAATTAATTTTCATACATTAATCTTTATTTTATGTTAAATCTCCCCATCCCAAGCAAATGAAATGCTTTCAAGTCCTAATGTACCCTAAGGATGACTTGATATAGTAGATCACCACTAATCATGTTTAGTGATCACTAATCAAAGCCTAAGGAAAGTGGGGACAAGCATGGATGCAAATCCCAAAAATGTTTTTATTTATCATTTTCTGGTGCCAACTCCGATTCGATTACGTAACTCCGGTTTACATTACGAAATTCTGAGAATCGGGCTGAAAGCTGCATAAAAAGAATATTACTGTCCCATTCGCGCGGATAAGATTGACTCTCGCTCTGATTCGCGCGGATAAGAATGTAAGGGACAGACATTTTGTTTTTCAGTCATTTTTCACTCACAGAAGCACATTGTTTTGGTAAATTTCAGTCAAGTCAAAACTTCATTTCCAGAAAATTCTTTTTGCAAAACACACACACACACAAATGGTTTTAAATTAGGAAGACTAGTTTTACGAGGCATTCCGGGTGAACCCTAACGTTCTTCCCGAAATGTAACGTGACCTCCGAACCCATTTTGTCTAATTTTGGGCATTTTTCAAAGTTTTGACCCTTAAACTAAAAACGGCGTGGCGACTCCGTTTTGATTTTCAAAAATCTTGGTCATCATCACAATACCGGTATTTGGTCGGATAATATGGAGGATATGGATATAGATTCGACTTGGACTAAGATGGAACATACCATAAAGGAGGTGGCGAAAGAAGTCCTTGGAGAATCTAGAGGAAACGGGCCACCAAGTAAGGACACATTATGGTGGAACGAGGAAGTAAAACAAGCAATAAAGGGCAAGCGAGAATGCTACAAATTAGTGGGAAAATATAGGAGCGACGAGAACTATGAGAAATATAAGGAAGCTAGAAGAGATGCTAAGAAAGTAGTAAGAGACGCAAGAGCAAAGGTGAATCAAAAACTTTATGATAAGTTGGATACAAAAGAAGGGGAAAAGGACATCTACAGAATCGCTCGTATGAGAGATGAAAGGACACGAGATATTGGGACGGTTAAATATGTGAAAGATGTAGATCAAAGAGTTCTAGTCGGGGATAAAGAGATAAAAGATAGATGGAGTTCGTACTTTGATACCTTGTTCAATGGCAGTCAAGAGCAGGATATTGGAGATTTAAATATCTCTTCGAGTATGGTTAATCGGGATTTTATGCGGAGAATTCAAAAGAGTGAAGTGGAAATGACAATGAAAAAGATGAGATTGAAGAAAGCTGTAGGACCGTATGGTATACCAATTGAGGTTTGGAGATGTTTCGGGGAGAGGAGAATAGATTGGTTAACAACGCTATTTAACAAGATATGGAGAATTAACGCAATGCCATTGGAGTGGCGAAAGAGTACTCTGATCCCTTTGTAAGAACAAAGGTGATGTCCAAGATTGTGCCAACTATCGGGGGATCAAACTAATGAACCATACTATGAAACTTTGGGAAAGAGTGATTGCACAAAGGCTGAGAAAAATTGTGGATATTTCGAATAACCAATTTGAGTTTATGCCGGGAAGATCGACTATGGAGGCAATATATCTTATGAGACAAACCATGGAGAAATATCGAGATTAAAAGAAAGATTTGCATATAGTTTTCATTGATTTGGAGAAGGTGCATGATAAAGTGCCAAGAGAGGTACTTTGGTGGGCATTAACAAAGAAGGGTGTTTCAAAGAAGTATATTGATATTATCAAGGACATGTATAATGGAGTTAGTACTTGTGTACAGACTAGTGTTGGAAAGACTGAAGAGTTTCCTATAAAGATTGGAATGCATCAAGGTTCCGCACTTAGCCTCTTTCTTTTTGCTTTGATAATGGACGAATTGACGAGGTCAGTCCAAGATGATATACCAAGATGTATGTTATTCGCAGATGATATTGTGCTAATTGATGAGACAAGGGAGGGTGTTGAAAGTAAATTGGAGTTGTGGAGACACACTTTGAAATCTCGAGGTTTTCGACTAAGCAGAAGCAAGACTGAATATTTGGAGTGTAAGTTTAGCAGCGTTGGAAGTAGGGAGGCAGGGGCGGTCACATTTGATAGAAATACTGTCCAAGCTTCTGAGTTTTCGCTATCTTGGATCCATTATCCAAAAGGATGAAGAATTAGATGGTGATGTGGCTCATAGGATTAAAGCAGGTTGGTTGAAGTGGAAGAGTGCCACATGGTTTCTATGTGATCGCGGCATGCCCAATAGATTAAAGGGAAAATTCTACCGCACGGCAATTAGGCCGGCATTGCTTTACAGCACCGAATGTTGGGCCGTGAAACAGTGTCACGTACATAAGATGAATGTGGCGGAGATGCGTATGCTTCGATGGATGTGCGGTCATACAAGAAAGGATCGATTGGGGAATGAGGTGATCAGAGGTAAAGTAGGAGTTGCGCCCATTGAGAATAAAATGAGAAAAAATCGTCTGAGGTGGTTTGAACATGTGAGTAGGAGACCGAGTGATGTACCGGTTAGGAGGCCGGAACAGTGGAGAAATGATAAAATGACGAGGGGTAGGGAAAGACCCAAACAATCTTGGATTAGAGTGATTGAGAATGATATGAGTTTACTTGGAGTGGATGAAAGTATGGTGTTGAAGAGGCCGAAGTGGAGAGCAAAAATCCATGTGGGGGGCTGATTTATTTATTTATTATTATTATTATTTTTTTTTTTTATTTTTTTATTATTTTATTATTATTATTATTATTTTTTTCAACAATTTTTTCACACGATAACATATGAGGATTCATGTTAGCCGACTTCAAATTATTTTGGGACTAAGGCTTTGTTGTTGTTGTAATATGGTGGTTAATTTGGTCCAAATCTTTTATTTGTTGCGTTTTTTAGTTCCGTTCTGATTGCCGTTACAATTTCTAGCGGTGGAGACGGAGTCTCCGTTTTTGAGATCCAAAACGCAGCAGTTAGCAATCAATTCCAAGTTAGGTATCATCGCTCTCTGAACCCTCAAATCAATAATGAATCAAGCCAAGCCGTTAGGGTTCGATCTCTTGTATCAGTTGGAGTCTATATTGCAATCCGATCCTTTCATGTAAGGCTTCCCATTTCTGTTTTACTGTAGCAGATTCTCATATCCATGTGTTTCTTTGACTGAAATTATTGGATTTTGCCTTCAATTTATTAGAAATCTTGCTGAATTTCATCTATTTCATTCCAATTTTGGAATTCACTTGTTGGGATTTTGTGGAATTTGTTATTGTTTTAGTACCAATTTTCCCCTTTTAACCAAAGACTGCAGCTTTAGAACTTTTTACCTTCCATCTGAAAATGAGTCACCCAGTTTTTGACTTTTGTTCATAATCATGAAAAAAATGGACACTCATTTGGAAAGGAAAGAGTATTATTACTCCTCCGTCCCTAAATGAATGTCCAAAATTCATTTTAAGGGTCATTCCGGAAATGTATGCTCTTTATACATTTTAATGGCAAATATGCCTAAATATTCTTGTTATCCACTTTCTAAACATTTAGTTTTACGATAATAAAATGAATAGTGAATTTTTTGTTGGTAAAAATGCATTTAGGGAAAAAGTATGTTACAAAAAGACATTTGGTACAAAAATTTCTTGAAATAGTACATTCATTTAGGGATAGAAGGAGTACTAAATTCATGATAAAAACTCATGGGCATCATTTTTGGAAGTGTCTGATGGTGTCTAGATGAAGACTAACAGTGAGGCATACATGGAATCAACTAAAAACTGATTCTTGGATCTATCTTGAGTCTGTTTTTTACATGCAGTGATGAAGTGGGATTCATTCATCCATCACAGTTCGTTGCATTGAGTGAAAGTTCTGGGACTCCTTCTCTCCAGTCTCTCAGAACTGCAGGTCAATCAGGTGATGAGATTGCTGAATCACTTCAATCAGAAGTCAATCCTTCTGATATGGTTTTCTGGTGTAAAGATCATAAATTGGGCATCTCAACTCAGGCTCTTCACTCACTATACAATGCTGCTAAACATGCATTTATGGCTTCACGTGAGCAATATAAAATGCTGAACAACTTGTATGCAACGAAAGATGGTCATGGAAACAATAATGTCTCCAGCTGCTCTTCATCCTCCCTAGACAGTTTTGAAAGTGACGTCATGAAGCATAGCAGGATACTGTTGCTGCTAAGCAGTGATTTTGGGACTGCATGGAATTCCAGGTACCATTTTGTGTATACTGTATAACATTTCTATTTATCTTTTGTTCTTTCAAGCCGATATTTTCTAACCCTATCAATTTTTATCTGTTTTTGTCCTTTCTGTGGAGATTTCAAATGAACCATTGCACTTAGTGTGTGTTTATATATATATATATATATATATAACTCTACAAATATGTGACGTAGACTTGCTTTTCCTGCGATGAGTGCATAACCCTTATCCATTAATAAATTATTGGGTGAATAGCTAGTTTTATTTGAACACTTTTAAGTCTTAACGGCTTTCATTGCTGAGAAGGGAAAAAAACGAAGTGTGGACTCCTACTATGTTTTTATCCTTATTTGCCTTGTGGTTACTCACCTCACTCAGTGCTCAAATCTTTTTTTTTTTTTTAATCAGCCCACTTATTCAACTTCTGGGAAATTCTACTCATAATATTACCAACAACTTGTCACGTGGACTCAATTTTTTTTCAAATGGTTAGGTGCTTTGTTTTGACATTAGAAGTACATAGTAATTTAGACCTATTTAATTATGTATTTAATATATACTCCCTCATTCCCGGCTTAAGTTACAAAAAAAGGGAAGGGAACGGAATTGAGGAAAAGTGATGTGCTTTGAGTGTAGATAGTTAGGTAGGAGAGAGAAAGTGGGAGTAAGGAATAGTAAGTTGTGAGTATAACAAGTGGGTCCCATTATTTAAAAAATATTAAGAAGTTTCCATTCTAGGACTTGTAACTTTGAGTGGGACACCCATAATGGAGATTTTTGTAGATTAAGATGAGACGGAGGGAGTAGTGTTTTCTGGACTTTCTTTTTATAGTCTGTAATTAGGATGATTTTGCTTTCGCACCAAGTACTTATCACTTGTTATTAAGGCTCTCTGCGTCAGGCTTTGGATTGTCAGGTTTTTGGTTTCTAGTTCAGCTGAATATGCATCGCTTCGTTTGTTGAGTATAGATCTCAATAACCTTTGGCCAAACGACTTCGAGTGTTGATCTTGTAGCCGTCCTGCATAGGAATATATGATGTCTAAGGCGGCGTGGGCAACTTAATATCTAGAGCTGCAGTACAGTTGGGAGTGAAATGCAGTTGATCATCAGAGTCCACCACATGTATGCTTGTTCCACACAGTAAACATGGTCGGAAATCTCCAGTTTTATATCTTTCAGCTAAGTGCTGCACTGCTGGCTTCTCTGATAATACATATCAAGGGGAGCATTCCGTGGGGAATGCTTTCAGAGCTTTGTCGTTATTTGTGTGCTTTGTTTCTGTATCTCTTTTTTGCTTCTTTCTTTTGTTTGAAATTCCTTCTGTTTTTGTTTTGATGGACTTGAAATTTATCATGTATGATTGAATATATGTTCCAGTTTAATAAAATCTGCGCTTCTCATGATTGCTTTATGTTATATTATGTAGGAAGGAGATTGTTGCAAAAAAGCAACAGTTCTTGCTGTATGTTGACGAACTCTTTTTATCAGAAGTGGTTCTTTCATATGCTCCAAAGAGCGAGCCTGCTTGGAGCCATAGGTAACGTTTTGGAGTGTATTTCTTATATACTAATGTGGATAATAACATATTTTTACTTCTCCCTCAACTCAGAGAATTCCCCCTATCTCTTTCAAAGAAAGAAATTGCCTTTGTTCAAACTTTTTAAAATGATGACAACATTGCTTTATGAGTACAAATGTGGATATTTGTTTTTTATCTTGCTGTTATTTTTGAGTTAGTGCGTTATTGGTGTTATTTTATATACATACACGCATACATATCTTTAAACTTATGATGTCAGATTTTTATAGCTTTTTCGTTCATTATACTTGTAAATGTAGACTTACGTTGTCGAGTCCATATGATGATTCATGTTAGCTGACCCCAAATCATTTTGGGACTTAGACTTTGCTGTTGTATACTTGCATATGTAGGGATAGATCAAGTGTGATGATATTTCTTACTTGTTTCTCATTCGTTGGCCCTTTTTTTATTGATGTCAATCATTGATAGGCGATGGGCGATCAAGATGATAGCGGGAAAGTGTTCAAATCTGCAAGAGATTGTGGAAAAAGAATCTGAATTAGTCAAAAGATTAGCAGAGGTTTCAATTTCAGTTCAGGATTTGAATATTACAAAATTGAGGATTTTCCTTTTTCTTCATATAAATGCTAGAAGTCAAACCTTATTATTAATTTATCTTTCTAAGTTTTGAATTATTGCATTTAAGCCTTTTGGTGTAGATAATGCACGTACATATATGCATATACCCAAATTTGCACCAACAGAAAGTTGAAACCAAAGAGCAATCACATAGCTAGGAAACTGTTAGTTAAAGTGTTTTGTTAGCAGCAGCTTGAGTGCTTGACTTTACTTCTTCTATACTTGATCTCTGTTCTTGTTCAGAAATCAAAGATGAATTATCGTGCGTGGAATCACCGTTGCTGGTTAGTTTCATATATGTCTGAAAGTCAGGTGAGATTTAAAATCATCTAATGTACGCTTCAATATCTCCAGCTGCATTTGTACTTCATGCTGTTATTTTTGCCTGTGTATTCACGATGCTAGTCTGAAAGTTCCTTTTTGTGGTTCTTGCTGCTTATTAATCCGTGTGGGTGTATTTAGGTCCTCAACGAAATGGTAAGATATCGAGATTGGGCAGGATTGCATGTTGCTGATAACTCTTGCTTTCACTATCGAACAGTGAGTCTTCCTCCTCAACTCGTATGTTTTTTACCTGCGGAAACACTTGCGCAGACAGACAATTATCTGTTTGCTTGACCCCTTTACCAAGGACAGGTTACTTGACCTTTTGTACACTTTTTAACTTTCCATTGTTCTTTATTGTTCAAAGGGCTGTGAGATATTGTTCTTTAAATTTCAATGCTGCTTTAGATTCTGTGAAGATCAAAATTGCAGCCGCAACCCACAACATACTAAGTAACTTGAGGCCAGAATCATAAGGAAAGTGTAACCTGTGCTTGCTTCTTGGTCCAAGAGATAAGTGGAGTTGAGCCATTACCTGAGACTGCAGCAACTACCCTCAAATATTCCACTAAGCTAGGAACCAAGAAGAGCGTCTGGGGAAAATCTCGGATTGCAACAGCCATCTACTCATACATATCATAAGAAAGCTCAAAATATTTTTTCTTATTGTCTTTTCTTATCCTTAAAGTACAAAAAAGTTCCCGAAAAATATGTCGCCCTTTGATAGTGCAGCTACCTGCTGCTCTTACTCCTTGCATCGATTTAGGCCCGCATGTCTTCCGCTCCCCAATCTACACTCAAATACTTATAATCAAGAGGGTAAAAGGCTCTGGATTGGGATTTTCGTAGTTCCATGTAGTTACTGTTTTTTTTTTTTTTCTTTCTCTGTAGATGGACCCCTTGTCCATCCTTTAGCATTCAATTCTTATTTTAATATAATCTTCTTTTTCTATAAAAAAAAAAAAGTTCAGATGTCCATAGCTCTAGTGGTTCTTACCATTAGTTTTCGTAGTCATTCTTAAAATTCACCTTTTCGTAGTCATTCTTAAAATTCACCTTTTCCAAATTTCTGTCTGCCCAACAAAGACTCATCCAACGTCCTTATCTTCTCCTTCTGTCTTCATCAAAACATTTGGGAACCTTGCTGGAAACAGGTGCTAGATGATAGTTGTGGTCGACTTCACTTTCAGTAGAACAGGCCGAGCACAATCTCCATTGGCTGAGACCTCTGTATTCTCTTTCCCACCCAGACACTGATGCATGTCCCAGAGTTGTCCAATTTTTTTTTTTCTGCATTGTTTTTTGTTAGAACACTCGTCTTCCAACACCGTTCTTTCCACTAGTGCCTCGGATTCTCCATTTTTGACTCAACTTAGTTCCTTCCATTTATGGTATTTATAAAAAGTTATGCCGTTTATACTCCAACTGATCAAGAAGTTGAAACAAGTCTATGTTGAATTTTGCTGTGTATCTGCTGCACTTCCTGCATGAAAATTCAAAGCTAGTTGTGCAGATATCAACTGAGTCATTAACCTCTACTCCCTCTGTCCCAAATTGAATGACCATTTTTGTCCCAAAATGAATGACCTTTTGAAACTTTTCCATCAAAAGACTGTCCCTAAATAATTTTGTTTAAATTTTTTTCATAGTTCATTATATTTTTGCAAAACCAATATTTTGAAAGTGAATAGCAAGAATGTTAATGATTTTTTTTTCTAAATAGACATTTTCGAAATGATCCTTACATTCAAATGGTCATTCATTTTGGGACAGAAGGAGTATGTCTTTTGGAGCTTCCTTTTCAACATATTGAAGAAAAATAACAGCAGATGAGAAATTGATACTTAAGCAATTACAAGCACGGAAGTCATAATATCACTTGAGAAGTCTCTCCTATGATCCTGAAAATGCTAGGCATGGGGTTCAAGCCTATCTAGAGGCATGGATTTGTGTTTATAAATGCAAATTACCGTGTATTAAGTTTCTTCAGATATTTTTTTATACTGTTAGTGGAATCTATCAGAGAAGTCAAAATCATGAACCCAGTGTAATTTGTCTTTATCTGCTTCTCACGCTAAGTTTTACAAATGTTTGAAATTGCATTTGCTTTGAGTTTTATCATGTTACTTCCGGACGCTCGATTTTTTGACTATTTGGCAGCGGTTAATGCTCAGGATGCTGGATGACTCACGGCAGAACCAGGAAACAAATGCATGTGCCAGCCATAGTGTGGAACTTCCTTTAGTGTGGAAGGTTTAGTCTTGTGTTCTCAGAATTAGGAGCTGTGATATTACAGTGGCTGTAATAGACAAAAAAAAAAAAAAAAAATCAAATTTCAAGGACCATATTAACCTAATTCTGCATTGGTATGCAGGACGAGCTTGATTGGGATGCAATGTTGATAAGGCGTTACATTGGGAGAGAGGTATGCGGTTCAACTAAAGCTTTTCTCTCATGTATTGACTTAATCGAGAGTATAACATTCTGATTTCAATTTATTTATTAGATTATTCTTAAGAAAGTTTTGTCCCAAAATGAGTGTAAACTGTCCTTAAATGTTTTTTACCAAATTTTTTTCACTAGTTATTTTATACCCGTAAAACAAAATGTTTAGAAAGTCGATAACAAGAATATTTATACATCTTTGCCATTAAATTATACAAAGAGTGAACATTTTCAGAATGTCCTTTAAAATGAAATTTGGACATTCATTTAGGGACTGAGAGATTAAATAAAACTATAGAAGCTTAATTAAGTTGATGCCAGATGAATTTCCCTTTGTTTGACATATTATTGGTCATGTACGGGCATTACTTTTAACTTGAAATGCCTATAGTTGCTTGAGCTCCATCATTAAGTCGGGCAAGCCATGAATTAGCAATTGTTTTTTACCATTATAGTATACTAATGAGTTCTTGTAATTTAACGACCACATTCCTTTCTGCTGTCCGTTCTGTACTAATATAAAGCATAGAAACACTACAATCACGAATTCTTTCTTCATATGGGTTTCTGCCAACCTTTTTCCATTTATTTATCAATATTGGGCGAGGAAGGAAAAATGAGCTTACAATGTAATTCTTTTATTATTGTAGTTTACTAATAATGGTAGTTCTGTATCACGATTGCCAGGCCTTATGGCTTTATCGCCGTTTCCTCTCCCTTTGTTGGATAAAGCATTTTGCAGCAGATGCTTCCAGGATAGGCATTGATTTGTTCATGGATGATGAATTACAATTCGTCCGTTCTTGCACAACTATTACTGATGACGTATTTGAGGATTACGAGTTACAAGTAAAGTTTTCCGCTACTTATCTTTTGTGGTTGATTAAGGTGACTCATGTTTTCTCGGGCATTCAGTTATTTTTCTTTTGATGTATTGGAACTTTTAGGTTAATGTTGTTTCCTTATAGCTGCTTTTTCCTTTGTGTTTATAGCAAATGCAGGATTCTGCTCCAGGGGTTGAGCCTCGAGAGAAGATGGGGCATGAACTAGAGGCAATTCTGAATAAGGTATGCCCAGAAAAGGCATTCCTTTGGCAGTTTTTAAGAACATAAAAATGAGGGAATCATTCAAGCAATTTTATAGATTTCTGCCTTTTTTTGTTGGTATCAATGTTTGTTAGGTCATCTGTAGAGGGACACAATTTGGATTATTTTTTTGTTACCAAAATATACCTTTTAAATTTAATAATTTTGCTGAATGTTCATTTTTGAAAAAGTATCGATTAAAATGTTCTCGTTGCTCAAAGTCGCTATTAGTAACAACTACTTAATGACTTGAGGCTTACTGCTTAGCAATACAAATACGCCTAAAGTTGCTACTTGCAGTAGCGACTTTAGAGTCTCTGTTACTAACGACGACTTTACATGGGCTGGAATTTGTAAGGACCTACTGCTAGAAGTCGATTCTTTGAGCAAAAGACGCATCTTGGTAAATACTTTCTGAAAATGAACATTTTAGAAATTATTAAACTCAAAAGGTATATTTTGGTAAAAAAAAATCCACAATTTGTTTGGTACCTAATGGACTTTTTGTTAAAAAAAAAATAAAATCCACAAATCAAAATATTGAGTCCCTTATTGCTTGTAACTTTGGAGATTGCCACATACAAATACAGGCTGAGAAGGTAGAGTCCAATCTGATGGGCCCATAATCATTATAGGCACAAACACCTTCACGCCAACATTCTTTCTGGAAAGCATTCTTGCTTCAACCACATGTTTTCCTAGATTCGTGACGATCATTCTCGTTCCATTGCATAACCATATGTTTTCCTAGATTCGTGATGATCATTCTCATTCTATTGCATAGCTTTGATGCTTGATCAGTGTTCCTGAGTAGCATGACTATACATCTAACCTTAGACGAATATTAAGGTTCGGCTATCTTGAGCATTTAATCGTATTAAGAAACTCAATAGAAAATATATTCTTGTGGCCAGCAATATCTCCGTCCTCCTTGCTGATGCTATCTGAACTTATGTACTCCACCTCTTAACAATGACATCACATAATCATTGATAATATTTACTATTTCATTCGTTGGTGCCAAAACAGATCTATTATGAAAGAATCATCAAGAAACATGTCATGTAATATGTTAGGATACGTATATTCAATGATATTTGCAATAGGATCAACTGAATCTCATATTCAATGATAGTTGCAATATGATCAATTGTATCTCTTATTAGAATGTCATCCGGTATGTTAATATCAACTTCTCCATCATTTTCTCCATCGGCATCCCCATCTCCAACCCGTAATGTCCATTTAGTAAAATCCTTGGTCTCCAAAGCATTAGAAGAAGATGATCTGACCTACATATGTAGACAATGATTGATATAAAATATTTAATGACTGAAATAGGGAAACGTAAATATTGAGAGTTTAATATCAGATGAGTTTACATGTATTCTCATGTTTTTTGTCAATTTAAGTACCTCACACGAATTCTAAAGTTTAGATGAACTAATGGTAGCATGCACAATATCATGCCGGCTTCCTTTGGAAACAATCGACAATATTTGCCTGAAATATCCTTTAAACACAACAACTAATCCACCGAATGGCTTATTAGAGCAACGACCATCGGTCGTACACATAATGTCCCTCAAGCTACTGTCAAGAGCCTCGAAATAGTGCTTGTGGGTCATTTGAGCCTCATCCCAAATTATGAGCTTTGTTTTCTTTAGAAGACCACACACTTCAGAATCCGGTTTGATATTGCTGCATGTTGAGCTTCTTTCGACTGGATGGGTATACCGAATTTGGAGTGAGCAGTTCTACCCATCGAAAGAAGCAAAGAAGCAATACCGCTAGAAGCCACAGGAAGAACTACATTCCTCCTACTTCGTAAGGCCAAGCATAATGTCTTCCGTATAAAAGTCTTTCCCGTACCTCCATACCCATACAAAAAGAACACTCCACCATTGCTACTATCAACTATAGTCATAATCTTATCATAAACCATCTTTTGTTATTCGGTCAAACATGTATATAATTTATAGTGCTCAACCTTCGTCTCATCTACATTGTTTGACATTTTATCTAATATTAGCATATTCTCCGCATCACATATAACATAAGTGCTAGGTTTAAGCGTATCTTTAAAATTATGGAGAGTGCTGCAATTCCCTGCTAATAACTTTATCAATTTCATCCGATGCAAAATTTTTAACTTGCTCGTCATCGAGTGTTAGATCTGTATATAAGCAATTGATTCACATTAAGAAGAAAATGCTCAAAAAATGATTAATAAAATTGAGTTAAAATAATAATATATGCAGTGTGATACATTTAATAAATTTTAAGATATTTCATAAAAAAAAAAAAAAAGAAATCTAACATATTAAAACATTTACCATGATTGTTAAAATTTTTTTGATGCTTGTAGATGTTATCATCCGACATAAGTTGCCAAATTTTATTTAAGACCTGTTGTGGCCTCGACATGCTATTAAATAGTAGTAGTATCACGAATAGTCTTCTTAAGAATTTCGGAGATCCCCATTCATTTGATTCTTTGATTCCATCGACATATTCTTTGTCATAGTCTAACAATCCTAGAGTATAACATGCTGCTTTGTTATCATCGTACATGGTGCCATTTACAGTTTTCAAATCATTATATGACATCTAACACCAGCATTATTATTCAACATTATTCTCAAATAGTATATATATCCTGAATTAATGGGGACACGGTAAATTCGTCATATTGTTGTGCCTTTATTTCTAGGACATCATTCTTCTTTAGCTTATTCCAAACAAAATGTTGCGAAAATTCTTAATATTTGTAATGTCAAGCCTCTGGATTTTCACGATTGGTTTTCATCTATTGTAAAAATTGTGATTGGCTAACAGTAGGTTTACCCATAAGACCTGAAAGATAATCGTCATCTTTGAAAGAAATGCGTTGGTCTCCTTCTAAATGGAAAGATAAACGTTCTACGGGTGACCTGAAATGAATATCGAATCAAATATTCTGCACATCACATCACAATGCAGAAACATATCGGCAATCGACGTACCTTTTCACTTCATCGTCCACGCAAAACCTTACCCCTATTCTATCGCTTTCCTCGATGATATACTTGAATAAATACTTTATTGACTTGTTTTGATTACAATAATTCACGTTACGTTGATGTGAGCATGATACTTCAAAAATAACTCTACATTATAAGGTACAATGTACCTATTATCAAGCAAAACTCTACCTTTTTCTACGAAGGCACCAATATCTCTTTTTATATAGACATGATATCCGTTCTCGTCAATGGATGTGTCTTCGTTAAAGCTTTTAGTGAAGTTCTTTTAGCATCTATTTTTATCCATGCACATGGATTTGGGTTAGCGGCACTACAAGTATCGTGTACCATATTTTCTTTCACAACCTCATGCAATTTCGGGTTAGTTTCTTTGTCGGGAATCTCATCACATTTCCACTTGTCGACATTCTCGGCAATTCGTGCTTGGTCCTTACGGTTGAGGAAAAGAATGAGCATGAAAAAGACCTCGTTTTTGAAACTCCACCATGTAAATAACTGCATCGAATAAGCATGTGAATACATAAAATTATTGAACCTCAAGAATAATATAATATGTTAGTTAATATTTACCCCATTTGTCCCACTATTGCTATTATTGCTACTTTTGATCAACTTGATTACACTTTAACTAATAATTTAAATTAAAAATAATTATTATAATGAAGATTTAAAAATTATTATTGTATCATGTTTAATAATATTTTCAATAACAATTTTGTAATTTTGATAATGATAATTATTTTTTATTTAAATTATTGGTCAAATTGTAATAAAGTTTTCCAAAAGTAGCAAAAATAGTGGGGTGAAGTAATAAATATATTTTATTAAGAAATGATATTCAAATGTAACACATATATAATGTGGGAAAAATGTCTTACATACATTAGGCTCGCCAATTTTTTTATCCTTCAAATCATTTATCAATTCATGTAGTTTCATTTTAAAAATCCTACATATTATATCAGGCATCTTCGGGTCTTTTGAACAAATCTTGTAATCTCTGGCAATTTTGGATTGTATGTAAATGTGATAAGGATTGAAGGATATCCTGTCCCCCTGCAAATAGCTAACGCATCCTGAAAACTTCGAGTCATCCACCGCTGCCCTCTGGTGTATGTTGATGGCAACACAACTCGTCTGCCTGAAGATGATGAGCCGATATCTTCTCTTGAAGCTGTATCCGAAAGTTAGCTATAAGATTCGGCCCGAGAGCGGGTTGATTTGTAAAGAATCTATTGAAGCCTCTGTGTATCATCATTATGTATGCATCAACCACGAATTGTTGCAGTAGTCTTCAACTTCTCATAAGTTGTGGTCCTTATGTATACCTCTTTTGGAGCCGGAATGATAAGAACTCATTCAACGAAAGAATAGATCGCTTTGCCGTAGGAAATTGATTTATTGGAATATCTGTATAGTATCTATCTTCCCCATAAACAAACAAACAAACAGGGGGTACTGAAAAGGAAGATAACATGTGTTGAATTCGTGAATTTGTTTTAGTTCACTGGACTGTTTCTCAACCATAATGTCTCTTACATTATTACATTATGTGTATCTTCAATATCACCCTCGATTTCAGGAGTTGATGGCAAATTATATATTCTTCCATCCTTAGATCGTTTTCCTATCGGTCCGAGCATTACCTCACTAGAATTTCTCAATGAAATACGTTCTGCAACTATTCAGTAAATCTTTGCATACGGGTTGTTTCATCAACTATTTTTCTCAAGTCCGCTACAATGGATTTGTTGAAGTTTGAAGACTTATGTTTACTATTCATTTGAAGGCAATTAATATAACATTAATAGATATTTCACATGATATGTACATAAAGCACACAATGATATAACGTACATTATGAAAGAAAAATACCTGATCGCTTTTATTCTATTTGTAACTTCGTTATCGGTGTCATATATAATAATTGTGTGAATTGTGGAGGGGCTCCTTCGTTGGGCAATAGTGATCCGATTCGATGAACATTCTGACCTCCCAACTTAAATGCATAAGGACCTCTTTCTTAATTTATGCTCTTATCAATCGTCCCCCCTCCTCCTATCGATGTAAATGCATACATCATGTTGTAGGCACGTATATTATTCATAATTGTTTTGCTATTTTCGTGTCTTTTCTCTACAAGATCACGCATCAATTTAGGCGGATGTTTCACGAGAGGGATTTGTACTTGACCATGCATGCAACATAATGAGAATTTTGGCTTCGTAGCTGGCTTGTTCTTTAGAGTCCTCTATTCGTTCCAAAATAAAGCCTGCCAATGATCAATTTATAATCTACATCTCCAATATCCCAATAAGCTGCATATGTAAAATAAACTAAAATGTAACTGATTTTTTCAAAGCATCAAGTATTCAATGTATTTATATTTTACTATTTAGCAAACAAATTAAAACAAACAAAATACTTTTAAAGTACAATTATATTTTCCAACTAATCTCTTAAACCATACATGTGCTTTGTTGTGCAATTTCCTTCATCTTTTTTTTCCTATTACCTCATGATGTTCTTGCTTTATCTTTTTCATTTGTTTGCAAGTTATTTTGTGATTCAATCTAGAAATAATATTGATATATGTTATAGCATGATATGATGATAAGAATTATAAAATTATAAATACAGAAGCGTCGTAAACAATAAAAATAGTGAAAATTTGTTATTTTGGTTGATTTCGTGTACTTGTATCCATGAAATTAAGTGAGTTATTGCTCTCATTTACTTGATGTTGAATTTCAAAATTTAAGTGATCATAATTCAAGTTTGTGTTGAGGAATTTCAAAACTCCATTAGTTTAGTTTGGCTAATTGGCCTACCACGTCTTATAACTTTAAAGGTTGTTGGATTAGTGCCAGTTGGCTACGATAAATGTGTAATATTGATTAGTAATGATTTAACAATTTTTATAATATAAAATATTTGAAAACACAATTAATATTCTTACCATTTGTTAGACTATATCACTACTACATTTCTGACCTAATGTAACGCCAATTTTCGTTGCATTAGGGTCCAAAAACCGTTACATTAGGCCTAATGTAACGCCAAATGGCCGTTGCATTCTCTTGCGTTGCATTAGGTCTAATGCAACGACATAGTAAGCTAATGTAACGCCAGAGCTTTGGCGTTGCATCAGGTAAATACCTGATGCAACGCCAATTTTAAAACTATATGAACACCTAATGCAACGCCAAAAAGAACCTAATGTAACGCCAATTTAAAAAGTGGTTGAATACCTAATGTAACGCCAAAAATTAGATGAGTCCATAATTTCACAATTTTATTAATTTTTTTAATTTTCTTTTTCAATATATATATATATATATATATATATATATATATATATATATATATATATATTTTAAAAAATATATATATTTATTCTCAAATCAATCCCTTAACTTTTTTTTTCTCAAATCAATCCCTTAATATTTTTATTCTCAAATTAGTCCCTTCACTTTTTTATATTCAAAACAATTTTTGCATTTTCAAAAGTAACACTTTGCTCCACCACCATCCACCACCGTCCACAACAATCGACAACCATCCACAAATCAACCAGTACAACTTATTATGCATATCGTCTATAACCTAAATATTCAGACTCAAAATTGATTATACGAAACACAAAATTTTCAATACAATTTTCTAGATTCAAGGAAATTTTTGCCCTTGGGTTCACAAGATGAAGCATAGTCAAGAAACGTGGCAAAGTCAGTGTCCAGACTTTGAAGGATTTACAAGAACTGTATGAAGCACGCTCTTGTATTTCCCATTGCTAAGTATCTGTTTCCATATAAAAACAATTAATAGAATTATTTAAGAATTAGTACGGTGAAGAGATGACGGAAAGACGGAGTGTGCGAAGAAAGAGAAGGAGACGGAGATGACCGGATCTGTGGCGGAGTGTGCGGAGAGAAGGATACACCGTTGGGTTGCCGTTGCGAGTCGTCGGAGACGATGAAGGGTAGTGGCGTGGGTTGGGGAAAGAAAAGACGAGGAAGGTTGCCATGGATTACTCGATGGGGAGAGTCGAATTGAGGGGAAAGGGAAGGGTGGGATTCCGGTGGAGTGCAGTGGAAAGAGAGAGACGGAGAGAGAAATTGTGGGCATGGATTCCGGCGGCACAGTGCACGGAGAGCGGAGAGAGAGAGAAATGAGGAGAGAATTAAACTGAATGAAAAGAAAATGAAAATAAAGAGAGAGAAATGAGGAGAGGAAGAGAGATTTATTGGTTTTAATTTGATTAATTGTGGACCGTTGGATTGAATGTGTGAATAGTTGGATTTGATTTTGCTCATAATCCGCGTGATTATATGAGAACCAATAAAACAATGCCACATGGCATTGTTTTATTGGGTCTCAAATAATCACGCGGATCATGAGCTAAACCAAATCCAACCATTCACACATTCAATCCAACGGTCCACAATTCTAATAATACATAATATCAAAAAAGTAAATATTTTTATATTATATATTATATATTTTTATTTCTTTAAAAATTATTAGTAATAATACTTAATAATAATACTAATAATGATGCTATTATTAATAATACTTAATAATAATACTAATAATTTAAACTATAAAATAATATTATGCCTAATATCAATAATATTTATTATCAATAATATTTATTAATGAATTATTAATATTAATTAATTAATATTAATAATAGTACTAATAATTAATTATGCCTAATAAATTTTTAAAAAAACTTTCTTACCAAAAGAAGTCTAAAATATTTATCTCAATTCAGAAATAAATTTTAAAGAAAAATAATACTTAATAATAATATTAATAATAACTAGTAATAATACATAATATCAAAAAAGTAAATGTTTTTATATTATATAATTTAATATATTAATAATAATTATTATATAATTAATAATAATTTAATAAATTACTAATTATTATTATATATTTAATAATAATAATGTTATTAATTAATAATAATACTCATTAATTTAATAATTTAAACTTCTAAGAAATATTAATATACGTAAGTAATAATTGATAGAAATATTTGGTTAATTTCTAACTTATTTTATATAATTTTTTTTTTAAAAACTTCCTTACCAAAAAATGTCTAAAATATTTATCTCAATTCAAAAATAAATAAAAAAAAATATATATCCTATAGGGTATACCCTATACTCTATAGGGTATACCCTATACCTTATACCAAAAAATGTCTAAAATATTTATCTCAATTCAAAAAATGTCTAAAATATTTATCTCAAACCAAAAAATGTCTAAAATATATATCATATAGGGTATACCCTATACCATATACCCTATAGGGTATACCCTATAGGGTATACCCTATAGGGTATAGGGTATACCCTATACCATATGCCCTATGCCATATACCTTATACCCTATAGGGTATATCCTATACCCTATAGGGTATACCCTATAGGGTATAAGGTATAGGGTATACCCTATAGGGTATAGGGTATACCCTATACCATATGTCCTATGCCCTATACCTTATACCCTATATCCTATACCCTATATTCTATAGGGTATACCCTATACCCTATACCTTATACCCTATAGGGTATACCCTATACCCTATAGGGTATACCCTATATCATATGTCCTATACCCTATAGGGTATAGGATATACCCTATACCCTATAGGGTATACCCTATACCCTATAGGGTATACCCTATATCCTATAGGGTATACCCTATACTCTATACCCTATGGGGTATACCCTATACCCTATAGGGTATACCCTATACCATATACCCTATACCCGATAGGGTATACCCTATACCATATGCCCTATACCTTATACCCTATACCCTATAGGGTATACCCTATACCCTATAGGGTATAGGATATACCCTATACCCTATAGGGTATATCCTATACCCTATACCCTATAGGGTATACCCTATATCCTATAGGGTATACCCTATACCCTATAGGGTATACCCTATATCATATACCCTATACCCGATAGGGTATACCCTATACCATATGCCCTATACCTTATACCCTATACCCTATAGAGTATACCCTATACCCTATAGGGTATACCCTATACCCTATACCATATACCGTATACCCTATAGGGTATACCCTATACCATATGCCCTATACCTTATACCCTATACCCTATAGGGTATACCCTATACCCTATACCCTATAGGGTATACCCTATACCATATACCCTATACCTTATAGGGTATACCCTATACCCTATACCATATGCCCTATACCTTATACCCTATACCCTATAGAGTATACCCTATACCCTATACCCTATAGGGTATACCCTATACCCTATACCATATACCCTATACCTTATAGGGTATACCCTATACCATATGCCCTATACCTTATACCCTATACCCTATAGGGTATACCCTATACCCTATACCCTATAGGGTATACCCTATACCATATACCTTATACCTTATAGGGTATACCCTATACCCTATACCAAATGCCCTATACCTTATACCCTATACCCTATAGGGTATACCCTATACCCTATAGGGTATATGGTATACCCTATACCATATGCCCTATACCCTATGCCCTATATCCTATAGGGTATACCCTATACCCTATAGGGTATACCCTATACCCTATAGGGTATACCCTATACCCTATAGGGTATACCCTATACCCTATACCTTATAGGGTATACCCTATACCCTATAGGGTATACCCTATACCATATACCCTATACCTTATAGGGTATACCCTATACCCTATAGGGTATACCCTATACCATATGCCCTATACCTTATACCCTATAGGGTATACCCTATACCCTATACCCTATAGGGTATACCCTATACCCTATAGGGTATACCCTATACCATATGCCCTATACCTTATACCCTATACCCTATAGGGTATACCCTATACCCTATGCCCTATAGGGTATACCCTATACCCTATAGGGTATACCCTATACCCTATACCCTATACCCTATAGGGTATACCCTATACCCTATAGGGTATACCCTATACCATATGCCCTATACCTTATACCCTATACCCTATAGGGTATACCCTATAGGGTATAAGGTATAGAGTATAGGGTATAGGGTATAAGGTATAGGATATAGGATATAGGTTATAGGTTATAGGGTATAGTGTATAGGGCATAGGGTATAGGGTATAGGTTATAGTGTATAGGGTATAGTGTATAAGGTATAGGGTATATGGTATAGGGTATAGGGTATAGGATATAGGATATAGGTTATAGGGTATAGTGTAGGGTATAGGGTATATGTTATAGGATTTTGGCGTTGCATTAGTAATTTAGGCGTTACATTAGGATTTTGGCGTTGCATTAGTAATTTAGGCGTTACATTAGGATTTTGGCGTTGCATTAGAGTCGTTACATTAGCTCTGGCGTTGCATTAGATGCGTTACATTAGCTCTGGCGTTGCATTAGATGCGTTACATTAGCTCTGGCGTTGCATTAGCCGTTACATTAGCTCTGGCGTTGCATTAGATGCGTTACATTAGCTCTGGCGTTGCATTAGATGCGTTACATTAGCTCTTGGCGTTACATTAGATGCGTTACATGCGTTACATTAGGTCAGAAATGTAGTAGTGTATGTAGGAAATATTGGTCGAATTAAATGACTAACGGTGGTCGGAGTGACACCTGAGAGAAATATAATTTAACTAATTATGACATCATGCAACACACTTATCGATAAATAGTTTAATGACATGTAACTTAGGTTGAAACAAACAAAGACTGCTGTTAACTATAAAAAAGCATATGCTCCCTCCGTCCCACCTCAAACAGACTTTTCGCATTTTCGTTCGTCACAGCTCAAATCGGAGTTTCTAATGGCAAAGAATCTTTACTATTCCTCTTGCTCATTCTCTATCCTACTTTAATTTTATACTTGCAACAACAATCAATTTACTATCCCTCCAACTCATTTATTTCCTATTTTACTTTTAATGACCATAACACCTGTCTCCTACATTACTTTTCATTAATCAGTGTGTGCCCTAAAAGTTGGTTCAGTAGTATGAGATGGAACAGAGAGAATATAAAAAATATTCAAACAATTAAAAAATATTAATATTTTTACTGTTCTTAATGTTACTCATAGGAAATATTGGAATCATTAATTGACTTTGACCTGCGGATAAAATAAAAGGGTTAGAGCGATCACATTTAAAAAGTAATCTAATAGTGGGAAAAAAACAAAGTAAAGTTGAACGACAACATTTGAAATCACAAAAATATTTACGCAAACACTATAATCAAGAATTACCTCGTGATGTTCTCATTTTATATTTTTTATTTGTTGGCAAATTGTTTTGTAATTCAATCATCACAAAATCTTGTACTCTCACGGAATCATGATTTTTTTTTATTGAGATATGTAAAAGCATGATAGGATGATAATTGTATAAAATATATAATAAGTATGGAAAGCTTCAAAAATCATTTAAAATAGTGAAAATTGGTCATTTTTAATATTTTATTTGTACCTGTATCCATGCGAATAAGTGAGCCATTGCTCTCATTTACTTGATGTTGAATTTCAAAATTGAAGCGATCAACATTCGGTTTTTTTTTTTTTTTTTTTTTTGAGGGAATGCAAAACTCTAGTACTTTGGCTAATTGGCCTACGACGCTTTATCAATTCCAAGTTTGTTGGGACTAATACATGACTCAAATTCACATCATCGAAAAGAGAAATGTTTTCAGTTTCTTGTTGTCGATTCTCAGAATTAGAGTAATCAATATCCAATCTTATTTTGAGAGATTGTAAACCCCTAAACTTTGACTAATCGGCCTACCACATCTTCTAACTTTTAAGCTTGTTGGATTAGTACCGATTAGCGTGAAAGCTACAATAAAAAAAGAGTAATGATTATTAGTAATGCTATAACAATTTTTATAATATAAAATATTTGAAAATGCACAATTAATATTCTTACCGTTTGTAACATTATATGTAGGAAATATCGGTCGTATTAAATGACCACTAGTCAGAGTGCTAGTAACACCTGATAGAAAATATAAAATAACTAATTATGATATCACACAACACACTATATAATTTACTATTTTTTAATCATAACTCATAAAGTGTTTGATTTAGGTAACAAAAAAACAAAGGTACTATGAAAAAGAATATATATGTATATGGATGGATCCGACAATTTTCCAAACAATTAAAAAATATTATTATTCTTACTGTTCAAAATGCTACTCATAGGAAATGTCGGCGACATTAATTGACATCCAATTGCGAATAAAATAAAGCGAATGGAGTGATTATATTTAAAATAGTAATCAAACTTAGTGACCAAAATAAAATATGGGTGATAAAAAGGTAGCTCACAACTGGAGAAAGACAATTTAAAAATCTTACGATTAGTTGACAACATGGCTCTTTGATTACCAATCGGGACTATTATTGGATGCTTTTCCATCTCTTTACTTTTTTGTTGCTTTTACTTTTTACCAAATGCTTTGTTCATTATAGTTCTAAAAACAATACACAAAGTATTAACTTCAATACATTGGTAAAATTGCTTTTAAACCTAAAAAACCATGATTCTATATGGACAACAACTGATGTATAAGTGTCATCTATGTAAGAGAACATTATCCCACATCGGGAATAAACAAGACTTGTCTCTAACATATAAGGATCCTGGGCCACTTCCCTTGATACCAATTGGTTTAAGGTGGAACCTCAGACTTTAACATGGTATCAGAACTGGTCCATTACACGTGCAGGCCCAACGGCCCACGATGAACCCTCCGCGCCACCCACCATCCAGTCCACGTTGTAAGCCTTTGGCAAAGCCCGACTACACGTGAGGGGGTGTGTAAGAGAACATTATCCCACATCGGGAATAAACATGACTTGTCTCTAACATATAAGGATCCTGGGCCACTCCCCTTGACACCAATTGATTTAAGGTGGAACCTCAGACTTTAACCATCTAGATACATACACATGATTTTAGAGGTTTTCTTTTTTTATGAACATATTCTGCTCAAATGAGCCATGTGGAATTCCAAATATGATCCATATTGCAAATTGCTAGATGACATGTGGCACAAATGATGGTGGGTTTTTATTTTTGTAAATTCAAATATAAAATTTTCAATATAAAAACTATTATAAATGTTAATACTTATCTAAAACTAACAGTTTAAAATATTATCAACTTAAAAATAGCATTTTAAATAAAGATTAAAATTCTCAGTTTAGGTATGCCTCACTTTATTAGTCTATTAATATCCCAAAGCTTTCTTATTACAACCTTTTCTAAGCAATTACACCAAGCAATGCTTTTGATGATTGATGTTAGTCAAATATATGCTTAGGTTTAGAATTGCTTAATCCCAATCAAACAAGCATTAATGTGGACCCCTAATTTTAATTAGACCAAATAGAATTTTTCTATGTATGATAGGTTCCCTTAGTGCATGTGCCAGTGTTTTTATTTTGTGATTTTCTCAAGGAATGAAGACTTGAAGAACTGAAGATTTCCATCGGCCTGTGAGTTACTCTGTGAAGCTTCCTAACCGGTTGACCTCTCAACCGGTATACCTGTCTAATCGGGCACCTTACCTAGCCGACACAACGCTTGCCGGTTATGTCCCTTCTCTTGCCGGTTAAAGCTTTCTCAACAAGCCTCCTTTCAGCCATCCTAACCGAAGCATTTATTGCTCCCAACTACCCAGCCACTACTTTAGCTAAAGTGGGTAAAGCAGCATGCTGAATGGACGCTGAAGTGACATTCCTGCGGCTGTCAGAAGCTCAAAATGGATTGTCAAAATAACCAGTACTCACATTCATCCAACCACTCAAGGAAAATCTTCTCTCTCCTATCTCAGGCATTAAATGCAAAGATACTCCCATTCAAAGGCATGCATGCTCAAGTCATCATTGCAACCTCTTCCAAGACAACGGCTCCTTCATTTGAAGTTCACTATAAATAGCTTCCCTGGAGCATTGAAGAAGGTTGGTGCATTTATGATCCTTGAGAGTGAGCTGCTTTGAACTACCAACCTGCAAATTCCTTAGTTCAAAGCATTCAAAGCAAGTTCATTTATTCACTAGACATCTCTGTAGGACTTAAACACTGAGCACCTCAATCAATACTGTAGTGTTCCTTCATTAGACTACTTATGGAACACATTGATTGATTCACACACAACACCCTAGAGAAATCAGCTCAACTTGTGAGCACATCTCTAGAAAACATCTGGTCTTTATTGTAGCACGATCCGTTAGTGGTCACATTTAGTTTGGCAGTCTTCAATCATTGGCTTGCAACTTGTAATAGGTAGGATCCATTAATATAGTAGTGCACTTTCACAAATCCAAGTTCTGACCAAACTTCGTAGAGGACGTAGCAGTTATTTAACACTGTGAACCTCTTCAAACAATGTGTCATTTCTTCGTGTGCTTGTTTATTTCTTGTTATGTAGTTGTAACCGGTTGATAATCTCTCAACTGGTCATAACCTATTGACTCAACTTACAGTTTAACTTGTTTGTCTTACTTGGAAATAAAATTTGTTCTTGTTGCATGAGAATTTAACTTACTGGCTTTGAAACTTTACCTTACCGGTTTTATATACTTACCTAACCGAAATCTCTGCTGTGCAAAATTACTTCACCGGTTAGTAAGTGTGTTACCTACAACCATTTTCAAAGACTAAGAGTTTTTAGGAAAAACTTTGAACAGGCTATTCACCCCCCCTCTAGCCTGATTCCTACCATTTGGGACCTAACAATTGGTATCAGAGCAAGCAATTTTCGAAAATCATTTTTCCAAGCTTAACCGCTTGAATTGCCAATTCCAAAATGGCAGGAAAACTCATGCAAACATGGAACATGGCGACTATTCCCATGTTGAACGAAAACGAATTTCCAGTATGGAAAAACAGAATCATGCGGTATTTGGAGTCAATAGATGATAGGTTAACTACTGTAATCAGAGATGGTCCCATGACACCCCTAAAAATCAATCTTGCAACCAGAGCACCCAAAACTCCTCTCATGGATCATGCCGATAGAATGTCTGAACAAGATTTTGAGGTTTATGAAACCTATGTGCCAAAACCACGTGAAGAGTGAACCGAGGATGACAAGATCTGTGATTCCTTGGACAGAAAAGCCTTACACATCTTAACCTCAGGACTTGATGGCAGACTGTACAAACAAGTTCAATGCTATGAGACTGCTCAACAAGTATGGCAAAGTTTACTCAGATATTTTGAAGGAGATCAAGTGGCCAAGGACAATAGACTCTACAAAAGTGTTGCGGAGTTCGAGTCCTTCAAGAAGAACCCAAATGAGACGTTAAAGGAAACGTACGATCGTTTCTGCGAGGTGAGTAATTCTTGTGCATCTTTAGGAAGAGTTTGCACTATGAAAGACCTAAACATGAGATTCCTCAATTCTCTTGGAGATTTGTGGCATGTCAAGGTTGCTATTTTGAAAGAATGCCGAGATTTGAATGTTACTCATATCCAGAACATTGTTTCAACTTTGTTTTTGTATGAGGAAGAACTCAACCGTCTGAGTGGAGTTCAAAAACAATTTAAAAATTTATCTCTGCCAGCTCAAACCGAGATTTTCCCTGGCTCTTCTTTGCTAAACAGCCAACCTACCAATTATTCTCCCTCAATCTCTCAGCCTCATCCAACTTAAGTCAATCCCTCATCTAGTATCCCCTTTGAGGAAGAAGATGAGTTTGCTGCCTTCGCAAGAAACTATAGAAAGTTCAAGGATTTTAAAAGATCCCAATACTCCCACAGCAAACCCTTCCAACCTAAATCCTCATCATTCCAAAGATCTGGAAACTTCCAAAGAAAAGGCCAAACCTCAACCTCAACCGATGGTAAGAATGCCCAAGGTGAGCTTGTGTGTTACAACTGCAGAAAATCCGGCCATTTTGCTTCTAAATGTCCTCAACCAAAGTACGAATTTCTGAGGAAGAAACCTTTCAAGAAAAACCCTAGATCTAAGAGCTTAGTTGCCGAGGAAGGAACCGAAAAGGCTATGCCAGTATGGTTTGAGACTGACTCTGAGAATGAGGATGCTGACATAGATGAAGAAGCTGATGTCAGTTTTGTTGCTATTGAAGGAACCGAGGACAAACCCATCTCCCTGCAGTCACCTATCTATAGATACCCCAACTCCAATGAACAATCATCTTACAATGACCAGACCAACCTATGAGATCTCCCTTGACCTATTTTGACGATCCTATTCCCAAGGCAGATAATCCCTATAACTTTAAAATCCAAAACATAGGTGGATCCCAAAATGGTCCGTGTAAAACCATGCCCACTCTCAGACCGCTGATGCAACCGATTCAACAGACCTATCAAGCTCAAGCCTTACCGATTTCCTCTTATCAACCGACACTTGAGCCCCGACCGATTCAATTTCTAAAGACTCTAACCGAGTCAAGCCTTCAACCGATATCATCCCTACCTAATTTTGAACCATCATCCTCAACCTCTCAGCCTACCGTTGACCCTATACCAAATATGTCTAAGTCTGAAATGGCAGAGGTGATGAATGAGCTCTTCTCAGATTTTGAAAAATTAAATGAAGCTCACAAAATTATGGCTGCAAATTTTAAAAAGATCACAACTGAAAATGACTCTTTGAAGGCTGAAATAAAATTTTTGAAAGAAAGTAAGCTAGAGTCTGATCAGTTGAAGAAAGATAATCAAGGACTCAGTGGGAGACTAAATATCTGCGTTAGTCAAGTTGCTGATCTTGTGTCAAGAAATAATTCTCTTTCAAAATCTATTGACACCTTTACAAAATGTCGAGCTGCTGTGGAGACCATTGTACAAGATCAGATGTCTCCTAACAGAGATGTGACATCTGGTATAGGCTTTACCTCCAGCAGCAATGATAAGGACAATGACAGCAAAGACAAACCAGTTACTAAGTCTGTTACTGAAAACTTGATGGGTAAATTTGATGATGCTCAATCCAACTTGCTTAAGAGAGAGTTAACTAGACCTTTCAGTGTTGTTCCACATAACTATCCCAAGATTCAGGAACAGATGAAGGCCAAGGTTGACAAGAACAAATCCCAATGGTCCGAGGTAGCTGATCCTGAGTTAGGATAATATGTCCCTCTCAGTGATGGTGACAGCAAAGGTGAAATTAAAATTGCTGACCATGTTGCAGGTAAGAAAACCTCAACCGGTAAGGAAGCCATCACCGGTAAAGGTCCGACCGGTCAGACAACCGTCACCGGTCAACCAACCGGTAAAGGCACCTCAACCGGTAAAGGTATTTCTAAACCTATGCAACCGGCCAACAAAGGTAAATCCATCACCTTCGTCCCCAAAGGATCTGTTTCTTCTGGTCAATCAGTAAACCCCTCTGAAGCATTGGCAAAATTGAACATCAACTCATCTAAACCCTCACAGCCATCTTCTAATAAACGTACAAACTGTGGTTTTATTGGTCACAAGGCTTATAAATGACTCTTGAAGCACCTATCTGGATCCACTGAGTCTAAAAGTTCAGGTGGTGGCCAGGTATGGCTGCCAAAGAGGAACTAACTCTTTGGACCCGAAAGAATAAGGGGGACCATAAGCTTACTGTTTTATTTTAGGAATTCTTAATGGCCTCAACCGATGCCGGTAAGGATGTTTGGATTATGGACAGTGGATGCTCTAGGCATATGACTGGACATGCCGATCTCCTAACCGATCTTGAAGAAGCATCTGGTCCTCCAGTTGTCTTTGGTGACAACGCAAAGGGTAAAATTATTGGTCGTGGATCCATCAAAAAAGGTACAGTCATTGTACAGAAGGTATCTTTGGTGGATGGTCTGAAACACAACCTTCTCTCTATATCACAATTCTGTGATAAAGGTATGCATTGTATTTTCAATTCTTCCAACTGTTATATGAAAGACATTGCTACAGGTGAAACACTTCTCACTGGATATAGAAAAGGTAATGTGTATGCTATAGATTTAAACAATGTTTCGAATGTTACTAATGTCTGTTTTGTAGCTAAGAACATCAGTGAGAAATCCTGGCTATGGCACAAGAGACTCAGCCACTTGAACTTCAAATATCTATCCAAGCTGGCCAATAAAAATTTAGTTGTCGGCTTACCTCAATTGTCCGCTGATCATGGAAGGAAATGCAGAGCCTGCCAATTAGGAAAACAACATAAAGAATCATTCCACAGCAAGCCCTGCATGTCTACCTCTAGGTGCCTCCAGTTGCTACATATGGATCTGTTTGGCCCCACAACAACTGCCAGTTTAGGGGGCAGCAAATATGCTTTGGTTGTTGTAGACGATTTCTCAAGATATACCTGGGTGGAGACTTTTGCTTCAAAAGATGATACCTATGAAGTTGCCATCAGACTATTCCTTCTACTTCAAACTCAAAAGGAATGTGACATCATCAGTATGAGATCAGATAATGGAACGGAGTTCAAAAATAATGGAATCGCTCAGTACTGTGATGATCATGGAATAGATCATAATTTCTCAGCTGCTGGAACACCGCAACAAAATGGTGTAGTTGAGAGAAAGAACAGGACCTTGATCGAAGCTGGAAAAACAATGATATCCGAAGCTAGGCTTCCCAAGTATTTTTGGGCCGAAGCTATCCATACAGCTGCTTCACCCAGAATAGATCATTGATCAACAAGTTTCACAACAAGACCCCTTATGAGCTGTGGCGTGGAAGAATTCCCAACATTGGTTTCTTCAAGATCTTCGGCTGCAAATGCTATGTACTTTACAACGGTAAAGAGCACCGAGGTAAATTTGATGAAAAAGCTGATGAAGGTATCTTTGTTGGATACGCCAAGCACAGTAAGGCATTTAGAGTTTTTAATAAACGGTTGTTGAAAATTGTTGAATCTGTTCATGTTACTTTTGATGAATTTGATTTGCTAGAGTCTGATAAAGCTCCAAATAGTACTGACAATTCTGGTGTGTTTGAGACAGGTGAATCCAGCAATCAAAATTCCAATCAATCCACCAGTTCCAATGCAAATCAACCTCCAACTTAACCTTCAGCCTCTAGTAGTGTAACCTGTAGAGACCTAGTTGATGACTCCTTCTTTCCTCAATCGGTCAGACAACCCCATTAACAAACCCAGCTAACTGATCCTTTCCCAGCTAGTCCTCATATTACCATTCCCGATTCACCACCTGAAGCTGAACCAATTTCAAATGTCAACTTACCGTTTCCCTCTCCACTAACCGATCACCATCAGTCAGCATCACCCTCACCTAACCGATCACCTCAACCGGTCTATTCTCCCTTAACCGATTCTACTCCTCCAATAGAAACCTTAAGACAAGAATCGGTCAGGCAAGACCTTCCTAGGGAAGTGAGATCAGTTAGAAATCATCCTTTAAAAAATGTGATTGGTGATGTCTTTGGTCCAAGAATGACTAGAGGCCAGTTAAGAAACTTGGAGGATCAACATGGCTTATTTTCCTCTGCTATGGTCTCAAATATAGAACCAAAGAAGACTGAAGAGGCACTCGATGACCCCAGCTGGGTAGAAGCTATGCAAGAAGAGCTCAACCAGTTTGATAGATGCAAAGTATGGGAATTAGTGCCTAGACCTAGTGATCAAACAGTGATTGGAACGAAATGGGTTTATAGGAATAAATTGGATGAGTCTGGAAAAATTATAAGAAATAAGGCTAGATTAGTGGCAAAAGGATATAGACAGGAAGAAGGCATAGATTATGATGAGACCTTTGCTCCCGTAGCTAGATTAGAAGCCATTAGGTTATTTCTTGCCTATGCAGCCTACAAAGAGTTTAAGCTATATCAAATGGACGTGAAAAGTGCCTTTCTCAACGGTGAACTTCAAGGGATTGTATATGTAGAGCAACCTCCTGGATTTGAAGACTCCAAGAAGCCTAATCATGTCTACAAATTGAATAAAGCTTTGTATGGCCTCAAGCAAGCACCTCGAGCATGGTATGAAACTCTCTCCAAATTCCTACTTAGTGAGAAGTTCGAACGAGGTAAAATCGATACCACTTTATTTATTGCAAAGCATAATGGTCATTCATTGTTAGTTCAAATATATGTTGATGACATAATTTTTGGATCTACTAACGAAAAATTATGCAAGAGATTTGAGAAACTTATGCAGAGCAAATTTGAGATGAGCATGATGGGTGAGCTAACATTTTTCCTTGGACTTCAAGTCAAGCAAACCCAAGAAGGTATTTTCATCAATCAAACCAAATATACCAAAGATCTAATCAAGAAATTTGGTCTTGATTCCGCTCATCCTCAAAGAACTCCAATGGCCACAAATGTACACCTTGACAAAGATGAGTCCGGTAAGAAAGTAGATATGACACTCTACCGAGGTATGATTGGATCTCTACTTTACTTAACCGTAAGTAGGCCAGATATCATGTTTGTCGTATGTGTATGTGCTAGATTTCAAGCTGACCCTAGAGAATCTCATTTGCAAGCTGTCAAAAGAATTATTTGATATCTTGTGGGAACTGCTAACTTAGGTTTGTGGCATCCAAAAGATTCATCATTTACACTAATTAGCTATTCAGATGCTGATTTTGCAACATGTAGGGTCACTAGGAAAAGTACCAGTGGAACTTGTCAATTTCTAGGTAACCGATTGGTTTCCTGGTCGTGCAAGAAACAAGCATCTATTTCCACTTCTACGACTGAGGCTGAGTACATAGCTCCTGGAAGTTGCTGTTCACAGATTCTATGGATGAAGCAACAACTAGTAGACTATGAAATCCCCCAAGAAGTGTGTCCTATCTATTGTGATAACACCTCAGCCATTTCAGTCTCCAACAATCATGTGATGCATTCAAAGACTAAGCACATAGACATCAAATATCACTTCCTCAAGGATCATGTTGAAAAGGGTAACATCGTTCTTTTAAAAGTCCATACTGATTATCAATTAGCTGATATCTTGACAAAACCCTTGGACATTAAAAGATTTGTATTCCTTAGAGGAGAACTAAGCATGATTGATATTCGTTAATTTATTGTGCTAACTTTGTTGCCTGTGTAAGCTCTCAACTGATCATGGTGGTGCCTCAATTACTTGTGCTAACCGGTGCTCTTGACCGGTTCTTATAACCGATATGCAAGAAAACCTAAACCAACATCTCCTAACCGATAAAAGTTATCCTTAACCGATGGCCCTTAACCGGTGCAAAGCTCTCTCTCCTAATCGGTCAAAGTTTCATTCCTGATCGATCATAGTCTAACCGGTCACCCTTTTGATCGGTCAAGCCTCAAGCGGTGACGTCATAAGAAAGCTAGCCTAACCGATCGTTTCATTACCTAACCGACGAACTGCGGCCGGATTACTATTCCCAATTCGCTTTTAACCGGCTCGCCCCAATTGATCGGTCACATCAATCAAATCAGCCGCTTCACCGCTTCACCCTATCCTGACACATCATAAAGTTGTTACCTACTCCTTCCCACTACCGTCCTTTCTGTCCTTGATTGTTGATCAAAATTTAAAATATTTTGATCAAAAAGGTAACTTCTGTATCATTCCAATTTATCAAAAGGTTATCTTTTTGTCATTATTGCATTATTGTTTAACTGCTGCACACACGTACCTATTTTTACGCATTCATATTTAAAATCGTGTTCAAATATTTTTAAATATCTGTGCATGGCAATTGAAATGTTTTTTTGTCCCTTCAAATTCAAAAATCCCTCCACCTTCTTTCTCTCTCCACTATATAAGGAAACTCAAAGCTTCATTCAAACTTTCCGAATCTCTGAGATCTCTCTGCGCAAAAGCTCCGAGCCTTCAAAGCAAACAATCCTCATTCTTTCCTTTGTTTTTCAAACCTTAATCTTTTCTGGTAAAGTTTTCTAAAATCCTTAAATACTTTCAACTTGAAAAACACGAACTCTTTTCAAAATCTAAACTCACGTCTATTTTTTTCTTTTGAAATGTGTTCTAACTTAGAATGTGTTGATCTTTGATTCTTTTAACAGATGGCTCCCAAACCAACCAAGAAAGACATTTTCGGAGGTTACATTCTCCCAATCTTCTTTGAATCAGAAGAGGGAAAGCTTTTGCAAGAAATGTTGACTGCTGCTGGTTTGTTACCGTTCTTAATGCCAGAAGGAAATGACGACATCTTGTTTGAGCTAGTGAATGAATTCTTCAACAATGGAGAAGTAGATGAGACCTTGAAGCCTGGTGTTGTGTCCCATATTTCCTCAACCGTTGGAGGTGTATCGGTTGATTTCTCTCCATCCTTCATTGCCGACGCCTTCCCTACCGTTCCCTCAACCGGTTCATCCTCCGTTACTTCCAAAGACATGGAGTTAGCCTGGGCTAGTGTTCGTGGTACCGATCCCTTTGTGACCGGTGAAATAAACAAGAAAGCTGACCTTGATGCAGTTCATTATGCTCTAGCTGAGGTGATTGACCGATGTGTGATTTGCCGGTCTGGCTCCCATCATTGTATCACTATGATACAATGGGAAGCCATTGCAGCTGTGATGCTTCAAAGAAAATTTAATTGGTGTTCATTCATTTACCGAGTGATATTGATTGCTTTCAAGAAGTTTCAGAAGGAGAAGCATCTGTCTAGGGCAAACAAAGCCAAGCCAATTCACTATCTTCTGATGAGTAGGATCCTTATGAGAATCCCATCCATTTTTGCTATATCTGGTAATCAACCCTCTGTCCCAAAATCCTTTGTCAAGGCATTTGACAAGAATGACCAAGCAAGAATTCTCAAGGAAGCCAAACCGGTGGCTGCAACTGCTCCCTCAACCGATGCTCAACCGGCCAAGAAGAAACCTTCCCAACCGAAGAAAAAGAAAGCAACCGATGTCTCCAAACCGGTTTCTAATCAACCAAAGCCTGCTCAACTGATCCCCTCACCGGCCAAAAGAAAATCTCCTGATCATGATGAAGATGATAATGAACCAATCTCTACTGTCATCCGTCCAAGAAAGACTGCCAGAAAATCATCCAAACCTCCTACTCCTCCAACCTCCTCAAAATCAAAACCAATCCCAAAAACCCCTTTCCAAATTGCCAAAGAAAATGCTGATAGAAGGAAGAGGATTGAGGCTGATATTTCTTCATTCATACCATTTATCCCTAACCGGTTACTAAACCATGATACCCTGACCGATGACATTCCTATCACCTGTCATGCTTCCAATCCCTCTTACCGGCGCTGTCAACCGATTAGAGATCCTACCTTCCATATCTTCCACAACAACCCTTGGTCCTTTAACCCTCAGTCAGCTCCCTCACCAAACTGGGTATACCCCATTGATCATTTGCCACCGTTCATTCGGAAGCTTCTTCAATTCCATGAAATCAATAAGTCCTCCGTACCGGTTGGCAACCTTCAAGATTACATTGACTTTGAAAACTGACATGAAGAGAATGGTGTTTACTTCATCCGACCGTGTAAACTCAGAGACTATGATCTTTCTGCTTCTCGGCTCAGCCTCATCAAAGTGTATAACAAATTCTTTGATCAGCTTCCTCTCAAGTGGAATGTTGTTTACTTGGCTCAAGATAGAATGAGACAGAACATGATGGTCCAAGCAGTTTGGGCAGATTTTGCCATCCTCTATGGAGCCAGAGAAACTTTGATCGAGACTGACCTCTATCAGTCTGGGAGATATGAGATAGAATTTGACTCTCTTCCCAATTTTGACTCTGAACCGGTCTGTCTTGGCCCAAGGAAGAATCAGTTGATTAGAAATGTTATAGATGTGCTGGACAATCTTTTGGATATGGATACTGAGCTTAAAGCGGCTGGAAACATATCCTTAGCCGATTTCTTTTCTACAGTTCAGTCCAACACAACCAAGTGGCCTACAGATACTGATGATGGATTGATGCTATGTTTGAAGATGAAGGGGAAGAGGAAGAAAAGGAGCAATCTGATGTTATTGCTAAGTCTAGTTCCAGTTCTAGTTCTAGTTCTGATGGTGGTGATAAGCCTGACCGAATGGAGAGTGTGGATCATGTTTTTACCACTCCTGAACCGATGGCAACGGTTAGAAGCTTAGGAGGAGGCCTTACCGACACATCACCGGTTACCATCCTGGGAGGAGGCATTACTGCCCAACCGGTTACTACCCAACTGGTTACTACTCAACCGATGGTATCTCCACGGGTCACAACCCCTCCAACCGATGTATCTACTGAACCGGTTGGATTATCTCAACCGATTGCAACTGATGACGTTGAAATGCAATAGGCAGTGGCTACTAGCTTATTCGACATTGAACACAATCGGTTACTAGCAAGGGCTGAAGCAATGGCCACTGCTCAAGCCATTCAAGCATCTATCCTGGACAATCGTGCAAGGAAATTCAAACATTGCTTTCCAGTCCTCCAAGGGTTGAGGAGGAGATACAATCTAAGCCTTCCAATGTTCCTGATGATGAATCTGACTTCTTTGAAGAAGAAGAAATTTCTGATGATGATGCTGAGTTCAATCTGTTGGATCCTGCTGTCCCACCGGTCTACGCCGATCCTTGCCTCTATCAGAAGGATGTATTTTCTCCTCTGAATTATTATACCACGAAGTCCTCCATTCCACGTACCTCTCATGGCATTCCCCTTTTTGGTGTACATGAAAAGATTTCTAGCCGTGCCGAGTACAAGCTTGTCTCTTCACCTCCACCATTTTCCCAAGAGCTTCAGAAGTTGAAAGAAAAAGAAGGTAATATTCCTTTCTACCTCTCCAGAACCGTTGGCCCTGGGGAAACCAGTTTCAAAGGACAAAAACTTATTGCGCTTAAGCTTCGCAAACGCTTTGCACCGCCCAAGGGACAACAAATAAAGCCCTTCAAAGTCGATCAACAGTTAGTCACCAACTTCCCTCCAAGCAGAAACCTGTGTTCTCTCCTTCTAAATCCTAAAGGCTTTCTCAAATCAGAATTCAAGGTGAAGTTATTCGTGTTGCTTCCAGACCGGTTGAGTGCACATTTTCAACCGCCAACTTATTCATGCGTTTCCTCTCTATCAACAACCGTATTTCTCAAGTTTTGGAATTGAGGATATTAAGATGGACTTCTGATGTCACCTATAGGGTTGGATTGATGCCAAATGTGACCAGACTTTCAATTATGATGGAAATGTTATTCCTTCATCTTGGAATAACGGAGATCGAAAGAGATATCGAAATGTTATTCCTTCAACTTGGAATAACGGAGATCGAAAGAGAGCGAAATGTTATTCCTTCAATCTGGAATAACGGAGATCGCGAGAGAGGTTGAAATGTTATTCCTTCACCTTGGAATAACGGAGATCGAAAGAGAGCGAAATGTTATTCCTTCATCCTGGAATAACGGAGATCGCGAGAGAGAATGGATTTTGTAAAGAAGTAGGAAGGACTCAATAATTTTTGTAAAGAAAGTGGGACGTACCCTGATAATTTTTGTAAAGAAAAGTGGGACGTACCCGATAATTTTTGTAAAGAAAGTGGGACGTACCCTGATAAGTAAAGAAAGTGGGACGTACCCTAATAATTTTTTGTAAAGAAAAGTGGGACGTACCCTAATTTTTGTAAAGAAAGTGGGACGTACCCGATAATTTTTGTAAAGAAAGTGGGACGTACCCGATAATATTTGTAAAGAAAGTGGGACGTACCCGATAATATTTCTTGTAAAGAAAGTGGGACGTACCCGATAATATTTTTTTGTAAAGAAAGTGGGACGTACCCGATATTTTTTGTAAAGAAAGTGGGACGTACCCGATATTTTTGTAAAGAAAGTGGGACGTACCCGATAATATTTTTTTTGTAAAGCAACGGGACGTACCCGATGATTTAATTATTTGAAAGTAGGATTGAAAATACCAAGGGCAAATAAAATGGGCCACAGGGGTAAATTTGTAAAATAGGCCACGGGGGCACTGGAGGGAAAACTGGATTGGAAATGATTGGAAATGCCAGGGGCACAAAAAGGTAAAACAGGCCTATGGAGGACAAAATTGTAAAATTGAGCCTTCAGGGGCAAAATTGTAAAATCTAGCCACAGGGGCTTAGTATGTCGCACGACATAATAGGCCATGTGGACAGATTCATTAAAAATTCGCACAGTCGCCATTTGAAACTCAATTGAAATTGAAATTGGGAGGGAGACGACAACGAGGAGCAGGAGAGAGCAAACCATCGGATAGAAATTGAGAGAAATCGAGAGAAATCAAACAACTTTAGTCCGATTCAATTGGAGAATGCCTCCTAGGTTGCGTCCGACCAAAAGGGCTCCTCAACACGCCGAGTTGGCTACTCGACGGAAGGGGGTGCAAAGGAACCAAAGGCCATTTCTTCCGGAAGCTCAAAGAGGAGATTTCTATCCACAACTTGATGAACATACCTCAGATGTCGGGAAGAAAGATGTGGTAAGTGACCTAGGTTTTTTGAAAAATTTTTGATTTGGGTGAAATTGATTCGAACTGAATTTTCCAGACTGTGCTATGAATTGTCAAGAATTTGCATGAAATCATGGATTGAACTAGGAAGTGTGATGCTAAAACGCATGCTTTTTATTGATAGGTTTTGACCCATTTTCATTTGAGATGATTTCAAGAAATAGCACGAAATATTCATACTTGTGCCATGTTTTCTTGCAGGGATTGCGCACCCGTGGTTCTCCAGAGGTGATTGGTAGGCTATGGCAGAGCTTGCCGGGTAGCCAGGAGCAGATACACTCGCCTAAGGGCATGATTTACGCCGTTGGGCTAGGGCAATTCTTTGAGATGGCGAAGGCCATTGGAGACACTCAGAGGAGTGTGGATCTGGTGAGGGCATTTAGAGAGTTTTGGTGGGAGACCACTCATTCATTCCACTTCTCTTGGGGTGAGACAACAGTCACACCTTATGACTTTGCGTTCATCACGGGATTACCCTTTACAGCTGAGCCACTCTATATAGATGAGCCTGCACAGGGAGTTGAGCCCCAGCCTATTGCTGATGCTGATTTTATGAGTTTGCTTGGTTTCGTTCCCCAGATCAAGAAGGGGAATGGATATGAGTTGGGTGAGCTACACGGCTTGATTGGAGAGCAGAGTAGGGACTACATTGTGGTTGATGATCCTGTTGAGAGCCGGCTGAGAGCCGAGAGATTGGCGAGAGCCTTTGTATGGGTAGGCTTTTCTGACATGCTGTTTATTAACAGCGCATCTACTGCCCTGATTTCACTGCTGGAGCTTCTGAGAGCTTGGGATGCTGTGGGGGATCTGTCCTGGGGTGAGGCCGGTTTAGCCGAGATGTACTTGGCTCTAGATGACGTCAGTAGAGGGAAGGCGAAGTATTTCACCTGCTGTCACCTGGCTTTTGAGGTATTCTCTCGCCTTGACTTCTTTTCTTTTACACATTTCACTCTGTCATTTTTCCTGTTTTGATTTCTTCTTCTCCTTTTCAGGCTTGGGCCTTCGAGTATTTTGGCTGTTATGCGTGGCAGATCCGGGATGAGTTTCCTGCCACCACTTTTCCTGCTCTCAGACGGTGGACGAAGAATGCTAGGACAGACTAGGACACCGGAGGGGTTGAGGTGCAGGATTATGGCATCGTATCATGATACGCTATTGTGCTTGAGAGGGACTCCACAGAGGATGAGTTTATTCCCTTGGACTGGCCGTTATGGCGATCTGGATTTGGATCATGCTGCGCACTTGACAGAGTGTCGCAAGCTGCTGGTGGGTTTGTCCGGAGATTCCCTATATTTAGGAGAGAGAGTGTACAGACAGTATGGGCCCAATAGGCATGCCCGGATTCCTGATGATCCTCCAGCTAGGATGTGGCTGCCTCGCCAGTTGGCGAATGTAGATGCTTTGATCGTAGGCATGGCGGCACATCTCTTCACACGGGATGGGGATTACACATTGTACGTGGCTAGGCATCTTCAGTCCCCACAGACCAGGGTTGGTTATGGTGCTCAGAGTGCGGGACCTTCGACTGGCCATGTGGCTAGACCTCCTTTGCCCCCGACTTTCATTGATTACCAGGGTGGCGGTCGTATGCGACGAGCTCACATTGATATGTCACAGACTCATCCTCATCTGGTGCTCCCGCGAGGTTCTAGATCTGTAAGTACCGCTCCTTGCGTCTTTTGGATTGCTTGCATCTCTTTCTGTTATCAATAACTGCATTTTGACACTTATTATGTCTGCTTGTAACAGGTATCGGCCCAGGCTTACAGGCATCTGACCAGGGCTTATACTGGCGCTGTGAGCATGATTGGCAAGCTCCAGAAAGGCATGCGCTTTTGGAAGAATCAGTGCCGGTCACAGGGTTCGATCGATATCTCCCCACCTGGCCAGCCGAGAAAGAAGAGGAGTCGTTCTGACGACGTGGGCACCAGCGGGGGTATTAGTGGACCGACGCCTCAGATAAAGAATCCAAATGTGCCTCTTCATGGACCAGTTGAGATTGATGAGGATGATGATGATGAGGATGGTGGGGTTGAGACAGCCACAGACTATGAGCTTGATTCTACTGTTATCACTGAGCTGGATGATTATTATCGCATGGGGACCATAGCCTACGAGGCACCTTCTGACGATCCTGATGACGAGCCTGAGGAGGCTGAGGACGATGATGAGGATGAAGATGATGGAGAGGATGATGGAGAAGATGATGGAGAGGATGATTCAGAGTAGCCCCCTTCCCCCCTAGATTATTATGACTTTTTGGTTATTGTACCCTTTTTTGGGAAAACACATCATGTTATTTTTGCTATGCACATCTTTTGGACTTGGTCTCTTTTAGTTTGTATGTACATTGTTAGCCTTTTTATTGCACACATTTATGAAATGATGGTAGTATGGTAAATGGCTTGAATGGATGGCTTGAATGGATTTCCAGATGAATGCATGGGTGTACATGGGGTAAATGAACCCTCCCTCATGCATTTGAAAAGTGAATGACTGATGTTTGCAGCTAATGACAAGTCGGGGAGTGCCCTGGGGAATGCAGCATACTGCTGATGTCTGATGTCTGATGTTGGCTTATTATGTCGCGCGACTTAATAAGCCATATGGCCAGGTTTGTCGCGTGACATAAGTAGCCTGAACTGCACTTTTCACTGCCTTTGGAATTGGAATGGAATTGCCGATACAGGTTGGAATTGGGTGACCAAAGAGGTCACCTACCTGGTCTCTTTGGGGCAATGGCAAAGATATATTGGTCCCTTCCTATAAGGATGGAAACGGGGTGACCTAGGAGGTCAAACAACCAATCCTACTAGGAATGTGCCAAATCAAAAGAGGTGACCAATATGGTCAGATAGCTATACCTTTGTGAAAAGCTTACGCAACAATGAAGAATGGAGAAAGGAAAAGGTGTCCAAAGTGGTCGGATGGCTATACCTTTGCGAAAAGCTTACGCACCATTGAGGAATGGGGAAAGAAAAAGGTGACCAATATGGTCGAATGGCTGGACCTTTATGAAAGGCTACCTACGTATCCCGAAGGAATCAAGCCTTGGTCGTAGTTCAAGCCTCATCTAGACAGTTAGGAACGATGTCTAGGATCCTTGATGTTTTGACGATTAGTGGAGGTTGTCACCTGAGGAAGCTAAAGCTTACGTCACTATTGAGTAGATAGAGGCAGCTATAGCTGGAAAACTTGAACATACTTCTCAATCTGTGATAGAGGTAGTTAGATTTTTGACAATTAGGAAACTGTCGCCTGGCGTTATCTCGTTATAACAGAAGTAACGGAGGCGCTCTTAGGAGAAAATGTTATTATTAGCAATTGGCACGTTTCTTGAGCCTAGGGGTGATTTTTTCTTGGAAACAATGGTAGGGACTGGGTCTGGATGTATATATGGAATGTGTTTGGAAAATTGTTTAAGACGGGTTTCAAGCAGGTTGGGTCGTATCCCTTGGGTGCGGACTGAACTGCTGTTGTTGCTGAGATATTGTCAACATGGACTAGAATTCCCTCTTGGGCTGAGACTGGGTTTAAACCTCGGGTCTCGATGAATGTTCCTTTTTCACACTCTGGCATTTGAAGTTGATGCTGACAGGCTTTTACAACCAAAGACTAAAGCAGATGTCGAAGTGACCAAACCTCTCTTCGAGGGGTGGATGCGACTTATCGAAGCCCTGGTCTAAGGAAAAACTTTCTGCAAAGCCCCATGTCTTATTAAAGCAAGGAAAGATCCTTTCATTGGCAAAGCCCCGGTTGGATGAACTGAGTAGGCGAAGTTTTAGGTTTCGAAGAAGTGACTTGGTAAAGCCCCAATCTGATGACCTAGCAAAAATCCCAAACTGATTGGTACTGCGAAAGTGATCCTGAATTTGGTCTGACCAAGACTGAATCCATCTTGTGACATGGCGAGGAACTCGATGCGGACCCCAAAAATGACTAAAGAAGCCCCAGTCTAAAGAAATGGCTTGGCAAAGATCCAACTTTGAAGAGTTTCAAGGCAGCCCTAATGCAAATTGTAGCAGAAGAGGGGAACCTATCTTTTTTCTTTTTTTTTTTATTTTCTTTAGTCAATCAGTCAACCTTAAGAAGATGTGAAAGAAAAGATTTTATACATGCAGGGGCATATTTTTCGAAAGATGGGAATAGATCCCGATTTTGTGTTATTTTGATGGCCTCATTTGACGTAGGCACAAAAACTCGCTTTGGGTTTGACTCTTTTGGGAGAGTATAAGTGTAGAGAGGTTTGTAAAAGTGTATGGAAGCCCCTGCTGATAGAAAATCAGTGTTTAGCACTATTTTTCCTAAGATGTTGAAAAGGAAGACTTGTCAAGACATCTGAAAACTTGTTTTATTTACAATGATCACAAGATTGCTTAAAACCCTTTATTAATGTTCGGGTTATTCAACCACTAATCTCGATATGAACTAACATTCTTATCAGTCACGAGGAGAAAGTCAACCGATGTCGCGGGTCAAGGTTGGCTGGGTGTGAAAGAAAGGTTTTGTGTATAGGGAGGTCATTGATGAGACCGGGTTTTCTGGGATTTGACTGTGTTTATGGGAAAGGTCATTTGATGAGACCAGGTTTTCGGGAATTTGTATATACTTATGACCGGACCATTGTTGGTTGCCTACGTTCCCCTCATTGTGAGGAGCTCAGGTCGCCGTAGTTCGTCCTTGGCCGGATTGTATTTGGCTTTGGGAAATGGGATTTGTGGTTCCTTTAGTGAAAAGGCTCGGATGAAAAGGTTGGATGATGAGGCATGAGCCTCGGGATGATTCCTTGACCAAGTCATCTTTGGACGGTTGCTTCTGATTTTCGTCTTTCAATTGGGGGAGAAAGGATTTGCATGTGCCTAAAGGCTTATGAGATGCTTCTGCTTTTGCTTCGATCGCCCCATTGTTATCGACAACATCTATTCTTCGAGCTTTGATTTTGCCTGTTCGTCAAGCTTTTGATTGGCGGTGCTGGGTCCTTGGCCTCATTTCATTTTTTATTTTATATTTTTTTTTATGTGTGCAACCCTGTTTTTTTGCCGAGACTGTTCCTTTACAAGGTTTTTAGCCTAGCTGGGTATTACTCTTTTTGCACTACATTTTTTTTATGTGCAACACTGTCTTTTGCCTAGATCGCCCTTTTTTGGGATTTTCAGCCTAGCTGGGCATTACTCTTTTTGCACTAAGATTTTCTCTCTCTCTCTCTCTTTTTTTTTTAGTCTTACTTAAGGATAAGTAGACCCTAGTCTAGCTACTCTTCGCTGGTTGGACTGCCAGGGAACTTGAGCTTTCCTTCGTAGATTAGCCACTGAATTTCTTTCTTCAGATCCAAGCACTTGTCTGTCACGTGACCATAATGCTTGTGGTACTCACAGAACTTGGTCTTGTCAACTTTACATGGGTTTCTCGGCTTATAATTCTCGAGAGGTGTGAGAAGGCCTCATTTCACCAAATCGCCAAAAATTTTGCTCATGGGCATCCCAAAATCATGCTGACGTTTCTGACCTTGCATCCCCTGAATCGACCTCTTACCATAGCTTTCTGTTTTTGGCCCATGGAGGTTCTCGAGCTTCCCGTCTTCTATCAACTTGTGGATCTCATGCCTCAAATAACAGCAATCATCAGTGTCGTGCCCGGGGTATTGGTGGAAAAGAGAATGCTTAGACTCATCCAACTGAACGTTGGGGTTCTTGGGCTTCCAATTCTCCAGCGGCTTTATCAGCTTTTCTTTCATCAGCTCTTCCAGCATCTTGCTTAAAGGCATATCCGTATTGTCGAAATGAAGGGAGCGGAGTTTTCGGGAAACATTGTTGTTCTCAACACTTGGATTTCCATTGTCCAGTTGGTTCCATTGTTGGATTTGGCTGAAGGAGGCTATGACACTCTTTCCTTGGTGAGGAACCGAGTCTTGGTGGGTACGGTTCTTTGTTGGTCGGTGGCATTGGGTTATACTTGGTGGAATCAATTCCTTGCCTGGTTCGACATCTTAGGTCAAGGGAGTATTGATGAGGTCAAGCTTTTCTTGCATCTTTTTCACTTGTTCCATCAATATTGCCACATGGGGGTCAACGGGGACTCTCGAGTTACTGGAAATCGCAACAGGACTTGTATCGGCAGAGGGAACCATAGTAGCAGACTGATGAAACTGACGGCTGAATTCATTAAGTCCGGTAGGTGACAGCTGAAAACTTGAATCGTCCTTTGGCAACTCGTGATTGCATTCAGGTGGGTATAGTGGCTTCAGAACATAGCCACATAGCTCGAACTGATTATGTGAAGCTGGAGTATAGACTGGCAGGTATTGCTGAAACTGGGGAACAGGTGTGATGAAACCCAATCCATTCTGGGGAGCTGAGAGCGATGGGGCCCTGATGGCCTGGGATGTTGGAAAGGACTGAGGAGGAGGAGTGGTCCTTGGCAAGGGATCGTATGTGGATGGGGGAAGGTACTGGCTGTAGGATGGAAGGTCTTGGTTATAGGATGAAGGGACTGAAATCACTGTCTCTGGAGTCTCATCTTCTACCGTGACCAGAGAACCATTTGACTCAACTGTTACCTGAATTCCATGACGACGGAGTGCGTCGATAAGCATGGCTTGCTGTTCCTCATGAACCTTATGGGCATTTTCCAAGGCCAGGACTAACTCTTCCTTCCTAACCATCTGATTTCCTGCACCCTCACTGTTTTCTGTCAAATCTGCCATTCTGACTCTCTGAGCTGACAAAACTGACGATTCCGCGAACCTGCTCCGAACCTAAGGTTTTCTGCACTGAAAAGCCGCTGACCCGGTATTCTCGCCCACTTCTTTCTCGCTGCGGAAAAGGGATAGGCAAGGTTTAGACTCGGGGATAGGTAAGGTTTAGACTTGAAGGTAAGTGTTTGGGCTGAAGGCTCAAGTAACATGCACTTATCGCTTGAGTTTTGCTTAAAACACATTTTCTCCTAATCCTAATTGATCGGAAAAGATGAGACCTTGAAAGGTCAAGATTGAAAATTAGGGATCGGACCGAGGAGGTCTCGACTAGGGATTTGACTGCGAAAGGTCGAGATGGGAATATTGGAGATCGGACCGAGGAGGTCTCGATTAGGGATATGACCATGAAAGGTCGAGATAGGAAAAATCGGAAATCGGACCGAGGAGGTCTCGATTAGGGATTTGACCATGAAAGGTTGAGATAGGAAAATTGGAAATCGGACCGAGGAGGTCTCGATTAGGGATTTGACCATGAAAGGTCGAGACAGGAAAATCGGAAATCGGACCGAGGAGGTCTCGATTAGGGATTTGACCATGAAAGGTCGAGACAGGAAAATCGGAAATCGGACCGAGGAGGTCTCAATTAGGGATATCAGAGATAGGAAAATGCAATTATGATTCCGTTAATTGTTCAAGTTTACTTAAAATAATGTCTTTTATTTATTCCTATTTGGTTGGAAAAGGGGGTTTGCCCTTCTTTTTCGCAACTACTCTAGATCCTGGATCAGTGGGTTCCGTCACTACGTCTATAAGCCCCTCGTATTCCACCTGTATTTCGACCTCCCAGGGTGGACAGCCCCGGGCGAGGGTCCTATAGGGCACGCGGATCCCACCGACCGAGAGAAAAGAATGCTCCTAATGGGTCTAGCGGGTCATAGGAACTTTTAACGCACGAGCGATGCGAATTATAGTCAAGGCAATACCGGGAAAGTCTCGTCTTTCAGCCTTGATAGAATTTCGGCAGAATTTCGCTGGCGCGATTGACGTTTTGACTTTTCGGTAATGTCCGAGAAGATAATAGGCATGGGTCGGGCGGTAAAAGCTGGATGACACAGTGTCACATTGAACTTCGTTGCATACGCCGTGCGTGAGTCAAAATCGAAGTCAATGCCGGGTCAAGATCTTGCCAATTTTTTCCTTGTCAGAATTTTGGCAGAGCTTCGCTTGAGCGAAAGATCTTTGGACTTTTCTTGGCAAAGACTCGGTCTCGACTCTTACGCATTCCGTGCAGGTCAAGGTCAAAGTCAATGTCGGAGTCAAGATTCTACCAATTTTTCCTTGTCGGAATTTTGGCAGAGTTTCGCTTGAGCGAAAGATCTTGACTTCCGTTATGGACTAAGGCTTGACCTTTACGGGGATATGCAACTGGGCTATATGACACAGACTAGACCAAAAACCAACCAAAAGTCACGGTTTTTTGAAACGTGTGACACGGACTGTGCATTGGTCGACACTGGCTGCCATGGGGAGTTTGGGATGATTCCGTGCGCGCCGGGAGCATCGTAAGGCTGCCCGTGATCGCACTCGATAAACCATCCCGGGTTTAAAGGGACGTGCGTGCAAAGTGTACAGGATATATAAGGTGCGCGTAGTATGCGGTCTCCTAAAAATTTTCCTTTTTAAGTTAAAACAGAGATTTTCATAAATGTGTTTTAAAGGAATGATTTTTTGGGACGGGGAAAATGCAACAGTTAAGCACGTAAATTTTCTGGGAGCCCCAGTCAGTCTTGGAACTGAATAGCCCCAAGCTGCCAAGGCTGCCAGATTAACCTCAATTTTTCCTGGTGGAATTGCCACTGAGGCCGTCCGGTCAGAATCCAAGGAGGATTGAGCCGTACGACTGCATGGATCAATTTTCCAGGTTCCACTCCTTTGCTATTTCGGGTTGTTTCCCGCTCAAAGTATGCACAAATCCCAAGATGCAAATGATGCAATGCAAGGCAAAGAAAGCAAGCAAAATAAACGGAATCCGCGATGGCAGTCTAACCCGCTCAAAGGGAAAAGATTTCTTTTATTTTTTTTCGAAAAGTGATACCGGTACGTGGATTGTTAAACCACCGTTTATCCCAAGCCCCGGGTTAGGGAGCGATACAGGAAGGTTAGTGGTTTCCACCTATATACCAAGTATCGTTTATTTTAAAAATGAAAGCTTTTCTCCATTGGGATATCCCCAGCGGAGTCGCCAAACTGTGAATGTGTGCCCAAATTTTGTGGATTCACGCGAGTTTGAAGACATCCGGTTTAATTTGAAAAACGGAGTCGCCACGCCATTTTGATTTCCTCAAAACTTTGAAAAAAAGGATTTTATGGGTTCGGAGGTTAAGTTACCCCTTGGGAAGAACGGATCACCCAAGGTGCCTTGCCATAGCAAGTCTCCCTGGATTCCGTTTATCTTGCTTGCTTGCGTGTTTTCTTGTGTGCATGTGTTTGAATAAAAAGGGAGGGAATGTCCCAAGTTGTCTTCCGGACGTACAAACCATTTATTGGTTGTCACTCGGGATTTCTTGGATTTTATGTATTCGGGATTTTGATCCCGTCCTCATCTTAGACTTGTGATCATCGCATTTTAACCTCGGGACTTGCGTGATCGAGAGAAGGACTCTCTTTTTTAGCCCAAAAACGAGGTTCTTTAGGAAGGATGTCCTTAGCCCATCAATCCTACACCTTAAGACGATCGAGCTTATATGAATGCTTCATACTCGTCTTGAGTGATAATCGGAGATATAGGGTTCAAGGTTGTCCCTTTCTAAAGAGATTATGGAACCTTTAATGGAAGAAACGATGTAAAGATAGGATCTTTATACCGGTCCGTTCCAAGGTTGCTAATGGGGACATGGGGGAATGCATGTAAAAATGACATTTTTAGTGAAAAGATGACATTTTTGGGTTGCAAAGGATGCATTTGATTTGCAAAGGATGCATTTTTGATGTAAAGAAGTGATCTTTATGCAAAGGATGTATTTTTATGTGGGAAAATAGCATTTTATGTACAAATGATGCATGAAAATGTCAAGGAATGATTTTTTAATGCAAAGGATGCCTTTTTATATATGAAAATGAGTTTTTGGGTGAAAAGGAGGCATCTTTAATGTAAAAAGAGATTTTAAGAGCGAAAGATGCTATTTTAATGCAAAAGATGCCTTTTTGATGAAGAAGATGTTCTTTTGATGCAAATGATACTACTTTATATGCAAAAATCTTAGTTTAAATGCAGGTTGATATGAGATTATAACTTGGAAAAGGTAAAAATCAGATTACAGCTTGAAAAGATGAAGTCTCTGCATAATGGCCAAAGTTGTCCCGTGACATAGGCTGCCTATGTCGCGTGACATACTTAGCCACTTTGTAGAGACCTTAACAACTGGGATTTACAGAGGCAACAAGGCATTAATATAGCCAAGTTACTTCACTGATAGACCCCAAAAACATGTATATGACCATTTCAAGGGAGTATGGAAAGGTAAAAAACCAGATTACAAATAAAAGGTAAAGTTTCTGCAAACTGGCCAATGTTGTCGCGTGACATAGGTTGCCTATGTCGCGTGACATACTTAGCCACTTGCAGAGACTTCAACAGCTGGGATCTACAGAGGTAACAAGGCATTAATATAGCCAAGTTACTTCACACATAGATCTCAGAGAGCAAGTATTTCAATAGTGAACACTTCAAGAAGGTGTGGATATGAGGGATCCACACTCATCTTGAGTGTTCATGCAAGAAACAATGCCAAGCCGGAGCTTTTACATGAAATGGTATGCAATCAGATGTGGATCTAGGCAATATGATGCTAAAGCATGCAACTTTAATCAGGATATATCATTATTAACACATTTAGCATATAGATCTCATGTATAATGAAGATAGGGAAAGGAAAAGGGTAGAAAATCGTTACCCTTGAAGACCACGACTTCCTATATCAAGTTAGATATAGGAGCCTTCAAACAGCAACCTCCGGGGACTGAGATCAAGCCTTGGTTCAATGAGAACCTTTGGTTCTTGATGTGTGTGGAAAGTGTGTGTGGGATTGGTTGTAAGGTGGGTGATTTGGGAGGATTAGTGTGTGTTTTGGGGGATATGTGAGGAGAGACTAGGCTTCTGGGCGTATTCTCTGTAGAGGGGCACTGAGGAGTGAAGGAGAGGTGCCCAAAATGAGAGGTGAAGGCCTCTATTTATAGGCTGCATGCATGGGCTTAGTATGTCGCACGACATAACAAGCCATAACCGTTTTCCTTCTAGAAACATGCAAGGTGGCAAGCTTCTAGAAGTCTTCATGGCCTAGTATGTCGCACGACATAAGTAGCCACATCCAGTTTCTTCTAGAAACATGCAAGGTGGCAGTCTTCTAGAAGGGAATTCCTCATAAAAGAAAAACGTGTTTCTTTAGCTCCAAGCAGTCCCTTCACCCCTTAGGTGGTTTGGAACAGTTCCGGAATTGCTCCGGAACTCTACGAAAGTCTGAGGAATTGCCGGGAAACTTGCCGGAATTGCCGGGGAACTTAACCAGAAGGCATGAGCCAGATTTGGGTACTTACAGCTGCTCATTGGGATTGGGTCCTTCTTGTCGACAACCTCACTTCTTCCATAAGTGACGTTGCCGAGGGGCTCTGTGAGTACGCCAATCCAATTCGCGATCCCTTTTTAGGTGCATTTTAAATGATAAAATTGCACTAAGGGGCATTTTGGTAAATTCTCAGTCCGTTCCGAGACTTCCGAAAATATTTTATGAGTTTCTCGCGAAGGAAGTATTTTTTTGTATTTTTCCCAGACAAAAGGACCTACAAGGAATTATTGGCTTTGGACCTTTAAGGAATTAGCCCGGAATGTTCCAGAACCAGTTTCTGGCGCCAGAAACGGTTATTGGCTCGTCCCGTCGTGCGACAGATTGAGCCATGGAAAAGCGGAGCAGGTTGGCTTTGGACCTTTAAGGAATTAGCCCGGAATGTTCTGCAACCGGCCAAGGCGCCGTAAACGGTTATTGGCTCTGTCCCCGTCGTGCATGCATTGAGCCATGGAAAAGCGGAGCAGGAGGTCGTGCGACATTATAAAGCTTATTCCCAATCAGCGTTTAAATACCAAATTCTCTCATTTTTCAAAGATCTCAACACACAGACTCACAGCCTCTCTCTCTAAAATCCTCCCTATCTCTCTCTATCCGCATAGAGCTCCCTCTCTCTCTCCTCTCTCCTCTCTCTCTCTCTAAACTCAATTACCTTGCTCCCTCCCTGCGTCGTCGTCTTCACCTCAGCCTAGCATCTCCCTTTCCGGCCAAGACCAACACCAATCCTCCTTCACATCCAAATCCAACCGGCGACCTCCCTCTTCCCCAATTACCTTCTTCCCCGATCTACTCCCTTCCAATTTCCCTTTCAACCAAACCATGACCGTTCTCTCCCCCAACCCCAATTGAATGGAGACTTAACCGGAGACCTCAACCAATTCTCTCCAAATCCACCGATTCGTCTTCCTCCCCTGTTCCAAAGCCTAAGCCTATAACCCTCACCAAATCATCACCAATTTCCGGCCAGTCTCACCTCTATTACCTCCGGCCCTATTCCAGCCCCTAGTGTTGTTCTGTCCAATTGACACTGAAGTGGAAACAAGCGTTCAAGTCTCCTCCCTGAATTCTCTCTCTGTTTCTCACGTACTCATTCAACACACAAGCGTTTGAAGCTTCACAACAACTTCGATCTGCGAGTGTGAATTTGTTCCCGGAAGCCGATTTGAAGATCCTTCTACCTAACGTGGTTGAAGGAGCGTGGACACTACGAGGGTAACGACTTCCCTCACCTCTATCTCATATTTGCCGTTTATTTGTTACATTGCAAACTGTTCCCCGGACTTGATAATTAGGCTCCATCCGCCTCCAATTATCAAGTCCCAACTGCCATCTCTCTGTTTAATTAGCTTGGTTTGGTGTAATTGATATGCATGATGTGACTTCGTTGGATTTGTTGATTATTGGCCAAGGGTGTGTGGATCTCCCTATATCCACGTCCCCTTGGTCAAATTATTGTGAATTCATGTTGTCCTGAGTTGATTTGGCATAATTGTTTGATCTGGATTGGTACTTGTTGTTTCTGATTTCAAAACTGTAAAGTATCTGCAAACGGCAACGTTATGTCACGCGACACAACGGATCTCATCAGTCCTGTGTAGCGCGACATAACTAAGCTTATGCAGAGACTATTATTTCAGTTGTAATCTGTTTACTCCGGTTTGCTTATTGTTGGATTTGTTCATTTTATGCTATAATATGGTATTTTGCTCATTTGGTGTTGCTGCAGTGTGAGTTTTGTAAAACCCCTGCAGAATGCTTTGTTGTGTCACACGACACCATTGATCCTTCAGATCCTGTGTCACGCGACACAATGAGTCCTCTGCAGCGGGTTCAATTTCAGCTGTAAGTTCTGTTTGTTCTCTTTGTAAGTGGGATATGGCCTCCCACAGTCAATGGCTCACAAGTTGTATTTCCCCCTGTTGAGCAATAAAACAAAGTGTTGATTTGCATTTTATACATATCTTGTCATACACACTTCGCACACACGTTTGAATGGTTTTGAATGTTGAACATATAAAGACTCGTCTACGGACGAGGCATGTTGGGTGAACTCTCGGTTCTTCCCGACATGTAACTTGACCCCCGAACTCACTTTCTCTTTCAAAAGGTTTTCAATGTTTCCTCTAAAAACGGCGTGGCGACTCCCTATTTCTCATTTTTTCGGCGAGCGTTCATTCACTTACCCCTGATGAGCAACTCGCTAAGTCTAAGCTTGCTAGGACTTTATCAGGGATAGGGAATGAAGCATTATTTTCCTGGAGACTGATACTGCGAGATGAAGACATCTTAATGCGAGTTTCTATCTCGCCTTCACTGACCGGCGGGGTGGAGCCCCTCATTCCGTTGACTCGCTCCGCTTGTTTTTATGGGTGGGTGGTTCACGACCACAATGTGTTTGCATCCAACTATGCGACATGTCAAGGAAATGTTTATATGTGTGCTGCTATGCACAATTTGATGGGTTAAACACTTTTCATTTTACTCTACTTCTGCTATTAATTTTTTGTGGTTGTTCGGTTTTTAACTCTTTATATCCATCTCGCAGATTTTGATAGAATGGATCTCGCCTCTCAAAGGGCTGCTAACCTTGCCAAAGTAAGAGAAGAGAGAAGGTTGGCTAAGGAGCGTCAAGCCGCCCTTAGGCGATTGCCTGAAACTAATAATGTCCAGATCCCCATCTCGCCTGATGGCAAGGATACTGAGGCTATTGCTCTGGAGAAGTCTGATGCCACAGCTGCAGGGAGGCCCCCAAGGAAGTCTAGGGAAAAAAAGAAGAATTCAATTTCTGAATCTGTTGGAGGAGTAGAATCTGGTGATGGGGATAATGCAGGGGATGATGACGAGGCCACAGAAACAGAAAGCGCGGGCGCTGAAGCCGCTGAGAATGAAGTCGCCAGCAGCAAGTCACCTACTAAGTCTGCTGGAAATGAGAAGACTGATTCCGCAAAATGGGGCTCTGGTACCCCCCATGTCGCTGAGACTGGCTCACATAAAGGGACTTCTGACACCCCTTCCCTTGAAAGCGGCGACTTAGAGACTCGCGGTGTCAAATGATCTCGCGCTGAAGTTGACATGATCCCATCCTGCCATGCTAAGCGGAGTGCCAAGAAGGGAAAAGGAATAGACGTGGCATCCTCGGAGAATGAGGGTCTTGCTTCTATGAAAAGCTATTTGGGTCAGATGTCCCTACAGTGACAAAGTCGCTTGGGAGCGTGCTGTTGAGAGGGAGAAGGATGAAAAGAATAAATGTAAGCAATATCTTATCTCGCTTGAAGCTGCTCATGCCGATCTCTCCAAAAAGTTTACAACTGCTCAGAAGGGTGCTGTTGTACTTAAGAAAAAGTGGGACCAGTTTCTTGAGGAAAAAGCTAAGACTGAGCTAGAAAATGAAGCCCTTCGAATTCAGATAGACAATTTTGAAAGTGATCATGACGCCCTCGTGGAGGCTAAGAAGGCTGCTGAATTGGCCAAGTCTGAGGCCGATCTTAACATTGCTGATCTTGCTCAACAGAATGATCATCTCGCACAACAAAATGCCACTCAAGCCGCCAAGATCAAAGATCTTGAGCTAGCTGCTGGGAAAGCTGTAGCGGACTACAAGTCATCTCCCCAATTTCAACTTGATGCAGAAGAGAAAACCTTCAATCTTCTTGAACGATTTTCTTTTATGACGGCGCGAAATGCCTTAGGAGATGGTGTCCCGCAAGAAAAGGTGGTTAGATGGCTTTCTGAACACATGTATGGCGAGATTTCCAGACTTGGACATCCCCAGCTTCCATTTGACGAGAGAGAGTTAAGCGAGATTGCCAAATTTGATGAAGAAATGGGGCATCCCGCTTGGGTAGAGCCGCTAGTTGAAGATGAAAATACCTTTGATGCCTATCTCACTGCTTCCTTTGAAGTGGAGCAACAAATTTTAAATAGGAAAGTAGAAGTTGCTAGAGATAGAGAATCTCAATTGTGAACAGTTTGTTATTCGGGGCCTGCGATCCGTTCTTTAAAACAATTTTCTCTGTTTTTCTAGTTTAATTAATTGTCTACTTTATAATTTGTTTGATTATGGGATTCTCCGTTTCCTTTTTCTTTTTGTTTCAGCTAGTGCTAAAATCTTAGCAAACTTATTATCTTTGTGATGGTGTGTACCCCTTATTCCCACCTTAGAAATTAAGGCTTGTCTTTAGGCAGTCTTGCTTAAAAATCTGTGATTTAAAATGTACTTTAAAAAAATGATTTCCCTTTTAAAATATTTGGTCATCTCACAGGATTTCACAAGTAATTGATTTATCTCGCCAGTTTTTGATTTGGGCGTGTCATTTCGCCCTAGGCTTGTGGAATCCGGCCTATTTTACTTGGAAAATATGGCCATTTACTCAGCTTTCCTTAAAACGGGGCATTTCGTTATTGTATCATGTCGCCTATCCTTTTAAACATGCCATCTCGCATGCTTTTTCGTCATAAATGTGGCATGTCGCCAAATTACTATTCCGTTTAAATATGGCATTTTGCCAACCAATTTTTGTTTCCCTTTCGCATTTATTTATCTCGCATATAAATGTTTGTTGGCCTTTTCCATGTTTTCTATTTTCCGTTTCCTCTTTATGTATTATCTCGCGTTGACATATTAATTGGCGTGTTGCCTAATTGCATACCACATTGTGCTAAACTGTTTTATGCTAAATCGTTTTATGCTAAATCGCGTAGTGCCAAACCGCGTAGTACCAGACGGCATAGTGCTACACCACACAGTGCCAAACCGCATTTGCTAAACCGCTTTTTGCATGATCGCATTTTGCTAAACCGCATTTGCTAAACCGCTTTTTGCAAGACCGCATTTTACTAAACCGCTTTTTGCAAGACCGCATTTTGCTAAACCGCATTTGCTAGACCGCTTTTTGCAAGACCGCATTTTGCTAAACCGCATTTGCTAAACTGCTTTTTGCAAGACCATATTTTGCTAAACCGCATTCGCTAAACTGCTTTTTTGCAAAATCGCATTTGCTAGCTGACCGCATTTCGCTAAGCCAATGTTCGTTTTAAGATAGTTTCTTTTTCCAGATTTCAATTTCTCAAGTAGAAAACGACATATATGGCACAGAAAATTTTTCATTAAGCGAGATAAGCAAACATACAAAATAGATTCGGTGCCTTACATTTTCTTACTTATAATAAATGATAGGGTTGTAGGTTTATATCGAGATGCCTATATGGGCGAGATACACATCTCGCCGAACTTTACTTTGACCATTGACTGTCCTCCAATATCACTTATCTCGCTTCAATGCCTTGAGGTAGGTATGTGAGGCCTTCTTTTATTGCTTGACTCCAGCGTTGACGTTGACGGTTGGGGTTGAGTTGTCCACGTAGACGATCACCTCCTTGCTGAGTCAGTCATGATCACCATATTTTGACTGATATGTGTATTAAATTTTATTTATGCACATCAGTAACCTTAATGTTAGTCTCAATGAAAATTTAAAAGTCTCGATGAAGATTTAAAATATGATTAAGGCCTCGTTCTTTCAAAACTTTGAAAAGTAAATTAAATAAACAACACCCTATTATTTGTACTTTTTGATTATTTCAGGATATTATCTATTTACTCAAAAAAAAAAAATTATAAGAAGTCATATCCCTTAAAAGGTACCTTAGAAGTACCAAATTCATTGAAAAATTAGACTGAGAATCAATCATATTCTTGAAACGTAAAAAACAAACACTTTCTAACTCTCATAATAACTGACACAAATAACTTATTAATATATTGTTCCTTAAAATGTTTTATTTATTTGTATACGTGATAAATTACATTGACACCATTTTCATATTTAAAAAAACGACACAATATTTATTTTAAAACATATTAAAATGAGTTGGTCTTATAAAAAAACTAGTTTTTTCTTAAAATAAGAAAAAACGTGTTTTCAAAACAAACGGTGGCATTTTTGTAATTACTGGCAACCATGATAAATGTCAGTGTTAATATTACAAATTCGTGTCATCCCAAGCTCCGATCATCTTCTCTGGCCATCCCAAGCTCCGATCGTTCTCCGGCGTTCACTCAGTTTTGAGTATTTTGTAACCTACAATTCGTGCCCTAGTTCCGCCATTAATGTCCATTGTCAACCATGCTTCGTTAAATAATTGATTGGTACTTTATTGATTGGTACATAATTAATTGGAGATAACTGTGTGATTTGATTCCATAGCTCTTCGTTTTTTCGTTGGATAAACAGAATGTCCTTCAATGGTGTGGATAAAGGGTTTAATTTGCTGAAGTTTGGATCAATTCAATTGGGAATTATGTGAATTTGTTCTAAATAATTGCCAGTAGTTGTATAAATAATTGCCAGGGTTATGATAAAAATGTACTAGTGCACGTCTAAAAAAGTGCCAGTTAAAAGCTCTCTTTGTCCAGAAATTTAGTGCCAGTGCATGTGTAACAAAGTGCCAGTGCCAGTGTAAAAAAGTGCCAGTGTTAGTGTAATAAAGTGCCAGTGTTAGTGTATCAAAGTGCTGGTGTTAGTGTAAGACAAGTGCCAGTGTTAGTTTAACAAAGTGCCAGTGTTAGTGTAACAAAGTGCCAGTGTTAGTGTAACCAAGTGCCAGTGTTAGTTTATAAAGTCACTTAATATACATGCACTAGCACTTTTTTACACTGACACTTATTTATACTACAACGGGTACTTTGTTACACTAACATTTTTGCTGGCTCTCAAAAACACAAGCACTGGCATTCAAAAATACATGCACTGGCATTCAAAAATACATGCACTGACACTCAAAAACATATACACTGGCACTCAAAAACACTGGTAATAATTTTTGTTGGCTCTAAAAAACACAAGCACTGGCATTCAAAAACACATGGACTGGCATTTGAAAACACATACACTGGCACTCAAAAACACATACACTGGCACTCAAATTCCCACATGCACTGACACTCAAAACACATGCACTGGCACTCAAAAACACATACACTGGCACATCAAATCCCTAGCACTGGCACATCAAATCCCTAACACTGGCACATCAAATCCCCACCAACAAAGAAACAAAGAAATCCTTCCCAACATTCATAAATTCACAACAGCAAGCAGCAATACACCCCTTCTTCACTCTCTCCCTCTCCAACAAAATCAATCAATTAATCGATTACCATTCTTGACAAATTCACAATGAATCCATCCAATCAAAGCCAACAGCAAATCCTTCCCAACGTTCATAAATTCGTAAAAATCAACAAACAAAAACCCTAGTTAACTCCCAATAAGCATATTCGAACCTTGAGATAACACTAATTGAGATCGAATTTATGATCTGAATTCACAATTGCGATTTCTTCAATGGCGATTGTTGACAGTGACTGGGCGGGAGAGACGGTATGAAGAAAGTGGAAGAGTCGACGACGTAGTCTAAAAACACGTTTTTTGTTAAGCATAAAAAAACGCGTTTTTTACAAGTTTTTTGCTATTAAAATTGAAAATGTGACACTTATTATTAAATCAGGCGTACATAGAATTAATTTATCCATGCATGTTTGCCTTTGAGGCATTATTTCTTTTACCACTTCTGTATGTCATATCTTGTGTCACTATTGGTTTAAGAAAAATAACAATTTATCTTATTAAATCATTATGATATAGAAAATACTCCCTCCGTCCCACGTGATAGTGGATTAACTTTTTGGGTGTAGGAATTAAGAAAAAGTGATGTAAGAAAGAGAAAAAGTTAAATGTTGTGAGTATGAAAAATTAAATAGGAGAGAGAATGAGTGGGAGTAATAGTGAGGAGAGAGAATGTTGTGAGTGTAAAAGTGAAGTAGGAGAGAGAATGAGTGGGTGAAATAGTGAATATTCTTTGCCATTTTGGGAAGTTTGCATTCACGTGGGATGGATCAAAATAGAAATAAGTTTGCATTCACGTGGGACGGAGGGAGTATGACATATGATACATAAGAATATGACACTGAAAAATATAGCCTTTTACATGTGCATTTTCTGACAAGAGAATACAAACAAATATCATGGAATAAAACAATCAAATCCCCACAATTTATTCACTTACATATATACATTCCTTAGCTAGCCTTTGAAAATTCCCCATATCTAAGTATTTCCATACAAACAATAATCTCCAAGGTTAACATCCTCACTTTCCTCCATTCCAAACTCTTATAAATTCCCATTTTCCCATCCTTCTTTTTTATCTCTCATCCTCAACCTAAAAACCCTAGTCATATAACCATGACACTTTCCCGTATCCTCCTCCCCATTTTAACCTATTTCTTACTCCTCCCAACCTATAATCCCTTTATTGAAGCCATTAAACAAGAAGAAGGTTTCACCTTAGACCTAATCCATAGAGACTCACCACATTCTCCACTCCATGACCCATCCAAATCTCGACAGGAAATGCTCACAAACTCTTTTCGTCGCTCCATTTTGCGCACCCAAGCGGCAAAAAAACTTTCCGACTTCCAATCCGATCTTTACACGATTCCCGGAGAATACATAATGAAACTCTACATAGGGTCCCCACCAATCGAATCCGTAGCCGTAGCTGACACCGGGAGTGACCTAACATGGATACAATGTAACCCATGCACACAATGCAACCCATCCGCACCCATTTTTACCCCTAGAAATTCCAAATCCTATAAACACTTATCTTGTAAGTCTCGCAACTGCGCCGCCTTGAGCAACTCCGGTGCCCCCGCCACCAAATGTACCGGCCGCAGAAACCAATGTGAATACCATTTGTCGTACTACGATCAGTCGTATAGTAACGGTCAACTGTCTTTGGAAACTTTCACGTTCCGTTCGAGTAACGGTCAAACCGTACCTATTAGATTAGCTTTTGGGTGTGGTCATGATAATAAGTTTACTTTTAACGGAAACATTTCCGGGGTTGTTGGACTTGGAGGTGGGCCCGTTTCTGTTGTCAAACAATTGGGAAGTACCATAAATAACAAATTCTCGTACTGTTTGATACCCGTTTACGATACCTCGGACGTTCCGAGCCGCATTAATTTCGGCCCACGTGCGGTTGTTGAGGGTCCCGGCGTCATTTCAACGCCGTTGGTCCATAAATCCCCGGTGACATTTTACTATGTCACTTTGAAAAGCGTTAAGGTTGGAAAGAAGACGTTGACTGTTTACGATCCCGAAATTAAACCACCTGCGCCTCACTTGGGGAACATGTTCATTGACTCTGGTACAACGTTGACATTTCTGCCACGTGGATTTTACGAGAGTATGGAGGCAGAGTTGAGGAGTGTGATTAAGGGACAAACGATGCCGGACCCACAAGGGGTTTTGAGCCTTTGCTATAAGACGGCGGCAGGTGGCGGTGGCGTTGTCTTTCCTGCGATTACGTTTGGGTTCATCGGCGGAGATTTGGAGTTGCCGGGGAGTAGTGCGTTTTATGAGGTGGCGGAAGGGGTGGTTTGTTTGACTATGGGACCTACTGACGGTGACAGTGTTTTTGGTAATTTGGCACAGGCGAATTTATTGATTGGTTATGATTTGGTTAATAATAAGGTTTCGTTTAAACGCACGGATTGTACTAAGCATTAGTTTGATGTTTTTTTTCCCCATTAATTATCCATAAAGCCAATATGTAAATCTCGTATCTTATTGAAATATTGGCCATTTATGCATGTGTTATCGTTTGTTTCTTGTTTTATATATAGTGATACAATTGATTGTTAGTTTTAAATTTTGTCTCAAGTGTTCAAAAAAAAAAAAAAAAAAAACTTTGAATGATTTCTTAAAAATTGTGTCCAAGTAATTTTTAAAAGGAACTAACAAATTTATTAGGAACTGTAAAGTTGAAATAGTTGGCTATCTACAAATTGGAAAATCAACCTAAATAATGGGGTTGCATTGACAAAAGTCGCCCTATAATACATCTGTCATCAAATTAGCTTGTCGACTAACTAAATTAAATTATTTAAAAAAAAAAAAAAAAAAAAAGACTGCCTAAAGTTAATAAAAAGATATAAAAAATTATTTATTTAAAAATGCACACTAATTTTAGAAAAAAGAAAAAGTAAAAATGTTATGTATTTCGTTACTTGCTTTATCTGATCATTTCCAAAATTGTCACTCTCCAAGATTATAGTCTCCAATTAGTTCTTTTTTTTCTTCGATAGTCTCTAATTACTTGGTTAGCATGATTTCCCTTTGTTAATGTTACACAGAATTTCTTGAAACTTTCTATGCCTGCCTCCTTATTTTGGTAAAATGGTGTAATGTTTTTCATATGGTATAATATTATATTTTTACACAATGCACTACAAGAAATATGTCTTTTAGAGACACTTTGCTTGGAACAAAAATTAACAATAGTCTCTGTTTATAAAAATTTGAGACAGCAATTCTATAATGCTCTCTCTTTTTAAAAAATCTTTTGAGACAGCAATTCTCTAATAGTCCCTAATTTGGGACAGCATTTTCTAATGGTCCCTGTTTTAACATGTAATATTTATGTCAGGGACGATAATTGCCGTCTCTAAAATATTTGTGACCCCCACTTATTGAGACCCCTATTTGTCCCTGTTTTATTTATAATACAATAGAGGACTGAAATAACCGCCTCTTAGCCCCCTATAAGTGGTGACTAGGATTCATTTTTGAAAATTTAATTCAAGGGCTAAGATTGAATGACAGTTTATTTGTTTTCTCACTCACAGGTCAGTTAAGTAACCTCCATTAACCTCCCCCCACACAGTCCACAATAATCACAGGCAGGGAGCAGAGACAAACACAACTTGCCAGTTCAGTTTGCAACAAGAAGCCATACAATCCGATTGCTACTCAAATAGTTCAGCGCGCCTTCGAATTTTCGGTAATGCATTACTCTCTCTCTCATTCTTAAATTAAGCAAGGATCGTGTTTAAGACTTTGAGGTTTTATATGTTTGTTTTCTGCAGTCCATGTTTCAATAATCTTTATGCTTCCCATTCAGTGAGCTATGCCATACTTATCTAAAGAATTGTACTTCTGTTCAAAGGCTACTGATTATATTATTTCAAGGTCGACAAAATATTTTGTTATCCCTGTATCTTGACAGTAATTTAGTACACTAAGTAAACTTCCTCTGTATGATAAAAAAAAAAACCTTAACTTCCTCTGTATGTTAAAAAATAAAACCTTAACTTCCTCAACTCTTAAAAGTTTCAATACTTAGTTTAATTTAAAAGGATATTTCAACTCTATAAAATCTCTTTATAATACAATTAATTATCTCTTTTTTTTAGATTGAAAGTTCAATCTTTCGGTTTGTAAGTTAAACTCAATGGACCCAAATTCAAGGAAAGGAAAAGAGCCACCGGCACCTGCCCAGGTATTCTGCACTATGTTTAATTTCACAATTGGGTTGTGCTTTTAACGTCTTCAAGCAAGAGCATCAATTTGGTATGTTGGGAAACGAAGCCTGGAACCATGCCAATCCAATACGTTCGCAATTCGTCCGCAATCCGCCTGTAATCCGCCCGCAATCCGCCAATGGATCCATATCCGTTGTTCGTCTCTTCAGTCGCCGGTTGATGCTGCGCCATCAACGTCTTCTAAAGAGATGAAGGTGGAAAGGGGTTGAAGAAGACGATGACCACAAAGGCCGTTCCTTCTCCACAAGATAACATCACCCTCTGTTTCTCTCTTCTCTTCCTTTTCTCTCTATTCGACTGTGTGTGGACTGAGAAGGAGCACTGTTTGTTGTTGTTGTTGTTGAGTGAGGATAGAGAGAAGGAGCTGTGGTGGCGGACAAGGCATAGAGGAAAGGGAGGCCGACGTGTGTGATGGGGATTTTGCCACGGAGGAGTATTGGGGCTTGGGTGGCAGCTCCGGTGGTGTTATTGTGGTGTTGCTGATTTCCACGGAGGGGGCTAAGAAGGAAGAAGATATGGTTGGGGTGAAGAAGGAAGAAGATATGGCGGATAGAGAGAGAAAGAGAAGTTGTTGAGCGCGCCGCTGCTGCTGTTGTTGTTGAGCCCACCGCTAGAGAGAGAAGGAGCAGCATAGAGAGAGAAGGAGCAGCTGGAAGGTTACGGTTAAGTGGTGTTGGTCATTTAAATTAAATGGGGTAATTGGGCTGGAATCAAAGATGGGTGGGCCTATTGGGTTGTGGGCTTCGGTTCATTTAAATTAGATCAAAGTACATGTTGTTTGCTATATTCATGGGTTCTTTATTTTTTTCTTTAACTTTTTGTTGGGTCCCATTTGAGTTTGGAGACCGGTAGTTATACACTTGAGATGAAGCAACCAGTCCCTCCTCCTCCCTCCATCTCTCTCCTTTCTCTTTCTATTTTCCTTCATCGTGAACTTTTAGTCTGGTTTCATATGAAATTTTTTTGAAGGTTGCTCCCATATCAATTCCTCTCTTGAAGGTTTACAATGACAAATTCAATTGTGTTTTGTCTCTCCATTTCACTCCTAGGTAATAATTTTTTTATATCTTCAGCATTATCTCACAAAAAGATCAGTATTTACCTTTTTGTTTCATTCTAATTTTTCTTCGTCTGAATATCTGATTTTATTTTAAATATGGGCTTTCGATGGTTTTTCAGGTACCCTCTCTCAAGAAGTTTCAACTACCACTACCAGAAAAAGGTCATTTAGCGACGGAAATTTCCGCCGCTAAAATTATATTTCCGTCGCTAAAATAAATCACCGACGGAAAAATTCCGTCGGTGGTCCGCCGCTACCAGCTCGTCGCAGTGCTCCGACGGGTCAATTTCCGCCGCTATTTTTTTCTTTTACCGACGGAATTAATTCCGCCGGTGAATTAATGGTTTCAGCGACGGAAAATTCCGCTGCTATATTAATTTAATTTAATTAAATTTTCATTTCAGCGGCGGAAATTTCCGTCGCTGTAATAAAAATTAATTTAATTAAATTAATTTTAGCGGCGGAAATTTCCGTCATTTGTAATAAAATTTAAATTAAAATTAAATTATTTCGGCGGCGGAATTTACCGTCATTGAAATTATTTAATTTTAATTTAAATTTTATTACGGCGACGGAAATTTCCGCCATTGAAATTAAAAATTAAATAAAAATTAAATGATTATAGCGGCGGAAATTCCGTCGCCGAAATTAATTTATTTAATTAATTTTAATTTCGGCATTAATTTCGGCGACGGAAAATTCCGTCGGCGATTCTCAAATAAATTTAAAAAAAATAATTTAAAATATCAATAAACCAAAATTTTTTGTACACGATATAACATTTCAATTTATAAAACTAAAACTATAAAAACTAAAATTCAAATATCGGCGTACCAAATAAAAACTAAATACCACCGTACCAATTCGGGAGGGGAGGGGAGAGGGGAGAGGGGGAGGGAGGAGGGAGAGGGGGAGGGGGAGGGGGAGGGGGAGAGGGGGAGGGGGAGAGGGGGGGAGAGGGGTGGAGCGGGGGAGGCGGGGAGGGGCTCCGCGGGTATCAAATGTCTCAAATGTTTACAAACAAGTATAAATTAATACAAAAATGTCTAAAAATGTCTAAAAATGTCCGCAATCAACTTTGGGGAGGCGGGGAAATTACCAGGGAGTCTGGCCAGAGATGAGCCATCAACGGCGCAATTGTCTTTGAGTCTACGCATGCGTCTCTACGAATCTCGCATGACGTCGATCGTTCTCCTCTGCATCTGGCGTCCCAGGCTGCCAAAGCATCCGCAAGCTTTGCCGCTCGCGTTTCTCCTCCTCAGCCGCAGCCTCCAGTGTCGACCCTCGGATCATGAAACGTGGGGTTTGGACTACATTTCGCCAAACGGCCGGTCGACGTCGACGGGCATTGCCGCCCGTAATCCCCATCCCTAACACTCGGGCTCCTCTCCTTGGATGTCCACGAGAGGTGACCTCTGCCAAACATCGAGCACGAAGGGGACGGGCTCGCGGGGGCGTTCCGCCGGGAACAACGGCGGCTTGATATGCGGCTGAAAAATAAAACAAACAATTATAATCATATACACAATGTAAGGTACATAAATAAATTTACATATTCAAAATCAAGTCATTTAATGGTAGTTTACTTACAAAGGCGTGCGAATCGATCGTCAACCCATTGCGGAGGTTGATCGGGCGCCGTAGAATTCCGAATATGGGTGCTAGCGTAAACATCCACAAAAGTGATATTCGGACCATACTCCCTTTCCTATAAATAAAATAAGCGAGATTATTACTTTGAAATTGTATATATAAATGCAACATTTAAGGCGATTTAAAAGCATGCATATACTACATTTACACTAAAACTATGGATTTCATAGCATCAACATTGGCTCCCGGCTAACATACGTACATAAACCTATTTAAAAGCATCCATACACTACTACATTTAAATTAACATACATACCATGCGGTCGTGATGCTCGGCGACCGTGAGCGTCCCCCGGTATGCAACGCCGCCGACCCAGGAGCTGCTCTATTGGCCTTGGCCTGTTCGGATACGGCCTTCGCCGCGGGCGCCCCAATATTCGCAAAATTGACCAAACACCTCATCGGTCATAAAAGTAGGACACAAGGGCTGTTGTCCCGCCGCTGAGCGAGCAGTATAATAATTTTTCTTCGTGGTACCTATAAAAAATATGAATATCTTGTAAACATATAATGATGACATTATAAAATTAAAAGAGTATAATCATTGTTAATTAAACTAATTAAGGATAGATAAATATGTTACAAATAAAATCCTTAAACGGCTTGTGAGCCTTTGCCAAAGAAAACAAATCTAGCCGTCTCCTCGCGATGTCGGATCCCAATAATATTTAGCCTACAACATATAATGATAACATTACAAAACTAAAAGAGTATAATCATTATTAATTATAACATTTTAATAACAAACTAACATTTAAGTTTTAAATAAAAACCATTAACACATTACCTTAAACTCATCCCACGCATCCTCCTTACGCCTCTGTGGCAATTTTTTCCAGTTGGGCCAAAACTCGGTCATTTTCGAGACCGCGTATTGCCCGATCTTAGTGCCGGTGGTGGGGTATCCACCTACAAACCCTGCCAAGTATATTTATACAATAACATTTTAACTTAAATAATGAATTATATATAAAGCAAAAAGGAACCAACTTATATCAAATTAATGAAGAGTTACTTACTTGGTCATAAAGTGATGAGATCCGCACATATATCCTCCCTCGGAATCGACGGTAGTGCAGTACCGGCCCCGGAGGTGGAGCTAGTACTCTTGTGTGAGGGGTCAACACCATCGCTATCGGATCGGGACGGTTGCGTCCCGATAATCAAAGTGTAAATGGGCTTGGTCCTCTTACCCTTGCCCTTTCTACTAGAACTCATACGTATTACGGTAAAAATATTAAAATATACAACTTTAACAATAGGAAACAATATATATACAATACATCTAAAACTTTAAAGTTCTAATAATCTAAAGCATTCACAATACATATAAAACTTTAAACTATTAATAATATAAAGCATTCACAATACATATAAAACTTTAAAGTTCTAATAATCTAAAGCATTCACAATATATATAAAACGACGGATATTAAAAATAATCTAAAGCATTCACAATACATATGAAACTTTAAAGTTCTAATAATCTAAAGCATTCACAATACATATAAAACTTTAAAGTTCTAATAATCTAAAGCATTCACAATACAATTTTAAACTTTAAACTATTATTAATCTTCGTCCCATCATCATCATTTGGACTACGAATTACTACAAAACTCGAGTTCTTCATCTTCGTCTTCGGACTACGATGAATCAAACTACGGTTCCTCTTCCTCTTCCTCTTCCTCTTCCTCTTCCTCTTCCTCTTCCTACGATTCATCAATATCAATGTGCGCGAGATGACACGAACGAGGCGGGGGAGTTGGCAAATTCAGCTGGTAAGATATCCTCCTCGGGTTCATCAACATTTTGAGGAATATGAGTGACATCATCTAATGGATGATTAGGCGATGAAACGTTAGGTGGCACGGCATTTCATCCTCTTGATAGGGTGTTTCTAATGACGACTACGTAGTTGTCGACGAGGTAGGTTGTCAATCATGCTCCTAGCCTTGGTCATCAGCTTGACCCACAATCCGGTCGGGTCGCGGACGAGGGTAGGGAGTCATGTATACCTGTTGTGCTTGAGATGCTAAGATGAAGACGTCGTCGCCATTATGTACGGGACGAGTCCTTTACATCGACGAGGTCAAATATGGGGTGCTTCTTAACACCTCGCACAGCATCCCGCCAATCACAATTGAACAAGACAACCTTTGTTTCTACCGAAATACTCCACCTCGACTACTTCTTTCGGGATGCCATAATAATCATTCCCTATAAGCTTCACACCGCTATTCCACGTCAATTTAGAGCCCCGTAAGCTTTGGTATGAAACACATAGCCATTCACGAAATAACCGTTGTATAAATGAACGTTCAAGTACGGAGATGATGCTAAATGTCTTAACCTCGCGGCTTTGGCATCACCGGATGTTCGGCTATCTATAAGACAATATTGTAACCAATTTAATACAATTTTAAGATTGAATGTTTAAAGAAGTGTATAGAATAAATTTGAATGAAACGAAATATTTACATATTTCCTTAGCCGGTTGGAAATTCTCTTTCTGTCCTAGTTGCGATGAGTTACGGAGATAAATCACGAGCTAAATCTTCAAACATTACAACGGTAGGGTTAAACAAGGCATTTCATATGCGGGTAATTAAACATGCATAATTTAATCGACGAGGCGTAAACATAACATCAATGACTTACTTGATATATTCCCCAACCTCGTCGCAGTTAAGAAGAACATACGTTTCGACCGCGGCAAACTCTTTAGCGGTTAACGTACGCGTACCAACCCGTTTGCCGAGCAACCGACCGGGGGATGAAAATACTGAGAGATGTTTCCCTTAGACGGAAAACCACCATCGTAATTGCGGCCAACCCTAGTCAATCTCGTATCAACATCGGGAGGAAAATATGTTCCGACAAAGGCAACAATCTCATCTATGATAACAACCTACGAAATTGAGGCCTCGACCATGGCCCTATTGCTCATCTTCCTTTTCAATTGGCCTAGATCCCTAAAAGTCATTCGTAGATTAAAACATAAATAATGTTAAAGAAGGTATCTTGTTAACGCTCAAATTATTTAGAAATAGAATAAATTCAATTACCTCTCAAATGGATACATCTATACGTATTGAAGCTGGACCACCGAGCTCTAGCTTCGTATGCCAAGTGGACCGGTAAATGCTCCATAGAATCAAAGAATGAAGGAGGAAATATCTTCTCAAGTTTGCACAAAGTCACTACGATGCTCTCCTCAAGCTTTTTCATGTGATCAACACGCGGTGTGGTCGATGTTAACGCTCGGAAAAACTCACTTAACTCTGTTAACGCCACCCCGGATATTGTCAGGCAATAGACCCCGAGAGCAATCGGAAGTAGCCTATCCGGCAAAACGTGGCAATCGTGACTCTTCAAACCACCTGCACTTTCCCCTCCTCTACATTGACACGATTACCAATGTTAGACGCGTAACCATCAGGAAGCCTTAAATCCTTGAGCCATTTCGGGAGGAGGAGCTTCTTTTCCTTTGTAAGCACGTATTGAGCCATCGGTCTAAGCTGGTTTACCATTGACGTATACCAAGTCTAAGGCCGGCCGCTTACGAGATTTCCTTAAGGTCCTTTCGAGCTTTTTCGTTGTCTTTAGTTGTTCTCTTGAAATCCATCAACGATGTTAAAAACATTATCGAATACATTCTTCTCAATGTGCATCACGTCAAGGTTATGTCGAATGAGATTTGTTTTCCGATATGGCGGCTCCCAAAATATACTCCTCTTGATCCGGTTATGGGTAGTCCCAAACCCTTGTATTTTGGTCTTCGAAAACTTTTCCCCCACCGAGGATCGGGCAATCTAGATACCTCCTCATAGACCGTGTCACCACTTAAACGAATCGGTGCCTCATCATGGTCAATCTTGTTCTTTTTAAATGCATTCTTAAGGTCTGAATGGGTGGTCCTCAGGAAGAAATTGTCTATGGCAATCGAACCAACATGGTTTTCCGAGTGCGTGAGCGTGAAAGACTTTGTGTCACTCATACAATACGGACGGGCCAACTTCCCGTGGGTGCTCCAACCCGATAACATCCCATATGCGGGGAAGTCATTAGCTTGTCCACATCAACGCGACCTTCATGCTTTGAAATTCTCTCGCTTGAAAGCATCCCACGTTTCGACCCCATCCTCCCAAAGCTGCTTCAATTCGTCCATCAAAGGTCGGAGATAGGCGTCAAATGTTCCTCCCGAGTACATTTTGGGCGGGGATGAATAACGACAAGAACATGTAGGGATCACTCATACACAACCGGGCGGAAGATTGTAGGCAGTGGCTATAACCGGCCAACAAGAGTAAGATTTTGCCCCGAGGACGAAACGGATTGAAACCATCGGAAGCGAGATGCATAGTATATTTCTTGCTTCGAGACGCAAAGTCGGGATAAGTCTCATCAAAGTGTTTCCATGCCTCCCCATCTTGGGATGAATCAACACACCCTCTTCACGCAAACTTTCCTTATGCCAACGCATTGCCTCTGCAGTAGATTTAGACGCGTAGAGGCGTTGCGATCTTGGAATCAACGGCATGTATGCATGCTTATGTGGTCTGTTTTTCTTGTGTTTTGAACTCCCCCTCCGATTTGGCTTATATCTACTTTGTCCGCAAATTGAACACTCTGTCTTCTGTGAATCTTCCTTGTAGAATAGCATGCAGTCATTCTTACACGCATCAATCTTTTCATAACATAGCCCAATCTGCCCAACCAACTTCTTTGTCTCATAAAAGTTTGTAACCATCTTATTCTCTTTCGGCAACATCCGCTTAATTGCTTTCATGATACGATTATAAGCAGACTGGCTAATATTGCAATCAGCCTTTATGTTAAGGAGCTCAGCCACAGCCTCCAACACACTGATCTTGCAACCTGGATAGACCTTCTCTTTTGCAGAGTCCATAGCATCAATAAATTTCTTGGCTGCAGGGGTTGGTTCTTGCTGTTGGTTCTCTGACCAATCGAAGGAAGGACCGGCCGCATCCCTAACCATATCTTCCATATTCAAAGGTGGTTCTTCATTGTCACGAATAATAGGTTCGGGTTCGGGAGGTACATGAATATTCTCGGGGATTATTCGCAACATTTGTGCGCAATCTCGGCTCACCATGACGGGTCCACCGTTTGTACCCAACTTCAAACCCGTTACGCAAAAGATGTTTCGAGTCTCGATCAAGCTTAGATACTTGACATTACAACACTTGTCGCATGGACACCTAATCTTACCATCCTTATCCATGTGACCGGTTTTATTTAATTGAGCAAATTCAACAAACCCCTTGACCCTACATAAAACTCGGGATTGATACCGCGTTGATTCGGCAACTTCCGCTTATACATCCAACTACGATCATCGTTATGAGACATTACTCCTGCATTGCAATCCATATATTATATGTACACTCAATTTAATCGACGGATGAAACAAAATCGGGATGTTAATAATTATTGGATTTCATAATATATTAACGATTACTATATAGAAGTAATTAACGTATTATCATTCCCTAAATTTGAATTACAAACTTAAAAGCAACACGAGATCTTCTTAAAATAAATATAAAGCTTCTAACTCATATTTAACAATATATTAACGAGGTCTTCTTAAAGTGTCTAGGAACTCGTTCCCGCTCCCGAACTCGAATCTCTACTCTTCCTCCGCCTCGGTCCCCTCGGAGGTCTTTGGTCTAGGTATGTTGAAAAAGTCGGTCGGACCTCGTCTGGCTCGGGTATCGTGTGGTGGTGGATATATCGATCCCGAGTAGCTCTCGCAGTCTTGCTCTTTCTGCCTCGAGGCCTCCTGCGAGCTATCACTTCGGGATCATTTCTCAAAGCGGCTCTCAGAATCTCCCGAGTCTCTCATGTCTGTTGCAATGTCGCCGGTGATTTCATCGGGGTTGCTCTTGGCCTCCATTGCCTCTTAATGTCCGCATTTTGGAAGAATAGTACGCTGAAAACACTCTCGGCGTCGAGCCTCTATCATCGGTGTACGGGACCTTGCTTGCTCCTCGTACTATGTCGGATACTCGGTGGTCGAAATGTGCTACCTCTAGTCCGACGGAGTAGTGGTCGTATCGGAAGAAAGCCCTCTAGAAATGCTGCGCCAAAGAAATGTGTAGTCGAGGCTCGGTCATAATCATCGGCATTGTATTAGTCGTCAAGCTGCTCTCTCAAAGTCCGAATGGTCTGCTGCGGGTATCCGTCTTGTCTGCTCACTAGAGATGGAATGCAAAAGGATGATACATGTAGTCTCGGAAATCGGACAATAACCGGCCCGTCTGAATATCTCTCATAGTACGCAATCCCCATGCCGGAATCCAATAGTACGGGTTTGCGGTCTCATATCGGGCCAAGGCCAACCTCACTATGCCAACTCTCGGTAGCGGCGTCCCTCAATATCCTGCTTGTCCGGTCATCCAAGTGTAATGCCGTACGCCCCTGCAGCGGTGGCGAGATCAGCGAAATCTCTCCATACGGCCACAATGATAGTAATGCGGTGCTGAACCCATGTACTCGGATCCTCAGGCTAATCTATCAATGCCGTGGTATGTCTCCGCTAGCAACGAGTGGAATGATGTCCATCGCTCCTGTCCGATTGAATATGCCGGATGTCAACTCCTCGATCACCTCTCATTGCTGATGATCTCTAACGGCGTAGCTGGACACACTCCGATGTAGCCGCGCAGTAGTGCGCGAGACGGAATGAGCAACATGAATATATCTAAGGAAGTGGATAGATCAAACAATCAGGAAATTTGGTCCGACTCAATACGGCTATATGAGTCAAGTCTATGAATCTATCGTCAACGACAATGCCCGATACCCGGTCTTGATAATCCCAAGAATTGCTTCGGTTGCTCAGTAGCGATCGTCATCTCGAGGAAATGCCACGAGTCCTCGACTCGGCCACACTAGTCGGTGCTCGAAAATCCTCCATCGTTGGCATCGGATCGTTGTACGATAGGGTGAACACATGTCGCTCAGAATCCCAAAAGCACGAAGCGGCTCGGAGCGGATCCCAATCAATCTTCCAATCTTTTAGAGACCGGATGCATGGCATGCTATACCTCCTGTCAATAAGTTTCCGGTGTTGTTTTTGGTGAAAGCGCGTGAGTTCAAGAATGTCTTGTTGAAATTGAAACTCGCGGAAACAATTTCTCCATTGTAATGCTCCATCTTTGCCTTAAATTGGGGCTGCTTTGGGACTTTTTACCTATTAATATTGTGAATAATTGTATCAACAAATCTTGAGCTCTAGTTCAAACTAAACTAAAGGATAATGGTGTCCCTACCTAACCACCTACTCTGTCCTTTAAGTGCATGTTTGATAAACCTATCCCATCCCGAAATGCATGATTATATGAAATGCAAATATCACTTTGCCTACTTGCTTTATAATCGAAAATAAAGAAATTTCGGCTTTTGCATAGACCTAAATTATTACTATTGTGAATAATTTTAAATATTAATATTTAATTCTTTGTTGTAAAATATATAATTTTACAATGATGAATTAAATTAACATTTATAAACAAGATAAGAGTCGTTATCATCCACAACTATCAAAATCCTATCTCGGCTTAGACCAAGAAAGATAGAGCAAATAAGTTCTTGTCGGTTTGAGCAAGGATTTTTACAATTTTAATATAGGTTCTTCCGGTTTCCTTTGTCCTCCTCTCTAAGAATCTCAAACATCACGGCCGTATCTTGACAGTGCTGTTTACTCTTCACTTGGTGATATACTCTGTCACAAGTAAGCAAGATAACGGTATAACACCGGTGAAGAGAAAACGAAATTTCCTCCAATTTTTCAATCTCCACCTTCCATTTACCCGAAGATCTGATTGCGAGAATCTTCCTCGCTGAGCTGAAATTTGGCGGTGTTGCCCTCAATCTCACGGTTGCACATGCCCTCAATCTCACGGTTGCACATGCGAAGCAACCGTGAGATTGAGGGCAACACCGCCGCCTTCAAGCTCATGAGGAAGATTCCCTGCAATCAGATCTCGAGTAAATGGAAGGTGGAGATTAAAAAATTGGAGGAAAGTTCTGTTTTCTCTTCACCGGTGTTATAATGTTACCTTGTTTTTACTTGTGACCGTATAACTACTGATGAAGAGTAAAAATGTTACATTGACAAGAACATGGCCGTGATGTTTGAGATCCTTAGAGAGAAGAGAACAGTGGCCGGAAAAACTCTATTAAACAGAAAATCCTTTTCGTCAAACCTGACAAGAACTTATTTCCGCTCTATCTTTCTTGATCAAAGATGGACGGATTTTGATAGTTGTGGTGAGAAAGGCTCTCATCTTATTTATATTTTAAGATGTTAACCACCAACCACAATACCCTAAGGTGCATCTAGGGTGCCGGGATTGATATCGGGCGCTCAAACGTGGCGATATTACATCACCGTCCGCGATGCCGTCAATCGCCCCAAAATGGGATCTAGAACCACTAAGGTAGTGTGCGGTTGAATATGTTACATTATTGATACATTCACCCCCTTTCCTCCCCTTTGACTTTAAAAGACTTGAAAATTAGATATTTAGTAACTTATCTAATTGTTGCATATGTAATATGTTATGTTTACTAAATATGTAACATGTTATATTTACTAAATATAACATGTTACACCAGTGGAAAATATCAAGTCTATTGCACAAGCATTTGGCCCCGAATTGAAACTTTAAAAGTAGATTTACTATTATAATTAATCGCAGAAAACAAGAAAATCCCCAAGCTGAGTTTTGTATCTTCTACAAGTTGGGGATTTTCTTTTGATTATGCTAAATCTACTTTCAAAGTTTCAATCTTTTGAACTCTTGTGCAAATTTTCCACTCGGCCCATAACCCACGTGGTAGTGGTTGTACGTGATAGTAGTGGGGTGGAAAATATCAAGTTTTGAAGCATTTGGCCCCAGATTGAAACTTTGAAAGTAGATTTATTATTATAATAATTAATCAAGTTTCAATCTTTCGGGGCCTAAAAACTGTGATTTTCCACTCGGTATAACCCCAATGGTAGTGGTTGTACGTGATAGTAGTGGGGTTGGCTTCTATCCCAGAAATACACATAGCATGAATTGCAAATATCACTTTGTCTACTTGCTTTATAATCGAAAATCAAGAAATTTTGACGACATAACCCCATGGTCTCCAAGTGCGCGACGTAGACTAGGTCAATCAAACACTACTCGATTATAATCGACAAGAGTGTAATCAACCATATATATGTCTAGTATACACTTTCGAGAGAACAATAGGATTAATGTGGCATAGAAATATTTCAACTATCGACAATTCAAGCAATTTTTAATAGACAATAATGATATTTATATATATACGTATATGTATATTTTTATTTTTATTTTTATTAAATATAACATGTTACATATTTGATTATGAGTACGGTTATTTATCGATTTTCTTTATAGTGGCATATGTTTTCTTCTATTCGTTAATATTACTAACATATGTTTTCCTTCTGATATTCGATTAATATTACTAAATATGTAACAAACTAGGATCTGGCTTGTATCCTAATTTGTTTCATATAAGAGGTGCATCTAGGGTACGGGATTGATATCGGGCTCGGCTCCAAACGTAGGCGACATGAATCACGCAGTCAGCATGATCTGCAAGTCGATCGCCCCCAAAATGAGATCTAGAACTAGATGTTTCCTAAACTATTTCATCCCACAGTTTTTCTTACTGCTTATTTGTTTGTAATTGAGATCAAATTAAAGTCTACGACTCATGATCATTCGTGCTTACTTTTTTATTAGTTTAATATATTTGTTTTATTAGTTTAATATATTTGTTGGGTTATCTTAAAATTGTTATTATTCTTCCTAATTCTTTCATGTTTCCAAATTATGTTTGTCGCTGACTAAACATAGTGGTGTAATGTCGGAGTTCATCATTGACATTACCGCCTTTAACTGCTTATAGAAGATATATACCTTGGGGAAGCCCATAAGCTGCGAATGTTACTTACTATAACCCTAAGTAATAGAAAAAGTAACATGAATCCGAAGAACATTTAGTACAAATTAAAAAACCTTATACAAGTCATCACATAGAGATACAACATACTAAATAACCTACACAATCATTATCTGTGCTTGAACAACTTCCCTTTAGGGTTCGGAGTTCATTTCTAGAGTCTTTAAAAACTTTGGCTCAAGTTTCATAATCGCCTCTTCAAAGCATTTTTGAGACATTATTTAAGGACCTTATCAATATTTTCTTGGCCCAAATTAAACTCCATTATGTAGTACTAAAGCTATACTAAATACATGATCAAAAAGTGTTCCATCAGGAGTTGTTTGCATCCTAGGTTTCCAATGCCTCAAACATGGACCAGGCTACGGGGTAAAATAGTTCGGCTTTCAAACATGCTAATGACAACTTTAGGTCAATATTTAAAGCACTTCCCTTTAACCAATTGGACCATTTCAAGTTTCCTACTAATGTAGTACTAAAGTTGTACTAGATATAGGATTAAAAATCATTCAATTCCATGTTGTTTAGGCTAGGTTTACAAAGCCTAGAAAAAAAGCATCCAAGCTGCAAGATTTCACTTAGTGCAAGTGCCAAAGCGCTTTTCAAAGCAACTAATGCCACTACTTAAAACAACGCCCGAAAATATCATTTTGGCCCATTCAAGTTCTAAATTATAGTACTAAATTTGTACTACAAGTATGGTTAAATAGTTATTAAATCTGCACACTTTCATTAACCTAGATAAAATCCAGGATGAGCTAATGTCCAAACTTTTTTTTTCAAAAGGCGGCGGCACATTTAGTACAAATTAATCAAAAGAATGCACACAAAATTACGATTAACCCACGTATCCTACTAAAACATTAACCCATGTATTGATAAGGTACCTAGCCAGCTGAAACTAGAATACCTACTGAAGCTCCAAGATTCATCATGTGTATATAAAAGAAGTTAAACCTCGAAAACACCTGCCCACGTCTGCGTCAACTCACAGACCCCGAGTGCCATAAGCAAATCAAAATCAAAAAATCCCTTTCCTATCCTGAGGTAAGAGAGAGAGAATCATAGGTCAAGCAGCGAAGATTCGAGCTTCAACTCAGCAATAATAGCAATTCCGCTCCACAAAATCTCAAATTACCCGTCAACAGTAGATGAAAACTTAAACCTTTAATCCAAATCCGAGACATGCATTGAAAACACGGCTATTCATCCAGACAATAAGAAACCAATGAGATTCAAAAAATCAAACCAAGGGACGTGCACTACCGATAAAAATAAAAAAGAAAAACTTTTTTTAAGTGTGATAAAAAAAATTATTAGGGTGCCCGGGTCGTCTTTCTTGAAGGGGAAGGGGAAATCGGCTTAGTATAATTGATGAAAAAAATACAATACCGAATGTAGTTTAAGGAAATCACGTACCTTGAAGAGAGCTGGGGATTGAGAAATTGGATCGCTATACCGGGGGAGAGAGAGGCGCAGATGGGCAGAAAGAGCAGGTGGAGAGGTTGGGGGTGGACCGGCGAAGCTTACGTCACGGCGCGAGGACGGTGGAGAGGTGGACGGACGCAGCGGCGATTCTTCTTCTTCTCTTCCTGGTAGCGAGGCGGGAAGAGAGAAAGCGGGAAGAGAGAGAGGAAATTTGATACGTAATTGATAAATTCTGGGGATATAAATGAAGTATTTATAATTTCCACACCCTGACGGAATATTCCGCGGCTAAATATCATGTGTCTCAAGCGGCTTGTGGGAAATTAAGTTCCAGAGCAGCTACCTTAATTAATAGTTAGCGGCGGAATATTCTCTCATATTTGGCCTTCAAATCCGGCAGCTAAACTATACGATACAGCTCACTGGATCGATGACATGGCACTCTGCACCCGAAGCGGAAATTTCCTTGGGCGATTTTAAATTCGGCGGACGGAAATTTCCGCATATAATAATAAATATAATTGTTTTCATTATATTTTTGAAAAAATAAATAAAATCATTAATATTTATTAATTTTAATTTTAATAAATATCATTATTTTTATTTATATAAAAATAAATAAATCATAAATATTAATTTAATTAATTTTAATTTTATAATGGCATTATTTTTATTTATATAAAATACTTGAAAGTTATTTTAAATTCTTACTCTCAAAAAAAATAAATATGAGTCAAATAAAATATTATTTTTGAAAAATTTTTAATTTAATAAATATCATTATTTTTATTTATATAAAAATAAATAAATCATAAATATTTATGATATTTTTGAAAAAATAAATAAATCATAAATATTAATTAATTTTAATTTTATAAATGCCATTATTTTTATTTATATAAAATCATGAAAGTTCTTTTAAATTACTCTCAAAAAAATAAATGTGAGTCGATAAATGTTATTTTTGAAAAGAAAATTTTTAATTTAATAAATATCATTTATTTTTATTTATATAAAAATAAATAAATCATATAAATATTTATGATATTTTTGAAAAAATAAATAAATGCATAAATATTAATTAATTTTAATTTTATAATGCCATTATTTTTATCACACTATACCACTATGCCCACATGCCATATCTGACCTGCTATACCTATGCCACAGCTAGCACCATACCTATGCCTATGCCCTATGCCACATCTGTTTATATGCCTATGCCTATGCCTATGCCTACATGTATACCACCCATGCCTTTTATGCCTATGCTACTTATACCACTATATCTTATGCCACTATACTATATCTATGCCACACATTACTATGCCACATACCTACTATACCACTATACCTACATACCTATACCTATGCCACACTATGCCATACCTGTATACCTATACTCTACTACAACACTACCACTATGCCATACCTTTATACCTATGCCTATACCTATACCTATACCTATCTGTTCTTCCACATGCCTACTATGCCACAGCTACTCTATGCCTACATGCCACATGTCATACTTTATGCCACATACCACTACATGCCTATGCCTATGCCACTATGCCACCATATCCACCCATACCTTTATACCTTTATACCTATACCACATACCCATATATACCTATGCCACTATGCCACTATACCACTATCACTATACCACCATGCACATGCACATGCCACATGTCATATGCCACTATGCCACATGCCTATGCCACCATACCTGTCCCCACTATCTGTTTATCACCTATATACTATACATATGCCTATACCCATATGCCTATCACAACTTCAACTCCACTATCCATACTTACCTATCTGTTTGACTATACCACTATATGCCTACATACTATACTATCTGGCTATACCCATACATGCCACTATGCACTACATACACCACTGTCTACTATGCCACTGAAGCCACATCACATTTATACTTACTATACCTATACCTATCTGTTTATACCACTATCTGTTATACTTACTATACCACCTGCCACATATCTGTCCATATACATATGCTTCATGCCTATCTGCTATGCCACTATGCCATATCACCTATCCTATACTATTATATTATATATGTATACATACCCTATACCTATGCCACAACACTATACCTATACACTATACCTATGCCCTTACTGTACCTATGCCACTATGCCACATATCTATACTTACTATACTATGCCACTATGCTATCGCATGCACATACCACATGCCACCCATACCTGTATGCCACATACCTATGCTACACATACCCCACTTTATACCCACTATGCACCACTATGCTACTTTACATACCACCATATACCACTATACACCTATGCACTGAATATTTTTATACCTGTACATATCCTACATACCTATGCCTTATACACATGCCGCATACCTATACACATGCATGCCACTGTATACATATACCATATACCACATATCTATATTTATGTGGTTTGAGGGTTTTAGGGTTTAGGGTTTAGAAATTAGGGATTTGGAGTTGGGGATTTAAGTTAGAGATTTAGGGGTTTAAGGATTTGGGAGTTTAGGGTTTGAGGTTGTTAAGTAGAGTTAGTGTTTAGGGTTTGGGGTTTAGGGTAAATTTAAATTTTAAGGGTTTAGGGTAAATTTTAAGGGAGGTTAGGGTTAAATTGGAATTTAGAATTTAAATTTAGGGATTTAAGGAATTAAGGAGTTGGGGTTTAAATTTTAAATTTAAGTTTAGAGAGGTTAGGCCCAGGGTTTTGAGTTGGGGAAGGGTTTGGGGTTAGGGTTTGGGGTTTAGGGGGAGTTAGGGTTGTTAGGGACTGGGATTTGGGGATTTGGGGATTTGGGGTTTGGGTTTAGGGTTTTGAGTTTAGAGGTTTAGGAGAGATGAGTTAGGGAGTTAGGGTTTGGGTTGGAGCCAGGGTTTGGGAATTTTGGGAGTTGGGGTTTAGGAGTTGGGGTGGATTTTAGGGTTTAAGTTGGGGTTAGGGAGATTAGGGAGTTGGGGTTTAGGGTTTGGGGTTAGGGAGTTAGAGAGTTAGGGTTTAGGGTTGATTGCTAAACGAACTAACTTGACTATTAGACAACACTCACGGAGATTATTGTGCTCTATAAGTCATAACTAAGATATCCAGTAAAGACCCGCGTGTCATTCACTGGCCGAGCACAGCTGTACTCTACGGCCCCGCGCCGTGCGTATATCATCATGTCTACATCCGTAAAAGCTTCAATGTTGACATCGTGAAGGGTTGTCTCCTCGCCTTTCATCCTTCATCAGCTCCATGTCTGCAGCACATGCTATCTGTGATGAGAAGGCTTAGGAAAGCTGCCCGCCTCTAGGGGAGCACTTGCATTGTGCAGGGAGAGAGAAGGTGCTTGGAAGTGGTTGTGGAGAAAGCGGGTATGCAAATGGACGGAAAATTACATTCCACACGAGAAACGATGAAGCTCACGACCTCTTCACTTTGGAGACATAGTCTTTGTCTTCTACAACGAAAAGAGCACCCCGAAGTTGGCGAGCGAAGGGTGATGACATATTTGTTAGGGGCTAAATATCCTTTTCAAACTTTGAGCCAGCATTAATCGAGACACTCTGAAATCCTCTACTCCGTCCTCTCTCTCTCTCTCTCTCTCTCTTTCTCTCTCTGACAATGATTGAATTTGAAAAAAACAAATATCGAGCAAACGCTCTTACCCTGGTCTTCATTTCATCTTTAATTTCGGAAGTAATTCCCACATTTCAATTCTCTCCACTTACGTGTCGGGTCGAATCTGGGTTCGAGCTTCCCCAGTTCATACGACTACTATGCAATCTGCAAAGGCCACAGAGGTGTCTTGCCTCCTAAGCCTTCATCGCAGATGACGAGATATGGAGCTTGATGATGAGTGCGAGGGAGGCAAACCGCTGACTAACACGCGATGTCAACATTGAAGCTTACGATGTAGATGTTGACATGCGAGAAGGTGATGGGGGCAGAGAGTACGGAGTGTGCTTTCAGGCGATAATGTAGTGTAGGTCTTTGTTTTACGGATATCTTAGTTATGACTTATGAGACCCAATAATCTCGAGTGTTGTCTACATAGTTGGTTAGTTCGGCTTGTTTTGGACTAATCTTGTTTTTGTTTTATTTTTGGATACTCCTCGACCTACCCATTCCATAACTTAACCTTGAACCCTCAAAATCTCTTTAAAATCAAAAAGGGTTTTTCTTATTGTTTTCCTAAATAAACTGATAAGTGGCGAAATTAAAATTTAAATTCTTTGTCGAAACAAAAAACGTACATGAATGTTCGATTTGAAAACAAAAAAAAAAAACATGATGGCAGCCTTGCACAACTTTGGGATCTATGACGAGGATGAATAAACTGCTTATTGTGAATGTGGTACTTATAATGGCATTATAAAATTAAAATTAATAAATATTTATGATTTATTTATTTTTCAAAAATATCATAAATATTTATGATATTTTAATGTTTTTAGTTTGTTATTTTGTTAATTAGTTCTAAAAATAAACAAAAATTACACATTTTCTTATCAATAGCGGAATTTAAAATTCGTCGGCGATAAAATAAAAAAAATATTAAATTATGTGTGGGAAATATTAGTCGGTGTTTTAATAAAAAAAAAAAAAAAAAACATTTAATTTCACCGTCAATATTATTTCGGTGTAATATTTCAAAAAGAAAAATAAAAATATTTTAATTTCATAGTCGGAATATTTAAAATATTTGGAAGTAAACAAAAATAAAAAATGATATATTTTATTAAACACCTTTGGCGGAATATTTAGTCGATGATAATTTAGCGGCGGAATGACCGAGTCGATGCTGCCAACGAAATTTATCAGCGGCGGAAATAACGTTGCTGATATTAAGAAATGGAATATTCGTTTATTTTAGAACGACGAGGTGTGAAGGAGTGTCCGTCCTTTAAATTTGGCGTAAAAATTTTCCGGCGCTAAAGCGCATATTAGCAGAAGCTTATTTAGCGGCCATTTTGTCCGTCGATAATTCCGTCGTAAGTAGCTTTGTTTAGTGGTATGCCGAGTAAATATCTTTACTTTATTTATATGTAACGGTTTAGAATTACATTTAAACGTCGTATAGTTCAGCGTGCGAAGTTCGGTTTCCCCACATCTTTCTCTTTCAGGCGTGTGACAGCGCAGTCAGTCATGAAGAAGTTGTGAAAACCTGCTCGTCTTATATAAAGTGCAAAAGGTAGTACCAAGCGTGCGTGCGACAGTGGCAACGGCGTCGTCATTGTAACGCCGACTTTGGCGTCGAAGTAGCGGCAATTTCTTCCAGCTGCTCTATATTAAGTTTCGCTGAGTTAAACCGTAAAGCTAAATGTCGCCGATAATACAACAATTATTCTGTTTTATTTTCACAACGATATTTAAACACCAAGCCAGCCTTTACTTATTCAGCAATCGTTATGTGTATTTTTTAGAACTAGTAAATAACAAACTTATTAAAATATGATATTTTTGAAAAATAAATAAATCATAAATATTAGTATAAACGTGTATTCATCATGAGTCATAGTTTGTTCATTCAAGCCAAACAATTTAAACCTTTGTAAGTGGAGGTAGCCCAAAATAAGCAAAACAGATCAAAACTAAAGACCAACTTGACATTAGGTGACACTCTGGAAGGATTATTGTCTCATAAGTCGCTAACACTAAGATATCCGAGAAAACAAAGACCCACATCATTCTGCTGTTGTGAGCGTACATTCTGTACTCTCTGGCCCCCTTGATGCAGAGTAAGTGTCATCATGCACATTCGTAAGCTTCAATGTTGACATCGTGAAGGGTTGTACTCCTCGCGCTTTCATCCTTCAGAAGCTCCATATCTGTCATACTGCACGATGAGAGAGAGCTTAGGGAGCGACACACCCTCACAGGAGCCTTGCATTCGGACAGTGAGGAATCTGCAGGAAGTCGAACCCGGGTCGGACCCCGAACGCGGGAAGGAAGAGAATTGAAATGTGGAATTACACGAAAATTAAAGATGAAATAGCACCGGGGGTAAGAGCGGCTGGAAATATTTGTTTTCCAAATTCAATTCTTTGGAGAGAAAGAGAGAGAGAGAGAGAGGATGGGAGAGAGGGATTTGAGAGGTGTACGAGTTAAGTTGGTTTTGAAAGTTTGAAAAGGATATTTATTACTTAACAAATATGTCAGTAGCACCGCTTTCGCTTGAACTTTGGGTGCTCTTTACACTGTTGTAGTACCGCACTATGTCTCCGAGTAAGAGTGTCGGGAGCTTCATCGGCTTCTCGTGTGGGAATGTAATTTTCTGTCCATTTGCGTACAACCTCACTTCAGACCTTCTTCCTGTGACAACTCGCATGCAAATCTGAGGCCACTAGGGGTGTCTTGCCTCGTAGCCTTCGCCATCGCAGATGACGGATATGGAGCTGATGATGATGAGTGCGAGGAGAACTGACCACTTCGCGATGTCCAACATTGAAGCTTACGATGTAGATGATGACATGCGCGGTGGTGGGGGCCGGAGTACGGTGTGCTCGCCCGGTAATGATGTGGGTCTTTTGTTTTTTACTGAGATATCTTGAGTTATGACTTATGAGACAATAATCTCCCGGAAGTGTTGTTCTACATAGTTAGTTAGTTCCTTGTAATTTTGTATAAACCCTAAACACAACCACTAAACCACAACCTGGCAGACTTTAACCCACACAAGCCATAAACCACAACCACAAGCCACTAAACCCTAAGCCCAAACCTGCACAAGCCACAAACCTACAACCCTAAACCCTAAACCCACCCTAAGCCACTAATACCTAAGCCACTAAACCTAACCCACAACCCTAAACCACAAACCACTAGAGCCACTATGAAACTAAGCCACTAAAGCCACACAAACCTAAACCCAAAGCCACAACCACAACCGCAAGCCACACATACAAGCACACAAGCCACACAACTGAAACCACAACCACTAGCCACTATAGCCTAAACCCTTTAAACCACTAAACCCAGCCACCCAACCTAAACCACTAAGCCACTAACCCACAAGCCTAAGCCAAGCCACAACCACAACCCCCAAAACCACACAGATCTATTTTAAACCCCAAAACCACAAGCCACTAAGCCACACAAGCCCCAAGCCACCAAGCAACAACCCCCTAACCTAGGGTAAACCTAGGACCTATAGGAGGTATAGGATAAGTATAGGGTATAGCCTATAGGGTATAAATACAATTACTGAGGGCATAGGGTATAGGGTTATAAGGGTATAGGAGGGCTATAGGGTATAGGATTATAGGGTATAAGGGATATAAGGGTATAAGGGTATAGATTATAGGAGTATAGTGTATAGGAGTATAGGGTATAAGTATAGGAGTATAAGTGGGTATAGTGGTATAGGATATAGGAAGCTTATAGGGGTAATAGGAGTATAGGGTATAGGGTATAGGATATAGGGTATAGGATATAGTGGTATAGGGTATAGGAGTATAAGGTATAGAATTTATAGGGTATAGGAGTATAGGAGTATAGGGTATAGGGTATAGGGTATAGGGTATAGGGTATAGGGTATATAGGAGTATAGGGTATAGTGGTATATAGGGTATAGGGGTATAGGGTATAGGGTTTATAGGGTATAAGCTATAGGGTATAGGAGGTATAGGATATAGAATAGGATATAGGGTATAGGAGAAGTACATAGGGTATAAGGAGTATAGGGTATAGGGTACTTAGGGTATAGGGTATAGTGCTATAGGGTATAGGGTATAGGGTATAGGGTATAGGGTATAGGGTATAGGGTATAGGGTATAGGGTATAGGGTATAGGGTATAGGGTATAGTGTATAGGGATATATAGGGTATAGTGTATAGGAGTATAGGGTATATAGGGTATAGGGTATATGGGTATAGTGTATAGGGTATAGGGTATAGGGTATAGGAGTATAAGGAGGTATAGGGTATAGGGGTATAGGGTATAGGAGGTATAGGGTATAGGGTATAGAGGGTATAGGGTTATAGGGTATATGGTATAGGAGTATAGGGCAATTATAGGGTATAGGGTATAGGGTATAGGAGTATAGGGTATAGGGGTATAGAGGTATAGGGTATAGGGTATAGGGTATAGGATATAGGGTATAGGGTATAGGGTATAGGAGCTATAGGGAGTATGAGGGTATAGGGTATAAGTATAGGGTATAGGGTATAGGGTATAGGTACTTAGTGTATAGAATTGTGGGGTATAAGGCTCATAGGGTATAGGAGTATAGGGTATAGGGTATAGGGTGGTATAGGGTATAGGATATAGGAGTATATGGGGGTATAGGGTATAGGAGTATAGGGTATAGGGTATAGGGTATAGGGTATAGGATATAGGGTATAGGGTATAAATTATAGAAATTTATAGGGTATCAGTAAAGTCACATAGGGTATAGTGTATAGGGTATAGTGTATAGGTATAGGGTGTATAGGGTATAGGGTATAGTGTATAGGGTATATGGGGTATAGGTATTGAGTGTATAGGCGTATAGGATATTTATAGGGTATAGGGGTATAGGGTATATTTATATAGGGTATAGGGTATAAAAATACCGATGGCCATATATAGGGTATAGGGCGTATAAAATTAATTAATATTTATGATTTATAGTGTACTAGGGTATTAATATTTATGGTATAGGGTATTTTTAGGGGTAGTGGCATAGGGTATAGGGTAAAAAATAATGATATTTTTTTGAGAGTAATTTAAAAAATAACTTTCACTATTTTATAGGGTAAATAAAAAATAATGGCATTATAAGATTAAAATTAATTAATATTTATGATTTATTTATTTTTCAAAAATATCATAAATATTTATGATTTATTTATTTTATATAAATTAAAAATAATGATATTTATTAAATTAAAAATTTTTCAAAAATAATATTTATTGACTCATATTTATTTTTTTTTGAGAGTAATTTAAAATAACTTTCATATTTTATATAAATAAAAATAATGGCATTATAAAATTAAAATTAATTAATATTTATGATTTATTTATTTTTATATAAATAAAAATAATGATATTTATTAAATTAAAATTAATAAATATTAATGATTTATTTATTTTTCAAAAATATAATGAAAACAATTATATTTATTAATAATAGCGGCGGAAATTTCCGTCATTGATTTAATTCATCGGCGGCGGAAATTTCCGTCGGTGAGAGTGCCATGTCATCGATCCCGGTGAGCGTACGTATAGTTTAGCGTCGGATTTATCGGCGACGGAATATTCCGCCGCTATATATTAATTATAGCGTCGAATTTAATTTCGCCGCTATAATTAATATTTAGCGGCGGAATATTCCAGTCGGCGGAGGTAAATAAAAATACTTAATTTATATCCTTGAGATACTCAATTACGCCACAAATTTCCCTCTCTCTCTTCCCGCTATCTCTGCTGTGCGACCTCGACTGGAGAAGAAGTAAGAAGAAGCGTCCTCGCCGTCCCGATCCACCCTCTCCCATGTTGTCGCCTTGCCGTCGCGCCGTCGCCACGTCGCCGAGTCCACCTCTCGGCCTCTCCACCTTGAGTCCGCTCGAGCTCTCTGTGTAGAGTGCGTCGATCCGTCCGCCGCCTCTCCTACCAGTGTTTCTCTCTCTTTGCTCTAATCAAATCAAATCAAGGTAAATGTTTCCGGATTTCTTTCAGAATAAGTAGTTCTAATTCGAGGATAGTGGCTGTTAATTTGTTGTGAATATGAATTTGTTTCGATTTCTCCACGCCGTCCTTGAATGCATGCTCTGTGATTTTTTTTTTAATCTGTGTTTCTCGATCAAATTGGTGGTGAAAACCCAAATGCAAAATGGGTTTCTCGATTAACGAGTGAGGGGACACGAATATCCAGAATTTGTTTCGATTTCTCGATTATAAATACTCATTTTTTTTTTTAATCGACGTGATTTTTTTTAATACGTGTTTGTTTCTACTCCTTATTCATTTCTCTGCGGAATTTGATAATTTTGTTCTTGCGAGGAAAAAGTTTGAACTAGTTGGATGTTTGGAACGGTTAATGGGTGAGTGTTATGAAGAGCGTGATTTACCATTAGTTTTAGGAGAGTAAAAAACTTTGATGTTATGAAAATTTTCGGCCCTTGTGCCCGGAGTTATGGACTTATGGGTTTTGGATTTTGGGATAGGATAATGATTTTTGAAATATGGGCATTACATTGCAATTGCATGTTCATAATAATTATAAACTTAAAATAGTTGTTATTTTAAAAAAGAAAATTATCCAATTTTGAGAAATACTAGTATAATGTGAATGTTTTAGAAGGCAATTCGGCAATTTGACTTTGAACTTGAATTCTATTAAGTTGTATCTATAACCTTTGCAATTTGGTTACCAACACATTAAAAATAGAACAATCGATTTCTTGAGTTTGTCATTTGCATTTGTAAATTGATATATAATCTTTGAACTTTTCGTTAGATTTATAACGAGAGAGAAAGTGTCATACGTGTCATATGCTAACTTTTTATGGGCACATGATACAGTGTCTATGTTACTGCACAAGTCATGTCTATGTTAATCACAAGTCATTTGGCAACATATACGTAGTGTGGCTATGTTGAATCGTTACATGTGGATTACACTGCTCTACATGGTTTCAGCGCTTTTATTTTTTCTTTATTTTTTGGTATGTGATTGGGAGTGTAAATTAATGCTTAATTTATATGGCTTAAATGACTTGCTCCCCTTCCCCAAATGATTGGTTACAAAATTTAGCTGGCGCCGGTGTGAAAGATGGTATTTGAGAATCACGTGATTCTTTGCTCTTTGTTGGTGGGGTGAGCTTTTGTAGGATGGATGACTTCATTTGTATCGGTAACCTTGAATAAGCATTTCGTGTGTGCTTTGAGGCGCCCTATTGTGATGACATTTGTTGTTTAACAAGCTGGAATATGTGAGTGTGGTTGATACCACCCTAATCCCGCTAATGGGAGGAATTAGACAAAGTGTAAACTTAGTATTATTTTGCTTGAATTACAAACAAATAAGTAAGAAAAGCTGTGGATGAAATAGTTTAGGAACATCTAGTTCTAGATCTCATTTTGGGGCGATTGACGGCATCGCGGGCGGTGATTATGTCGCCTACGTTTGAGCGCGATATCAATCCTGGTACCACTAGATGCACCTTATATGAAACAAATTAGGATACGGTTTACGTATCCTAGTTTGTTACATATTTAGTAATATTAACGAATAGAAGAAAACATATGTTAGTAATATTAACGAATAGAAGAAAACATATGCCACTATAAAGAAAACGATAAATAACCGTACTCATAATCAAATATGTAACATGTTATATTTAATAAAAATAAAAATAAAAATATACATATATGTATATATATAAATATCATTATTGTCTATTAAAATTGCTTGAATTGTCGATAGTTGAAATATTTCGGTTGCATTAATCCTATTGTTCTACGAGTGTATACTAGACATATATGGTTGATTACAGCGTCGATTATAATCGATAGTGTTTGATTGACCTAGTCTACGTCGTGCGCTTGGAGACCGTGGGGTTATCTTTGTCAAAGATTTCTTGATTTTCGATTATAAAGCAAGTAGACAAGTGATATTTGCAATTCATGCGTGTATTTCGGGATGGGATAGAAGCTTGACCCCACTACTATCACGTACTGACCACTACCGTGGGGTTATCTTTGGAGTGGAAAATCTCAAGTTTTTGCACAAGCGTTAGGCCCCAGATTGAAACTTTGATTAATTATTATAATAATAAATCTACTTTCAAAGTTTCAATCTTTAGACTAAATGCTGTGCAAACGATGATATTTCCACCCCCCTACTATCACGTACAACCACTACCATGGGGTTATCTTTGGAGTGGGAAAATCTCAAGTTTTTGCACAAGCATTAGGTCCAAGGATTGAAACTTTTGAAAGTAGATTTAGCAATTAATCGGAAAATAAGAAAATCCCCAACTTCGGTTTGTAGAAGATACAAAAGCTGCGGTTGGGGATTTTCTTGTTTTGATTAATTATAATAGTAAATCTACTTTTAAAGTTTCAATCTTTGGGCCAAATCTTGTGCAATAGGCTGATATTTTCCAACGGTGTAACATGTTATATTTAGTAAATATAACATGTTTACATATTTAGTAAACATAACATATTACATATGCGACAATTAGATAAGTTACTAAATATCTAATTTTCAAGTCTTTTAAAAGTCAAAGGGGAGGAAAGGGGTGAATGTATCAATAATGTAACATATTCAACCGCACACTACCTTAGTGGTTCTAGATCCCATTTTGGGGCGATTGACGGCATCGCGGGACGGTGATGTAATATCGCTACGTTTGAGCGCGCGATATCGATCCTGGCACCACTAGATGCGCCTTAGGGTATTGTGGTTGGTGGTTAACATCTTAAAATATAAATAAGATGAGAGCCTTTCTCACCCTTGACTATCAAAATCCGTCCATCTTTGATCAAGAAAGATAGAGCAAATAAGTTCTTGTTCGGTTTGAAGCCTTGAAAAGGATTTTACATTTTAATAAGAGTTTTTCCAGATTTGAACTTTGTTCTCTTCTCTAAGGATCTCAAACATCACGGCCATGTTCTTGTCGGTGTCTGTTTTACTCTTCCTTTGGTGTTATACGGTCACAAGTAAAAACAAGGTAACGGTATAACACCGGTGAAGAGAAAAACGAACTTTCCTCAATTTTTTTAATCTCCACCTTCCATTTACTCGAGATCTGATTGCGAGAATCTTCCTCGCCAGGCTTGAAAGGCGGCGGTGTTGCCCTCAATCTCACGGTTGCTTCGCATGTGCAGCCGTGAGATTGAGGGCATGCTGGCCCCGTGAGATTGAGGGCAACACCGCCGGCTTTCGGGCTCGTGAGGAAGATTGCAGCTCAGGATCTTGGAAATGGAAGGTGAAGATGAAAAATTGGAGCTTGTTTTCTCTTCGCGGTGTTATCTTTGTTATCTTGTTTTTACTTGTGACCGTATATCTGATGAAGAGTAAAGCGAGCTATCAAGGTATGGGCTGTGATGTTTGAAGATTCTTAGAGAGGAGCGATGGCTGGAAAAATATATTAAGCAGAGAAAATCCTTTAACTAGAACTTATTTGCTATCTTTCTTGGTCCTAAAGCTTGAATAGGGTTTTGATAGTTGTGGATGATAGCGACTCTTATCTTGTTTATAAATGTTAATTTAATTCATCATTGTAAAATTATATATTTTACAACAAGAATTAAATATTAATATTTAAAATTATTCTGAATAGTAATAATTTAGGTCTATGCAAAAGCAGAAATTTCTTTATTTTCGATTATAAAGCAAGTAGGCAAAGTGATATTTGCATTTCATATAATCATGCATTTCGGGATGGGATAGGTTTATCAAACATGCACTTAAAGGACGAGTAGGTGGTTAGGTAGGGACACCATTATCCTTTAGTTTAGTTTGAACTAGAGCTCAAGATTTGTTGATACAATTATTCACAATATTAATAGGTAAAGTCCCAGCGGCCCCAATTTAAGGCGGCATGGAGCATTACAATGGAGAAATTGTTTCCGCGAGTTTCAATTTCAACAAGACATTCTTGAACTCACGCGCTTTCACCAAAAACAACAGGAAACTTATTGACGGGAGGTATAGCATGCCATGCATCTGGTCTCTAAAAGATTGGAAGATTGATTGGGATCTGCTTTCAGAGCTGCTTCGTGCTTTTGGGATTCGGAGCGACATGTGTTCACCCTATCGTACAACGATCGATGCCAACGATGGAGGATTTTCGAGCAGCGGCGGGTGTGGGTGAGTCGAGGGCTGTGGCATTTCCTCGAGACGGACGATCGATTCACTGAGCAGCTATACGAATTCTTGGGATTATCGGCGGGCGGGTATCGGGCATTGTCGTTGACGATAGATTCATAGAGCTTGACTCATATAGCCGGATTAGTCGGACCAGCCCCGGACTGTTTGATCTATCCACTTCCTTAGATATATTCATGTTGCTCATTCTATCGCGCACTACTTCTGCGGCTACATCGGAGTGTGTCCGGCTACGGCTGTTAGAGATCATCGAGCGGGCGAGAGGTGATCGAGAGTTGACATCGGCATATTCAATACGGACGGGGAGCGATGGACATCATTCCCTTTGTTGCTAGCGGAGACATACCACGGCATTGATAGATTAGCCGGAGGATCCGAGTACGTGGGTTCGGGCGGCCCAGATTACTATCATTGTGGTTGTATGAGAGATTTCGCTTGATCTCGCCCTTTGCCCGGAGGGCGAGACGGCATTACCTTGGGTGGCTGGACGGCGCGGGATATTGAGGATGCGCTGCGAGAGTTGGCATAGGAGGTTGGCCTTGGCCCGATATGAGACCGCATGAGCACTGTACTATTGGATTCCGGCATGGGGATTGCGAGACTATGAGAGATATTCGGGGACGGGTCGGTTATTGTCCGACTTAGGGACTACATGTATCATCCTTTTGCATTCCATCTCTAGTGAGCGGACGGTACGGATACCCGCAGCAGACCATTCGGACTTTGAGAGAGCAATTGACGACTAATACAATGCCGATGATTATGACTGAGCCTCAGACTACACATTTCTTTGGCAGAGCATTTCTAGAGGGCTTTCTTCCGATACGACCACTACTCCGTCAGACTAGAGGTAGCACATTTCTGACCACCGAGTATCTGATATGGTACGAGGAGCAGCAAGGTCCTGTACAGCTGATGATAGAGGCTCGACGCCGAGAGTGTTTTGGGGCAGACTATTCTTCCAGCCGGACATTAAGAGGCATGGAGGCCAAGAGCAACCCTGATGAAATCACTGGCGACATTGCAGCAGATTATGAGAGACGGGAGATTCGGAGAGCTGCTTTGAGAAATGATCCCGAAGTGATAGCTCGCAGGGAGGCCTTGAGGCAGGAAAGAGCAGTACTGAGAGCTACCAGACTGATTGATCCACCAGCTCACACGATACCTGAGCCAGGACGAGGTCAGACTGACTTTTTTGACATACCTAGACCAAAGACCTCCCGGGGACCGAGGCGGAGGAAGAGTAGAGATTCGAGTTCGGGAGCGGGAACGAGTTCCTAGACACTTTAAGAAGACCTGTTAATATATTGTTAAATATGAGTTAGAAGCTTTATATTTATTTTAAGAAGATCTGTGTTGCTTTTAAGTTTGTAATTCAAATTTAGGGAATGATAATACGTTAATTACTTCTATATAGACTGTTAATATATTATGAAATCCAATAATTATTAACATCCCGATTTTGTTTCATCCGTCGATTAAATTGAGTGTACGTATAATATATGGATTGCAATGCAGGAGTAATGTCTGTTAACGATGATCGTAGTTGGATGTATAAGCGGAAGTTGCCGAATCAACGCGGTATCAATCCTGAGTTTTATAGAGGGTTGAAGGGGTTTGTTGAATTTGCTCAATTAAATAAAACCGGTCACATGGATAAGGATGGTAAGATTAGGTGTCCATGCGACAAGTGTTGTAATGTCAAGTATCTAAGCTTGATCGAGACTCAGAAACATCTTTTGCGTAACGGGTTTGAAGTTGGGTACAAACGGTGGACCCGTCATGGTGAGCTGAGATTGCGCACAAATGTTGCGAATAATCCCCCCGAGAATATTCATGTACCTCCCGAACCCGAACCTATTATTCAGGACAATGAAGAACCACCTTTGAATATGGAAGATATGGTTAGGGATGCAGCCGGTCCTTCCTTCGATTGGTCAGAGAACCAACAGCAAGAACCAACCCCTGCAGCCAAGAAATTTATTGATGCTATGGACTCTGCAAAAGAGAAGGTCTATCCAGGTTGCGAGATCAGTGTGTTGGAGGCTGTGGCTGAGCTCCTTAACATAAAGGCTGATTGCAATATTAGCCAGTCTGCTTATAATCGTATCATGAAAGCAATTAAGCGGATGTTGCCGAAAGAGAATAAGATGGTTACAAACTTTTATGAGACAAAGAAGTTGGTTGGGCAGATTGGGCTATGTTATGAAAAGATTGATGCGTGTAAGAATGGCTGCATGCTATTCTACAAGGAAGATTCACAGAAGACAGAGTGTTCAATTTGCGGACAAAGTAGATATAAGCCAAATCGGAGGAGGAGTTCAAAACAAAAGAAAAACGGACCACATAGCGGTTGCGTTACATGCCGTTGATTCCAAGACTGCAACGCCTCTACGCGTCTAAATCTACTGCAGAGGCAATGCGTTGGCATAAGGAAAGTTTGCGTGAAGAGGGTGTGTTGATTCATCCCAGTGATGGGGAGGCATGGAAACACTTTGATGAGACTTATCCTGACTTTGCGTCTGAAGCAAGAAATATACGGTTATGCATTTGCTCTGATGGTTTCAATCCGTTTGGTCCTGGGGCAAAATCTTACTCTTGTTGGCCGGTTATAGCCACTGTCTACAATCTTCCGCCCTGGTTGTGTATGAGTGATCCCTACATGTTCTTGTCGTTATTCATCCCCGGCCCAAACAGCCCTGGGAGGAACATTGACGTCTATCTCCGACCTTTGATGGACGAATTGAAGCAGCTTTGGGAGGATGGGGTCGAAACGTGGGATGCTTTCAAGCGAGAGAATTTCAGCATGAAGGCTGCGTTGATGTGGACAGTTAATGACTTCCCTGCATATGGGATGTTATCGGGTTGGAGCACCCACGGGAAGTTGGCATGTCCGTATTGTATGAGTGACACAAAGTCTTTCACGCTCACGCACTCTGGAAAACCATGTTGGTTCGATTGCCATAGACAATTTCTTCCGGAGGACCACCCATTCAGGACCCAGAAGAATGCGTTTAAAAAGAACAAGATTGACCATGATGAGGCACCGATTCGTTTAAGTGGTGACACGGTCTATGAGGAGGTATCTAGATTGCCCGATCCTCGGTGGGGGAAAAAGTTTTCGAAGACCAAAATACAAGGGTTTGGGACTACCCATGGCTGGATCAAGAGGAGTATATTTTGGGAGCTGCCATACTGGAAAACAAATCTCATTCGACATAACCTTGACGTGATGCACATTGAGAAGAATGTATTCGATAATGTTTTTAACACGTTGATGGATTTCAAGAGAACAACTAAAGACAACGAAAAAGCTCGAAAGGACCTTAAGGAAATCTGTAAGCGGCCGGCCTTAGACTTGGTATACGTCAATGGTAAACCAGTTAGACCGATGGCTCAATACGTGCTTACAAAGGAAAAGAAGCTCCTCCTCCTGAAATGGCTCAAGGATTTAAGGCTTCCGGATGGTTACGCGTCTAACATTGGTAACTGTGTCAATGTAGAGGAGGGGAAAGTGCAGGGTTTGAAGAGTCACGATTGCCACGTTTTGCTGGATAGGCTACTTCCGATTGCTCTCAGGGGTCTCTTGCCTGACAATATCTGGGTGGCGTTAACAGAGTTAAGTGAGTTTTTCCGAGCGTTAACATCGACCACGCTGCGTGTTGATCACATGAAAAAGCTTGAGGAGAGCATCGTAGTGACTTTGTGCAAACTTGAGAAGATATTTCCTCCTTCATTCTTTGATTCTATGGAGCATTTACCGGTCCACTTGGCATACGAAGCTAGAGTCGGTGGTCCAGTTCAATACAGATGGATGTATCCATTTGAGAGGTAATTGAATTTATTCTATTTCTAAATAATTTGAGCGTTAACAATATACCTTCTTTAACATTATTTATGTTTTAATCTACGAATGACTTTTAGGTATCTAGGCCAATTGAAAAGGAAGATGAGCAATAGGGCCATGGTCGAGGCCTCAATTTCAGAGGCTGTTATCATAGATGAGATTGTTGCCTTTGTCGGAACATATTTTCCTCCTGATGTTGATACGAGATTGACTAGGGTTGGCCGCAATTACGATGGTGGTTTTCCGTCTAAGGGAAACATCTCTGTATTTTCATCCCTGGTCGGTTGCTCGGCAAACGGGTTGGTACGCGTACGTTAACCGCTAAAGAGTTTGCCGCGGTCGAAACGTATGTTCTTCTTAGCTGCGACGAGGTTGGGGAATATATCAAGTAAGTCATTGATGTTATGTTTACGCCTCGTCGATTAAATTATGCATGTTTAATTACCTGCATATGAAATGCCTTGTTTAACCCTATTGCAGAATGTTTGAAGATTTAGCTCAGGATTTATCTCCAGAACTCATCGCAACTAGGACAGAAAGAGAATTTCCAAACTGGCTAAGGAAATATGTAAATATTTCGTTTCATTCAAATTTATTCTATACACTTCTTTAAACATTCAATCTTAAAATTGTATTAAATTGGTTACAATATTGTCTTATAGATAGCTGAACATCCGGGTGATGCCAAAGCTGCGAGGTTAAGACATTTAGCATCATCTCCGTACTTGAACGTTCATTTATACAACGGTTATTTCGTGAATGGCTATGTGTTTCATACCAAAGCTTACGGGGGCTCTAAATTGACGTGGAATAGCGGTGTGAAGCTTATAGGGAATGATTATTATGGCGTCCTGAAAGAAGTAGTCGAGGTGGAGTATTTCGGTAGAAACAGTGTTGTCTTGTTCAATTGTGATTGGCGGGATGCTGTGCGAGGTGTTAAGAAGCACCCCATATTTGACCTCGTCGATGTAAAGGACTCGTCCAGACATAATGGCGACGACGTCTTCATCTTAGCATCTCAAGCACAACAGGTATACATGACTCCCTACCCTCGTCCGCGACCCGACGGATTGTGGGCTGTTTGGATGACCAAGGCTAGGAGCATGATTGACAACCTACCCTCGTCGACAACTACAGAGTCGTCATTAGAAACACCCTATCAAGAGGATGAAATGCCAGTGCCACCTAACGTTTCATCAGCTAATCATCCATTAGATGATGTCACTCATATTCCTCAAAATGTTGATGAACCCGAGGAGGATATCTTACCAGTGAATTTGCCAACTCCCCCGCCTCGTTCAGGTCATCTCGCGCACATTGATATTGATGAATCAGAGGAAGAGGAAGAGGAAGAGGAAGAGGAAGAGGAAGAGGAACCAGAGTTTGATTCATCAGAGTCCGAAGACGAAGATGAAGAACTCGAGTTTTGTAGTAATTCAGAGTCCAGTGATGATGATGGGGACGAAGATTAATAATAGTTTAAAGTTTAAAATTGTATTGTGAATGCTTTAGATTATTAGAACTTTAAAGTTTTATATGTATTGTGAATGCTTTAGATTATTAGAACTTTAAAGTTTCATATGTATTGTGAATGCTTTAGATTATTTTTAATATCCGTCGTTTTATATATATTGTGAATGCTTTAGATTATTAGAACTTTAAAGTTTTATATGTATTGTGAATGCTTTATATTATTAATAGTTTAAAGTTTTATATGTATTGTGAATGCTTTAGATTATTAGAACTTTAAAGTTTTAGATGTATTGTGAATATATTGTTTCCTATTGTTAAAGTTGTATATTTTAATATTTTTACTGTAATACAGATGAGTTCTAGTAGAAAGGGCAAGGGTAAGAAGACTAAGCCTATTTACACATTGATTACTGGGACGCAACCGTCCCGATCCGGTAGCGATGATGTCGACCCCTCACGCAGTAGTACTAGCTCCACCTCTGGGGCCGATACTCAGACTACTGTCGATTCTGAGGGGAGGATATTGGTCAGGATATCATCACTTTATGACCAGTAAGTAACTCTTCATTAATTTGATATAAGTTGGTTCCTTTTTGCTTTATATATAATTCATTATTTAAGTTAAAATGTTATTGTATAAATATACTTGGCAGGTTTGTAGGTGGATACCCCACCCCAGGGACTAAGATCGGGCAATGCGGCGGTCTCGAAAAATGACCGAGTTTTGGCCCAGGCTGGAAAAAATTGCCACGAGAGGCAGAAGGACGATGCGTGGGATGAGTTTAAGGTAATGTGTTAATGGTTTTTATTTAAAACTTAAATGTTAGTTTGTTATTAAAATGTTATAATTAATAATGATTGTACTCTTTTAGTTTTGTAATGTATCATTATATGTTGTAGGCTAAATATTATTGGGCGCCGGGCATCGGCGATGCGACGGCTAGATTTGTTTACGATGAGCAGAGCTCACAAGCTATTTAAGGATTTTATTTGTAACATATTTATCTATCCTTAATTAGTTTAATTAACAATGATTATACTCTTTTAATTTTATAATGTCATCATTATATGTTTACAAGATATTCATATTTTTTATAGGTACCACGAAGAAAAATTATTATACTACTCGGCTCGCGGCGGGACAGCACCCTTGTGTCCTACTTTTATGACCGATGAGGTGTTTGGTCAATTTTGCGAATATTGGGGGTCGCTCGCGGCGAAGGCTATATCCGAACAGGTCAAGGCCAATAGAGCAGGGCTCCTCGGGGTCGGCGGCGTTGCATACCGGGGACGGCTGCGGTGTAGAGCATCACGACCGCATGGTATGTATGTTAATTTAAATGTAGTAGTGTATGGATGCTTTTAAATAGGTTTATGTACGTATGTTAGCCGGGAGCCAATGTTGATGCTATGAAATCCATAGTTTTAGTGTAAATGTAGTGTATGCGTGCTTTTAAATCAGTTTAAATGTTGCATTTATATATACAATTTCAAAGTAATAATCTCGCTTATTTTATTTATAGGAAAGGGAGTATGGTCCGAATATCACTTTTGTGGATGTTTACGCTAGCACCCATATTCGGAATTCTACAGCTCCCGATCAACCTCCGCAATGGGTTGACGATCGATCTGCTACTGCCTTTGTAAGTAAACTACCATTAAATGACTTGATTTTGAATATGTAAATTTATTTATGTACCTTACATTGTGTATATGATTATAATTGTTTGTTTTATTTTGTTTGCATATCAAGCCGCCGTTGTTCCGAAGGAACGCCTCCCAGGCGAGCCCGTCCCCTTCGTGCACGATGTTTGGCAGGAGGTCACCTCTCGGGGACATCCAGAGAGGAGCCGAGTGTTAGGGATGGGGGATTACGGGCGGCAATGCCGTCGGCGTCTGCCGTGATCGGCGAAATGTAGCCCGCCCACGTTTCATGATCCAGGGTCGACACTCTGGAGGCTGCGTTGGAGGAGGAGAAACGCGAGTGGGCAAAGCTTGCGGATGCTTTGGCGGTTCGGGCGCGATGCGGGAGGAGAACGATCGACGTCATGCGAGAGATTCGAGAGACGGCATGCGAGAGACTCAAAGACAATTGGCCGCTGATGGCTCATCTCGGCCGAGACTCCAGGGGTAATTTCCCGCCTCCCCGGGTTGATTGCGGACATTTTTAGACATTTTTAGACATTTTTGTATTAATTTATACTTGTTTGTAAACATTTTTGACATTGGTACCCGCGGGAGCCCCTCCCGCCTCTCCCCCCGCTCCACCCCTCTCCCCCTGCCCTCCCCCTCTCCCCTCTCCCCCTCCCCCTCCCCCCCTCTCCCCCCTCCCCCTCCCCCTCTCCCCCTCTCCCCCTCTCCCCTCCCTCCCGAATTGGTACGGTGGTATTTAGTTTTTATTTGGTACAGTGATATTTGAATTTTAGTTTTTATAGTTTTAGTTTTATAAATTGAAATGTTATATCGGTACAAAAAATTTTGATTTATTGATATTTTAAATTATTTTTTTTAAATTTATTTGAGAATCGGCGACGGAATTTTCCGTCGAAATTAATTAAATAAATTAATTTCAATGACGGAATTTCCGCCGCTATAATCATTTAATTTTTATTTAATTTTTAATTTCGTGCGGCGGAAATTTCCGTCTTTGTAATAAAATTTAAATTAAAATTAAATAATTTAACGACGGTAAATTCCGCGGTAAAGAAATAATTTAATTTTAATTTAAATTTTATTACGGCGGACGAAAATTTCTCGTCATTAAATTAATTTAATTAAATTAATTTTTATTACGGCTGACGGAAATTTCCGTCATGAAATGAAAATTTAATTAAATTAAATTAATATAGCAGCGGAATTTTCCGTCGCTGAAACCATTAATTCACCGGCGGAATTAATTTCCGTCGGTAAAATAAAAAAATAGCGGCGGAAATTGACCCGTCGGAGCACTGCGACGAGCTGGTAGCGGCGGACCACCGACGGAATTTTTCCGTCGGTGATTTATTTTAGCGACAGAAATATAATTTTAGCGGCGGAAATTTCCGTCGCTAAATGACCTTTTTCTGGTAGTGATACCCTATACACTATACCATATACCCTATACAATATACCCTATACCCTATACCCTATACCCTATACCCTATACACTATACCATATACCCTAAATCCTATACACTATACACTATACATTATACCATATACCCTATACACTATACCCTATATCCTATACACTATATACCACATACCACTATACATTATACCACATCATTATACCACACTATACCCTATACAGTCTGTTATGTTACATACCACATACCCTATCTGATATACCCTATAGTGTATAGGGTATAGGGTATAGTGTATAGGGTTTAGGGTATATGGTATAGTGTATAGGGTATAGTGTATAGGATATAGTGTATATGGTATAGTGTTTAGGGTTTAGGGTTTAGGGGTTAGGGGTTAGGGTTTAGGGTTTAGGGTTTAGGGTGTAGGGTTTAGGGTGTAGAGTGTAGGGTTTAGGGTTTAGGGGTTAGGGGTTAGGGTTTAGGGTTTAAAATAATTTTATTTGAAATAATTTTCATGTTTAATATAATTAAAAACAATGATATTTATTAAATTAAAATTAATTAATATTTAAGATTTATTTATTTTTTCAAAAATAATATTTATTGACTCATACTTATTTTTTTTAGAGTAATTTAAAATAATTTTCATGTTTTATATAAATAAAAATAATGATATTTATTAAATTAAAATTAATTTAAAAAAATAAAAATATTTAATTTTCACCGACGAAATAATTCCGTCGCTGATAAATAAAAAAAAATAAAAAAAATAATAACTTTTCACCGGCGGAATAATTCTGTCGCTGATAAAGAACTAGCGACGGAATATTCCGTCGGTAAATCATGCGCTAAAATAGTGGCGGTAATGAAACGAATATTCGAGGAATATTCGTTTTAGCGACGAAATTAAATTTCGTCAGTAAATTTGACGCCAAAATCATTCCGTCGCTATAGCATAATTTTCGTCGCTAAATAGCGACGGAATGCTTCCGTCGCTAAAGCACCAGTTTCTGGTAGTGACACACAATCTAGATTTGTGGAAAAAAATGGAAAAAAAAGTCGTAGTAATCCAAAGAGGTTTCAGGAATCAATGAAAGAAATACCAACAAAAGTCCTAGATCAAACCTAAAATTAAACCCAAATCGAAGCCAAAATAAAACAAAAAATATGAAATTTTTAACACAAAATTGAAATAAACCTAGGCAAAATCAAATCAAAGCCTAGAAAATACCTGATAATGCTGCTGTGTTGTTGTCGAAATCCATCAATTTCACATTTGTTATCCTATCCGGTCCCAATCTGAGATCCGAACTGCCATATACTCATTTATATTTGGATTTGAGTCAATGGATGGGTATAGGATGTTCTGTGTTGCTGTTTAAATGGGTGCTTTGTTGAGTTTTGCCAGATTTAAGAGGGCGTTGCAGTGAGGTGGTGGTGGTCGGACTAGAAAGATTGTTGCTTTGCTGGATTTGAGCTATTGTGATTGTTAAATCAATGAAATGCAAATCAGAGAGAAAAACAAAAAACAAACACACATCCTGCCTACTAATACTGAAGAAATTTCCATCATTGCTATACCACACAATTAAAAACCCTAGGTCATAAACATCAAGTTTTCCCCCAAATTGAATACTGCTCTAGCATTAAATGTGTCGTGGACACTCTTTTTATCTCGATCTACCGAGTATTTTTACTTATTAATTAAATTATATTTTTCATCCTTCCAATTATAAATTTAAACAAAAAACCCTTATATTTTTGAAAAATACCAAATGAACCCTCGAAAAAGAAGTACTCATGCGAAGCACGGGCTTTAACCTAGTTTGTGTAGTAAATTCAAAAAAAAAGGAAATGAAGGAAGGAAGAGGAAGAAATCAGAAAGGGAAGGAAGCAGTCAGTGTTGGAGATGAATTCCTTAGATACAAAGTTGTGATGTTGGTTTTCTATAGATGTTATCATTTATGGATCGGGAGTTTAGGACTTGTTTTGTAGTTATCGCCGATCTTTTCCCTTTTTTTCATCACCTTGACCCGCAGCCCGCTACAACCGTTCTGAAAGTTTTTGATTCATGCATATCTAACATTCAAGTGGGGTAAGCACAAGCGAATGGCATGGGGGTTCACATTGAGAGACCTGAGCGAAACACATAAACCTTATACACATGAGTGATTTGAGTGACAACCAAGGACCCCACTTTTATGTCTCTACACACTCTCAAATGCAATTGCCCAAATTTTATATATGTCCATTCTTGTGAAAGTAATTTGTTAATGTTTCATGTATTATGCTTAGCTGGTTTAAATATGGCATATGCATAGTTTTGTTTACTCGAGGACGAGCAAAACGACAAGTCTGGGAATATTTGATAGAGCTTAATTATTAAATAATTTTTTCAAGCCAAGTTAAAGCCTTTGTGCCTTATTTTTGATAAATAAATGTCAATAAATAATAGTGTTTCATGTTATTGAGTTTTAATAGGTTTCGATTATTTAGAAAAATGATTATATAATAATTTGGTTCTAAAGTTGGCACATTTTATTAGTCTGGTCCTTCATGAATATTTTTTTTAGTTTGATCCCTTATGTTGGTTTTCTTTTTTTTTGCCAGCTTACCCCTGCTGTTTATAAAATATTCAAAAATACCAAAAATATCTTTCTACTATACTTCCTTCGTCCAATATAAGATTTCACAAATGAATTTTGCACGGGAATTAAGAAAATGTATAAGTGGCATAAGCAGTGGCGTATCTAGGATTTAGAGTCAGGGTATGCAAAATTTAAGGAAGGCGTTCAGTTTTCCATCCATTTCGTTACATTTTATCCATTATTTTGAACGGTCATCCAAAAAAGACCAATTTCGCCACAAAATGTAAACATTATGTACTAAATTGCCAAAAATGAAACATTGGGACTTACATTGCAACTTGAATGAAACTTAGGGGTAGTAATGTACCATTTGCCCGAACAGAGAAGAAAGAAAGGACGTTGGATTTTTATGTAAAACTTTCTCGTTTTTACACTTTGCATCCCTCTTCTTTCAAAAATAACAGTTTGCACCCTATATTTTTTTTATTTTTTTTTATAAAAACTAGGTAGAAAAATTTCAAAAAGTCAGGGGCGTCGCTTGCCCACCCTTGCCCTATACTGAATACGCCCCTGGGCATAAGTGTTGTGAGTATGAAAAGTGAAGTAACAGAGAGAATGTGGGATAAGAAATAGTAATTTGATTAGTGTTGTAAATATAAATGTAAAGTATAAAAGAAAATGAGTGAAAGGAATTGTAAAGATTCTTCGGCATATTAGGAAAATATCTTATATGAACACTCAAATGGCAAAAGTGAAATTTTATACGGGAAAGATGGAGTATAATAATTTGGGACCTAGACTTAGCACTTTATCGATATAGTCCCTTATAATGGTCATTTAATCGGTTTGTCCCTTATTTATATTTTTTCTAATTTTTAACTCTTAGTTAAAAATATCACTTACTATGAAATTGATGATAGGTTTTCAATTTTTTTATCCAAATAATAAAATTAAAAAAAAAAATCAAACTGAAGAGAACAGGAATCAGTCAAAAGTTATTTTTAACTTTACTAACTTGAATTGTTTAGATTCCTCAATCTTTCTCGCCTCTAATTTTGTCCTTTGAAATAGAGGTTCTTATAAACTATTATAAAATAAAATTAATTTTGCCAATACACCATTAAAATTATAATTATTTGGGATTGATTAATTAAAAAAGGGAGGATAAAAAATAAATGAAACTATTTTGGAGCTAATCAACTGATTCAAAGACATTGTAGATGTACTATTTTTTATGAATGTATGATTCAAAATTCATGTAAACAAAGGAATAATATGAGGGATAAAAATATCCAAGTGGGATCAAATAATGCACACAAAAAAAAAAAGCAAAATAAGCGATCAAACTAATAAAAAATATTCATAAGGGATCAAATTAAAAAAATATCATCACCCAAAATACCACAGCATATTATAAAACATGTTTAAATTATTTCCAAAAATATTGTTCCTTCCATTCTTTTTTATTTGTATTTTTAGAAAAAAAAATTGCTCCTAAATATAATTTAAAAAGTAATTAATACGTTTATTTATTTGTAAGATTTTGTTTAAAAAGGCAAATAAAAGGAATGGAGAGAGTATTGCGCAATTTGAAAACACGAGGTTTTCTAAATTGTCCCTGAAATTTTGGCAAATTTTTTGGCTTTTATTTGATGACTTATTTTAATATATATAGATAGATGCAATTGTTTTTCCCAAATTATTGGCCAAAAAGTGTATAAATTTAATTTTTAAAAAAGGGATAAAGTCACAAGTTGAAAAAAGTAAGAGGACCCTTAAAGAAACGCGTTAACTCCGAAATCAATCAAAGCCACAGCACACACCACGACGTGATATTAAACAATTTTCACGCGTATGGCTAAGCTCATAGCCACCAGCTTCTACTACGGAGATTGTAAAGTGAAATTTACTCCGCAGATTAAAATCATATTGAAAGTTTCTTCCACATGAATTATGAAGTAAAATTCGGCTTCAATTGTGATAGAATACCATAAACAGCATAAGCTATACAAATTGATTGAAGCAAATTTCACCACAATATTGAAAATCTAAACTATTGTCAATCAATCAGTAATTACCAGTGATAATTCCGATTAAGGCCTACTCATCATCTTCTTAAATTCCTCGAAATTGACGCATCCATCTCCGTCAACGTCGACGGAGTTGATCATCTTCTTACAATCCTTTAACGAACACTTCTCTCCCAAGCTCTTCAAAACAGAGTGCAACTCCGCCGCAGAGATCACGCCGTTCTTATCCTTATCGTACAAATCAAAGGCCTCACGGAGCTCCTTGTATCCATTGGCGGCATCGCCGCCGCTGTGAAACTTGGTGAACTCCTTCAGATCAATGAATCCGTCTCCGTCAGTATCGATTTCCGACATTATACGCTTCAATTCCTCCATCGACATGACGGTGCCTATGGCACGGAAAATAGATCCGAGCTCGGTTATGGAGATCTTACCGTCGCCATTGGCGTCGTACTTTCGGAAAACGTCCTCAACGTCTTCCTTGTCTCCGACGGATATTGATCCATTCGAATTGCTTCCCATGGTTAGGAAATTAGTAGAGAAGAAGGATCGAGAAAGAGGAAGGACTGGTTTGACTGGAATCTCACGATTTGTCTTCTAGCTCTAGGGTTTGTGGCAGTTAGAATATGTGTATATATAGGTGTCTTCACGCGTTAACGCGTTGGAGTGAAATAATAGATTCTACCTGTCACGCGTCAACTGCCAAGAGCGCTATTCCGCTGCATTGATGTCCACAGTAGATCCATATACTAATCCGAGTCAATTATTTAACGATGTGCTATCTTTATTATTTCCTCCTTTAAAAATAAATAAATACGCGAAAAACTCAAGTCTTAGGTACGTGTAAATAGAGTGCAGTTGGTATATATAACGAGTGCGTTAGTGTATAATCAGTCTTGAGTCACATGTAAAATAGAGTGCCAGTCCATATTTTTTGAATGCCAGCAAAAATGATTATCAGTGTTTTTGAGTGCCAGTGTACGTGTATTTGAGTGCCAATACGTGATTTTGAATGCCAGTTCATGATTTTTTGAATGCCGAGTCTTGTGTTTTTGAGAGCCAAGAAAATATTAGTGTAACAAAGTGCCGTGTTAGTTGAACAGAGTGCCGGTGTGAGGAAGAGTGCCGGTTCGTGTATATAAAAGTCTTGCAGTGTAAAAGTGCGGTGCCGAGTTTAACAAAGTGCCGGTGTCGGTTACACCGACACTTTGTTAAGTGGTACTAGCACTTTTTTCACTAGCAATTTGTGATACATGAGCGCGGCTTTATCACACTGGCGGTTTGTTAAACGTACACTGGCATAACGGAAACCAAGTAATTACAAAAATGCCACCGTTTATTTTGAACATGGTTGCCGCGTATTTACAAAATTGCCACCGCTTAATTTGAAAACACGTTTTTTCATATCTTAAGAAAAAACTAGTTTTTTATAAGACCAACTCAATAACTACAAATATTACTCCTTTCCTCTCAATTTAATTTTTTATTTTAACTGATCATCGAACTTGATCTCCACCGCAGTTAATGAGTCTATAACATCCATAAACTCATCGATGTGCTTAGCCAAGAATCCTCCCTCTTGCATCTTGAGACTACCCATCTTGTGTATCAAATCAACCTTATTTGCAGCAGATGGAGTTTCAAATCTCTCAGTAAGATAATCCAACAGCTCCTTGGTGGTTGTCGCCTTCTTGGTAGTCTTTGCAATCCACTTTGACAAAGTAGATCTGACCACCCCTAGGGCTTTCCGATCCATGAGTTCTCATTCTTCCTGATCTTCTTCTTCCGGTTTGACGCCCTTCAGAGGCTTATAGAGGTCCTTGTTGTACAAAAGATCCTCAATCTGCATCCTCCAATATCCGTAGTCAGACCCATCGAATTTCTCAACCGCCTGTTTGTCTTTGCCCATTTTTGATTGCTTGACAACACCCTTGATCTTGAAACCAAGAGCTCTGATACCAGTTGTTGTGAATATTGCCCTCCACAGCTCAAGCAATCCTACAAGAATGATTAGAGCACACAAAACAAACCACAAGAAATAAAACACAAAGAAGAACACAGGAATTGTTTACCCAGTTCACCAATATGTTTGGCTACGTCTGGGGGCACTACCAAGCCAGGATCTTGCACTATAATATGTGATTTTTGGTTACAATGAGTTTTGGGGCGGAACTTTACTTATATATGACCTAGGAAAACAAACCAAACCCTAGATGGACAAGGGAACTAGAAAATCAGACGTAAAATCAGGACTGCTGAAACGGGCCCGGGCGCGGCCGCCCTCCATGAAGCGCGGTCGCGCAACCTTCCAGAAACTCCAACGCCCTTATGTAAGCCTCCGGCGCGGTCGCCCTTAAGCCTCAGCGCGGTCGCCCTCGAAGGATTGCCTCCGAGCCAATTGTTCCTGTCCAAGTGCGCGGTCGCGCACCATCACCTGCACGGCCGCCCTTGACTCCAGAAACCCCTGACGAAATTCTTACCTTTTGCTCCGAAGTCTAGCCCGGTTGGTCCTCTATCCCAGCACTACAAACAATATGGAGTATTCTTGTTGTTTAATGTCTTTTTAGTACTTAATCCACTTTGTATTTTTTTCGTTGTACATTGTGTTAAGCAAACATTAGTGTGATCATTTCGTATACATATTTATAAATTCTAACTTACCTAGCTACAATCTTTCAAAAACCCTCACTAATTTTGAAAATTCATTATTTTTATTATTGATTGAACAATAAATTAATTCAATTTAATTCAATTGTTGGCATTCAATATAGGCTAGGTTATGGGATTTTTACCACAGGCCTATATTGGATGCCAACAATGCGCTCTAAAAGACTTGCCTTGAGTATGATCAAACCAATACATAAGATTTAATGAATTCAATTTGAAGATGAAAACATATGGATTTAAATTATTTTATTAATTAATGACAAGGGCAAAATTAAAAAAAAAAATAGTGTAAACCACATGGGCAAAACTTAATGATTTTGTGTATGTATAAGCAATCACGATACAAGATATTTAATATGAAATATTTCATGATTTTCTTTTCTTTTTATTTACTTTTTTTTTATTTTGGAGTTGGTTATATAAAAAATGCGTTTTTTTATAAACTTAAGGAAAAATTATTTTTACATTGACACTTAGTAATACATTCACTGGCGCTCTTCACACTGACATTTTTTTATACTAACACTGTTGTTGGAAAAAATTGTTGTTTGTGAAGAAAATTGTGTATTTTTCTTAATTGAATCGTTTGTCGTTCGACAAAGATTATTGTGGGTTTATGTTCCATTTAGTGAGAACATTAAAATGGTATATCTAGATGTCCAATTTATTATTGGATGAGAAGGATATGATAGCTCAAAATTGGTGGGTTTAAAAATAAATTATGTTTTAAATTTAACCCAATATTGAAGTAACGGTAAAAAGATTAATTGGGATCATTATTTGCAATAAGAGTTACAAAATATGGAGAGACTCCCCATGATTGCAAGTATAATGGCGCCCATAATAATCAAGTTTAATTGGGACTTTTGGTGGAGCTATAAGTGTGTAACCCACAAATGAAAGAAATAATTTTTTCCTTCAATCTTCCTCCTTCCTCTTGAAATTTGTTCATCTTTTTCTTTGGCCTCCTAGATTAGTTTTGAGTGGTGATTTTGTTCAAGCATAGTGAGATTCGCCGGAAAACTTTAAGTGCAAAGTTGTTTCGGTTCATCCGTTTTATCCTGGGAGACTAACGTCCATTGAAGACCTCGAGCACTCGTAGTGAGGGGGCGAATTAGTCTTAAGGAGAGTGTGTCACACACGACTCGGATTCAAGCAAATTCAAGATGACGATTCAAGGAGGTTACGGCACAGATTCAAGCAAACTCAAGACAATGAATTTATGGTCTTCTCTTTATTATGTTTATGTTGTAAATTATATTTCAATTCATAGTAATTCTTTTCTCATTTGTGCTCGATTGTATAGATTTTGTCTAACAATCTTAAGACTAATTCTCCTATTTGAGAAAGAATTACAGATTTGAAAATTTCGGTGGATCAATGATCACAAGAGAAAAGATGTAAAGAGATGGCAAAAGGAGACGGAAAATTGATGGAAAAGAAGCAAATTTCCAGCACAGATTTTCTATGACTATCTGTGGAAAAACTCCATTTTCCGATTCGTTAACCGTTGGATCGAACTCAAATTTGGTGGGCATGTTCCTGACTCATAGAAGCATATTCTGGACGGTGGGATCGGAAAGTTATAATGTGAAGATGGAGATAAAAATTCCAGAACAGAACAGTTTTTATGGCTAAATTAATTACTTGAACTTATAGTGAATTAATGGATGAACATCGAGGATGTTGAAACGATTGTGTAAAATAGTTGTGGTGATGCCACTTCTAGTATTTATACAATAGATGATGGATCTCTTATGATTCATGGAAATCATAGTGAGAAAAAAAAAATTGAAAGTTCGTTTGAACTAAATTGAGGAAATGAACGGTTAAAGATGTCATCTTTAACGTTCTTATGGTTCACAAGAATCATATTGTGAAATGAATAGTTCATTGGAACTATGTTGAGAAAATGAACGGGTAAAGATTTAGTCTTTAACGTTGCATTTTATAAATGAAAAGTTCGTTGGAACTAAGTTGAGAAAATTAACGGGTAAAGAAGTAATCTTTAACGTTAACGAAAAGTTCGTTGAACTAAGTTGAGAAGATGAACGTTGAAAGATGTATTTCTTTAACGTTGCATATTTTCAATAATCTATTGACAAAGATGATAGGGCTTCTTGAATGGAGTTGTTAAATCCTATTAGTGTCAATAAAAGTCACAAAAATAAAAATGGAGCTTCTTGAAAGAAGTTGTTAAATTCCATTGTTGTGAACATTGAAAAATGTTACAAGAACAAAAACCATAGGACTTCTTGAAAGAAGTTGTTAAAACCTATTGGGAGAATATGTGACTAATGTCATAAAGATAAAAATAATAAGACTTCTTGAAGGAAGTTGTTAAATCCTATTGTTGGTGATGATGACAAATAACACAAAATATTTAGAATGAAAACTTCTAAAAGAAATTGTGTATTTTGTAAATGAGAATGTGATTTAGAGGTTTATAAATATGACCTTTAAAGTTTTGGATAATTAACCTTCAATTATAATTTCATTAAGGAATTTAGAGGTTTATAAATATGAGTGATTATAAGAAATAAATTGTGTTAATTCTCCTATTGAATTAGCAATTTATTCTTGGAGTTAATTCTCTAATTAATTTAGAGAGTTATATTTTTAACAACAAAGTTATAATTTTAAAAATTAAAGTCAATGATTGGTTTGTGTAGAGACAAATCTCTAATGGAATGTGGTTGTTCCAAATATATCGGATCACCATAGTGAGAAGTTAGAAAATTTTGTTGGCCTTGACTTTAAGTGATGGCAACAAAATATGTTCTACTTGACCACCTTGAACTTAGAGAGGTTTCTTTTGGAAGATCCTACAAAGTTGGGTGAAAATGTGATGGATGTTCAAGCCGTGAGTGCAGTTGAAGCATGTGAATTTTCTTTATCGGAACTATATACTTAATGAATTGTCAGATTCATTATAAAATGTGTATAGTATCAAGAAAATGGCAAAACATTTGTGGGAGTCGTTGAACTATAATTCTAAAATCGAGAATGTGGGTGCATTGAAAATCATCGTAATCCGCTTCCTTGATAGTGGACTCCATAAATGAAATAAAAAAATCATATGGAAGAAGTGGAAATAGTATTTCATGAAAACCATGTAGAATAGATGGTGTTGAGTGAAATTCTCAAGTGATGACAATAATTGAGAAATTGCTTCCCACTTGAAAATATTTTTAAAATCACCTCAAACATAATGAATGTTGAGGTGTGTGCTATTCGTCTTTGTGTTGAAAAAGAGAATAGAAATTTGGAGAAAAAGTTGTCTAACATTTCTTTTGGCGAAAGCAAATGTGATGAAGCATGCCTAAATGCTTAATACAAAGACAAAGTGGGTCAAACTTGTTTGAATTGTCAAAATCATTTGAAAAGTCAAATGTGTTTAAAAAGCCAAACTTGTTTGAAAAAGTCAAGCATATACCTTGTGTTTTGAGTGGCAATTGTGATGTCATCAAGAATGAAATTCATGATGTTGGAATGAATGAAATGAAAGGGTATTCAAGTGATTAATAATGAGAATGAATCTCTTTTTATGGTCAAACAAGACTTATCAAATATATGCTTGAAGCTATAATCAAGTCATATTGATGCTTGAGGGGTGAATGTTATTCACTAGATGATGGTAAAATATAAATTTTTACCTTTAACATTGCTTGCTAAAAAAGCAAAATGTTGAATCTTATCTCTTTAAAGAAAAAGTTGAAAATCAACTTAATAAAGAGGTAGTGATAAAACACAACTAAATGTAGTTTGTGTATATGTTACACTAAATACTATTGATTGCATATGGTTGGGTATGCTTACAATAGTTGTGATTATAGAATTCTTGTGTATGAATTCAAGATTCAATAATGGAATCATGAAGCACTTCTTTCTTTAAGAATATGTTTCCGTATAAATTAAGAGATGAGGCAAACTCATTTAAACGGATTCATGATTCAATAGAAGAAGAAACTTATCATGAGGAATGATAAAGAAGAGGCATGACCTTTACATAGCAAATGAGGTAGGACAAGAAAATTCTATGGCCCGGATTTTCTAACCTCCATGATAGAAAGTGAATCACAAAGTTATAAAGACATTGAGCTCTTTGGAAGAATCTTTTTGAAAATAGGCCATTAAAAGTAAGATTGATTCCATCTTGAAAAATCACACTTGGAAACTAGTGGATTTACCTCCGAGTAGTAAATCACTAGCATATAAGTGAATTTTCAAAAAGGAAATGAAGACCGATGGAACAATTAATGAGTACAAGGCTAGACTTGTAATTGAGGATTACAAGAAAAATGAAGACCTTGATTACTTTTATACTTATTCTCTCATCACGAGAATAAAGAGTTGTATTTGCGATTGCTGCATAGCGAGAATAAAGAGTTGTATTTGCAATTGCTGCATAGCAGAATTTGAAATACATCAAATGGATGTAAATAACCTTTCTAAATGTCGATTTAGAAGAGAAAATTTACATAGAACAACCCGAGGGGTTTGTTGTACATGAGCAATGAAACAAAGTGTCCACAATGTACATCATGATCAAATGGTGTTAATAATGAAATTGACATTATTACTAATTTTGGGACTACTCCGAAAATGTGGGGGCGGGTATACTTTGGAAAATAATTACCTTTTGGAGAGGTTTCCCCAAGAAAACAATGAGATGTCCATATGAAGTATGGAAACGTAAGCCTACGTACACTTGTTAATGTGGGGGTGTTTCGCAAAGTAGCAAGTCCAATTACCAAATAAATTGAATTTGGTTACTAATTGGTGGATTATGTTTCAAGAGTTATGTTCATAACAATTGTGCATATTGGTTTGTTATATATGATTCAATAAGTTTGAATATATATAAAAATCAAAAGAAAATAAAATCAATAGAAACCAAGTATTGATGTCAAATTCATGGAAGTGAATAAGTGATACTTTGAGTGAAATAGATCAAATTGTTGAAACGGTTCAAGAAATGGAACCTAGAAGAAAATGTGCTAGTTTGTAAAGTCATTGTATGACTTGAGACAAGTACAAAGGTAATGACATCAAAGGTTTGATTGTGTGGATTTAAACAAGAGTGACTACATCACTTTGTTAATTAAATCCAAAATACGATATGTTAACTAAGAAAAATTCTAGTCAATTTGATCTGTTGATTCAAATTCAAGAAAAACTAATGGACTCGTTGTTAAACAAGTCATTAGACGGATATTCTTGATAAATTTGATAGGATCAATAGAAAATCACTAGAATGAATTTGTGTTAACACTTGTTCTATGAATAAAGCTTGTGTTAGCAAGATGTTATATTGTTAAAATCAATTTATGATTGACATGACATATAGCAATGTGTGTAATGGTAGTCTAGACATTTATGTCTAAGACATAATGCCATTAAACAACTACTCTCAACTAATTTGACAATGTGTAGTCAAATGATAAACGGATCCGTTAACCAAAGGGTTAAATAGAGAGTTAGTTGAAAGTTCGATAAGGGGAATGAGACGTAAGCCTCTTAAAAGTTAAACACAGCGGAAAAACCAATCTAGATGACTGGAGATCCCAAGAACTAGATTCAATGGGACAACCTAACTGTTAAAAGACTTGCAGCGTCACTGTGGGGGAACCAACCCCAAGTCCATTCCTGTTAGTGACATCCCGAAAGGACAAGGATAAGCTTATGGCTTTTAATGATTCTTACGCGTCGAAATTTCGAGCGGGGTAATACGGGTTACCTTTAAGAAATCACCTATGTGAGAGAGAAGTGGGGCCGCTTCGAGGAGAATTGTGTGAGGCTCAATTCTTAGACCCTCTCACAGAACCAGGCGTATGTTCAGGGCCATGAATGAACATAGCTATGAGAATTGAACTATGTTAGGACGTTACTTGTGTCAAGAATATGATCGGCTAAAATAATATTCTCTTATATAAAAGTGTAACATTTATTTTAGGATGTTAAAAAAAAAAAAAGCATACATTTATTATAGAAGGGTGGAGTATCATTCACGACAGTTTCATCTAATATGTCATGTAGTATGAACCGTACGGTAGTATGCTAATTATACCCAATTATAAATAGCGACGGCTTGCTTTGGGCATGTTTTGTGTACTCCCTCCGTTCCATAATAATACCGAAAAAATTTTCTTTAGGGCGTCTCACAATAATCAATAATTTCTCAAAATGGAAATGGGATTCATTTCTCTCTACTCACAACACTTTTTAAATTTACTATTCTCTCCACTCATTCTCTTTCCTATTTTACTTTTACACTCACAACACATTACCTTTATCACTTTTTACCTTAATCTCCGTGCCGAATCAAAAATTCTACATAATTGTGGAATGGAGGGAGTATATTATAGTAGATTTTAAATGTATGAATTGACTAGCTAATGACGTAGTATACATTTTTTTTAAATGACAAGTGGGAATGAAATTCATTTTCCTAACCATAGTGAGATAAACATATCTATTTGAATTTGCAATAATACACAATGATTTATCATGCAATAAATAAGTGAAAAATGTCAGCCATAAACTTTAGGATTATTCATTTCGACAAACGACCAACACCCAAGTTCGTCGCGGTAAGTTTTCGATAAGCTACTTATTGCCGTCTTGTTTTTCAGGCTTATATGAGTTAAGAGTAACACGACACTGAGCACTGATTGCATTCTGTAATACTAAATCAGTTTGGGTAACGCATCAATAAGCTAGAATGGATAACAGAGTCGGAGCCTAAAAACTTAGGCATTACTAATTTTATATTCCTTCCGTCTTATAAAAATATTTTCATTTGCTTTTTTTTTTTGTGTGTGTTCAAAAGGAATTTTTTCTCAAATAATCATTTTTTACTTTTTTATTTACCAAAATAACTCACTGTTCAAACTATTGCCCAGAATGTCCATTTTTTTTTTAAAATCGCTACACCGTGTAGCGAGTTTGATTAGGGTTTGTCAAAACTCGCTACACCGTGTAGCGAGTTTAGGGTAATTAAGTTTGGCCGTTTGGAAATTAATTAGGGCATTTAATTAATCTAAACTCGCTACACGGTGAGTTTGACAAATTCCTAATCAAACTCGCTACACGGTGTAGCGAGTTTGACTTGGGTCCGAAATCCCTTTTTTTTCTTAATTCTCCTCTTCTCTTCCTTCTTTCTTTCTATATATATATATATATATATATATATATATATATATATATATTATTTATATATATATATATAAAATAATAAATAAGAAAGAGGAAGTCCTTTTAAAAGTCCTCTCACTAAGAGAGGTCCCAAAGGAACTTGAAAAACAATGAAGATGAATCATCTATTTATAGTGGAAGAAAGATTTGAAAAATGTAGGATACATCTATGTGGAAAACACAAAAAATATTTAAATTTAGAGATGGTGGGAAAAACAAAAATTTCATTTTTCAAATATTCACATGGATCATTATCCAAGCAACATCTTCACCATTAAATGCATCACATCTTATGGTCCAAATTCATCCCATAAAAACAAAAACACACTTTCATTTGATTGGCCCTTTAATATTCACATGGATTATCAATAAATCAATCTATACCATTAATCTCACTCAAATCCAATTGTTGTGGATATCCTTTCCAAAGCTTCTGGATATCCATATTCAAGCTTCTGGATATCCATATTCAAGCTTCTGGATATTCAGAAGCTTTGGAAAGGATATCCAGTTGTTGTGGCTAAGTATGTCGCGCGACAAACTAAGCCCCGTTTCTCCATACGCGACGGAGAAACGCGTTTCTCCCCAGATTTTGTTCATTATGGAATGGAGAGAGTATTATATGAAAGTTTTTTTTTTTGTGTTTGAAAAATTATTTGAGAGTTGGTTTTATTGAAATTTTCATTGATAGTATATTATATCTACATTAACAAATGTATCCCGATTCAAATACCCCATCCTTTTAAAAAAAAAAATCATCTTTTTTTTTTTCTTGTCAAAAAAAGTTACTATCATATTTCTATAAAAGAAAATATATAAATTATAATTTTACAATAGTACTAGCATAGAAATTATCCTAATAAAATTATTGACTTGTGAAATGGTTTGTTCATAAAGGGAAAATTAATAGTTATGATATAACAGAAAATTTTGGGGGAAATCTGTTTCTCCATAAGTTATAAAAAGTCTTGTTTTTAAATATATCAACTTGGTGTTTTAAAGCCTAAACTCACTGTTTTAAAGTGGACTTTTTATAACTTATAGAGAAACAGGTTTTCCTAAAACCTACTCATGATATAAAACGAGTTTTAAAATGTATTGTTCACAAATGAGCTTCAAAATCTTGAGTCGAGATTGAGTGATTATGTAAATCATATCTAATTAATACTCCTTATGTTCAATGTCTTTTTGATAAAACAAAATGGATTTTTATTCTTTTTGAATTTTTTCTCAAATAATCATTTTTTACTTTTTTATTTATCAAAATGACTCACTGTTCAAACTATTGTCCAAAATATCCATTTTTTTGAAAATCGCTACACCGTGTAGCGAGTTTGATTAGGGTTTGTCAAAACTCGCTACACCGTGTAGCGAGTTTAGGGTAATTAAGTTTGGTCGTTTGAAAATTAATTAGGCCATTTAATTAACCTAAACTCGCTACACGGTGTAGCGAATTTTGACAAACCCTAATCAAACTCGCTACACGGTGTAGCGAGTTTGACTTCCCTTTTTTTTCTTATTTTATTTAATTCTTCTTTTCTCTTCTCTTCCTTCTTTCTTTCTATATATATATATATACTCCCTCCGTCCCATAAATTTATGGACTTTTTGGTTTTGCACGGGGATTAAGGAGGAAATATTATATTGAAAGTGTTGTGAGTGTGAAAATAAAATAGGAGAGAGAATGAGTGGAGAGAATAGTAAATTATAATGGTGATGTGAGTATTAAAATAATGTAGGAGAGAGAATGAGTGGAGTGAATAGTAAAGATTTCTTTTCATTTTGGAAAAGTTAGATATTATTGTGGGACGCCCAAAATAGAAAGTTTACATATTATCATGGGACCGGGAGATATATATATATATATATATATATATATATATATATATATATATATATATATATATATATATATATATATATATATATATATCATATATATATATATATATATATCATATCCCATATATATAATAAATTAGAAAGAGGAAGTCCCTTTAAAAAGTTCTCTCACTAAGAGAGGTCCCAAAGAAACTTGAAAAACAATGAAGATGAATCATCTATTTATAGTAGAAGAAAGATTTGAAAAATGTAGGATACATCTATGTGGGAAACACAAAAAATATTTAAATTTAGAGATGGTGGAAAAAACAAAATTTCATTCGCTACACGGTGTAGCGCGTTTTGACAAGACCCAAGTCAAACTCGCTGCACGGTGTAGCGATTTTCAAAAAAATGGACATTCTGGGCAATAGTTTGAACAGTGAGTCATTTTGGTAAATAAAAAAGTAAAAAAGAATTATTTGAGAAAAAAATTTTAGTAATGAATGATTTAATCTATTATAACAGTGACATTTCAAATTATTAAAAATTGTATTTAATTAAATTTGAACCTCGAACCTTTTGTATTAAAAGAGATTTAGGATGCCAATTAAGTAAAAGCTCTTTAGCCTCTGTATATGTTCAATGTCATTAATCAACTTTAGAGCAATTGGCATAACAAATGTCCACTATTAGTCAAGTTCTAAAAAGTGTTAAAGGAGAATCTTTGTCAGACGGCGGTGAAGTCGAGCCTATCTGCCTACTGGGCCTAAAGGTGAGGCCGAGAATTTAGGTTAAAGGTTAGATCATATGAAGAAATTATAAATGTTTTTCATCATTCACATGCAATATAAACTAAGGTCAAGTCCAAACTCAACCTTATGTCATTTGGTTTCTAAATTTTTCAATATTCCTCGTAAAATGACATCCTTTAAGGGCAACAAACAAAATTAAAAAATTTACTTGGAAGGCTGCCTATACCCGCCTTCAGGCCCGCTTAGAATTCACCTAGGCCCGTTCTGATTTTATCTTCTTATTATAGGTTTTAGTCTTATTTTATCTCCTAATTACGAAGGGATATTTTTTTCTACATAAATACAAAATCGTTCATAAAACTCCTACTTTTCTCAGGCAGATTCTTCATATCTCACTCAAATGAGACTCGTGCACGACAAGAATTCATTTTTCTAGTAGGACTC